>JANBXA010000741.1:11025000-11540000 GCA_030556225.1 Cricetiscus sungorus
AGGGTGATATCAGATGTCTTTCTCAGTCACTCTTCACCTTATTTTTTGAGATGCAGTCTCTCACTGACCCCAGAGCTTGTCATTTTGTTGGCAGTCGTGCTAAGCTTTTTAGGAAGGTGTTAGGGATTGAACCTTTACCCATGGAGCCATCTCTAGCCCCTAAAATGCTTTTTCAGATAACCAGCCTTCAAGCTCTCTAGACCTCACTACTTGTGTGGGTGTGTGTCTGAGACTGTAAGCCCTGACACATTCTAAAAGGGGCTGTGAAAAATTGACAGAATCAGGGTGGGGATTTTATTTGGTAAATATGAAGCTATGGGTGTGGCTTCTCACTCCTGTAATCCCAATTCCAGAAGCACTAAACAGGAAGATGGCTTGCATTCCAGTCTGGGCTACAGTGTAAAATGCTGTCTCAAGAAAATCATTTCCCACAACAAAAAATAATCAAATGAATAAGCAACCCCCACCCCAGCTAATAAAGAAAGTGCAGATAGCTGCTGTTTCCTTATTAGAGACTGTCTTTGAGGGGCATGTAGGTTTTTTTTTTTTTTAATAAATGTAGATGTCTTCAGGATAAAATAAATTTGTTTGATGTTTTAATTATTGAGTGATACTTGGTGATGACACTTGCCAGCTTCTTAATCATACCATCCAATGCTCCTGAATTATTAATTGGATCTCATGACCTAAGTGGTGGTGTGTGTGTGTGTGTTATAGAGGGAAAAGCTCTTGCCAGGAGTTTAAGCACACACCTGTAACACAGGAGGTTTGGTCATACATTCTTAGGGAAAACCCAGTTTTGCAGGTAGGCAGGAGGCATTCTTAGCAAACTCAAAGCAACACTGACTTTGTGGTGGGTGGTGAGATTGTAGGCTCTGAGTCAGTGTTTCCGGAGTTTTACTGATGCATTTGTGTAATAAAGATCTGTGTGAGGGACCAGCTAATGCAGTGTGGTCAGATATCACTGGGCAAGCCTATTAGCAAATCTCCATGGTGTACATGCTCCGGCTCAACCCACAGACAGGGAAGTGCCAGAGTGTTTGAAAAGCTGCCTGGGTGTCTGACCTTTCTTGCCTCCTTTTGGGGATTGTTTAGAGCTGGTTGAATCCTAAGGCACTGGAAGTAGACTTCAAGGCTATCTGGCCACCACGGCACACAACCACTCCTTTTGGAATTAGTCTTTCACATCTAGGTAAAACTGAAGAGAAGTCAAATAGTTGCTATGAGAACTAACTTAGGGCTGGCAAAGGAGGAACTTGCCTTATTTTGTATTTGTTATGTAAGTTAAAATGAGTAAAGACGTGGCTTCTCTGACATGGAAATACTTTATCACGAATTGCCAGGGTTGTCTGGGAAATATGACTGAGTCCAGAGGGCACAGCCCCTTTCCTGAGAGCTTACCTTTTGCCAGTGGGTTGGGGGTGGGGGTGGGGGGGAGTAAGGCAGGCTGAAGCAGTTTCATTCTTTGGGTCAGACAAATAGAAAAAAATAAAAATAAAAGAACGTAAACAGGTGACAGACTGACTCTTCCTTTTTAAGCAGCTGTGTTCATACATGATTCACATTGAAAAGGTGTAGCTAGCGCCACGGTTTGTAGTTTACTAGGCTGTATACTCATGCACACATTTTGTCACTCTTAGGAGAAAACTAGACCTGTAGCACTTGCCCTTTGCCCTCGACAGCCATCGTCTACTTTGTGTTTGCACAGTTCTCCCCTGGGGTGTTTACATCAAGTGAAATCTCATAATATGCCATCTTTTGAGAATGTCTACTAAAATTTTTGTATTATTATTATTATTATTTGTGTGTGTGTGTGTGTGTGTGTGTGTGATTTGTGTGTACAGGTGTGTGCATGCCATGGTGTATGTGTAGAAGCTAGACTGGTTCTCTCCTTCCACTTTTTCATGGGTAACAGGGATGGAACTCAGGTTGCAAACTTGCATTGTGAGTGCCTTTGCCTATTGAGCCATCGTACTGGCCTGTAGCTGTCTGTTTTCACTCAGTGTAAGCCTCAGCCAAGTAGTAGCTTGTATCAGTAGTTCATTCATTTTATTTTATTACTTTAAAATTTATTGTGTTTATTAACCTGCCTATGTGAAGATCAGAGAACAGCTTTGGGGAGTTGATTCTTTCCTTCCACTCTGGGTTCCAATGGAGAATGCAGGTCATCAGGCTTGCCCATCAAGCTCTTTCCCTGCTGAGCCATCTCTCTGGCCCCACTCATTTGAATTATTGAATAACGTTCCATTCTGTGCTACTTCACATTATCTGTGTTTTGCTTGATGAATTTTGGGGTTGTTTCTTTTTTTTTAATTTTATGTAAAATATATGGCCATGACCATTTTGCCTGGGAGTTTTTGTGTGGATGCAAGTTTCTGTGTTTCTCTTGGACATGTATCGAGGAATAGAATTGCTGGGTTGTACGATGACTCTGCTAAGCCTTTTTAGGAGCTGTTTTCCGGAGTGACTGCCCCACTTCCCTGAAAGTCATGTGCCTTCTGCATATCCTTGCCAACCTCTGTTTTGTCTTGTTGATTATAGTTCTCTGAGTGGGTGTGAGGGGGCATCTCATTGCAGTTTGGTTGTCTTTCTTTGGTGTCTGGTGATGTTGCATGTCTTCCTGTACTCACTGGGCACTTTGGTACCTTTTTAAAGAGTTGTCTATTCTTATACTTTGCCTGTTTGAAAATTGATTATTCATTACTTTTACTATTGAAGTGTAAGGGTTAGACTTTTGTTGTTTGAGACAGTATTTCTAGCGTAGGCTAGCTTCCATATCCCGGTACATTTGAGGGTCATCTTCAGCTCCTGATCCTTCTGCCTCTGCTTTTCAAGTGCTGGGTTACAGGTCTGCACCTCCATGTGCAGCTAAGAGTTCTCTACAAATTCTAATGCAAGTCCTTTAGGATATGGATGCCATTGGCAAACTTTTTTTTTTATTTTTAGTTCTCTGTGTGGTTTTTTTTCTGTCTGATCCCACCCCTGCCCATGTTGCTGGGGACCTAGGGATTTAACTTAGAGACTCCCGAGCTCTCTTCACTAAGCTATAGCCTCAATCCCTACCCAGAACCCATGTGCTTGCCCAGAACCCTGCTTGGGGTGCTACTGCCGACTTAGCAGTATGAAGATTTTGTTTATGAATGTAGAATGTCTTCCCATTTATTCAAGTCTTTAACTCTTTTCAACTGCATTTTTGAGTTTTCAGTACGCAGATCTTGAATTTTTTTCAATTATTCCTTATTTAAAACTTTTGATACTATTTTAAGTGCTGTTGTTTTTTAAAATTTTGTTTTTATATTTCCATTGCTGGAATAATCAAAAGCATATTATGTGTACACACACACACACAGACACACACAGACACACACACACACTCAGAGAGAGAGAGAGAGAGAGAGAGAGAGAGAGAGAGAGAGAGAGAGAGAGAGAGATTGGTCATTTTCTAGTGGTTCCTATAGGACTTTTCTGTACACAAGAAGAACCATCTGCAAATAGATTCATGCCTTCCTCCCTTCTCAGTCTGAGTGCCAGTGTTCGTTTTTCTTGCCTGACTGCCCTGACTAGAATGTCCAGTGCAGTGGTGAGTAGAATTTGAGCAGTAAACATCCTTGTTCTGATGTTGGAGGTTAAACTAGTCCCTCACCATCAAGTATGATGCTAATTTTATTAGATTGAGAAAGTTCCCTTCTATTAGCATATTTTTCATGAAACACTGGGATTTCTGTTAAATACTTTCCTGCAAATTATTCATGTCTTAAACATGATAGCTTTTCTTTTCTTTTTATCTGCAGAAATTGACTTACATACCAAGTGTGTGGTGGATGTGGAAGCAAACAAAGTTATTCTGAATCCTGTAAATACAAATCTTTCCAAAGGAGATGCCCGGTAAGTTAAATAATATGTTCACTGAAACCATCAGTGGCTCCTAGACAGACCCTGGGCTGCTTCCTATAGACACAGCTGCCTACCAGGATGCTGTCCCCAGTGCAGAGGAGTAGTGAGGGAAGTTTCAGACGAGCTCTGGACAGTGGAAACTCCGAACTGTGAGTACTATGGGCTGAAGGGATAGAGGCAGGCTTCAAGCCAGTGGTGCTGGTTGAAGGTCCAGGCAGGTGCAAAGCAGAGAGATCAGAAAGGGAGCCTGTGTACTGATTTCTTGGTGAGGACGCTTCTCCTTAGGCCTGCCCAAATCCTGTCAAGGGTTGGGGCCAGTTCCAAGTGCTGCCTTTTCAAAGGCTTTCCTGCAGCTCCCAGAGGGGCATCTCCTCTACATTAAAGGTGAAGTGGAGAGCACCCAATTTAATTACTGTACGTTGCTAACTCGTAGAGGGACACCCTGATTCTGGTAGGCTGAGGATGGCTTCTTCAGCATCACTTGTGGATTTGGGCGAATATGTGGGAAAGAACAAATGAGATTAATTACATCTTTCTAAAAAATGGGTGAGATCAATTAGATCAGCTAAGTTTAGCTCAGATTGTAGAAATCCCAGGAAGCAGACAAGGAGATTTACCCCCTAGCCCAGGCTGGCCTTGAACTTAGTTTTCTGTTCCCAGCCTCCAGAGAGCTGGGATTATATGTATATGCCTATCTCTGGCTTACAGTTTTTGTTACATAGTTTTTGAGACGTATGAACAGGGGGTCAATTAGGAAAAGTTGGCGCTGTAGAAAGCAGGTAAAGTTGGGGATGCTTTTGTGCTGACCTTGGACTTGGAGGAGTCAGGAGGGGGAGACTTTCTGTCTGCTCTGGTGCCCCATGCAAAGTAGATACTCTGTAAAACCTGTGGGTAGTGCCGCTTGTGGCACTTCACGGTGTCTTTGATTTGAGTTCCAACATTTGCTGGACTTGGGGTCAGAGATTCTGAATCAGATCCTTCATAGCTATCGTGTAGCTAGATCGCCAAACACCCCTCCCCCCAATAGCCTGGAACTCAAAAGAAATCCTCTTGCCTTGGCCTCCTGAGAGCTAGATTATAGGTGTGAGCCACCAAAGCTGGCTTGTAGCCAGTTAATTTTAATTTATTTGATCCAAATCTTGATGATGCCAGATTTAACTATTTCATAGAATAATTTTTTTCCTTCAAAGATCAAATTAATGTTTGGTCAGACATTTTGTAAAGTGCTTTGCAAATGTTTATTGTACTGATGTAGATCTTAAGTATCTCTAGTGATAAGGATTATGAGTTAATGACATGTTAAGGGTATAGTCTTGTAAACACGATACTGGGGCCGGGTGGTGGTGGCACACACCTTTAATCCCAGCACTCAGGAGGCAGAGGCAGGTGGATCTCTGTGAGTTTTGAGGCCAGCCTGGTCTACAGAACTAGTTCCAGGACAGCCAGGACTATTAGACAGGGAAACCCTGTCTTGGAAAAAAATAAAACAAGAACAAACAACAACAAAAAATGGTACTGGGAGTTCAGGGATGTAGAGTGCTTACTTTGCTCGCAAACATAGGGCTTTGTGTTGAATGTCTAGCACTGCTTAAACCAGGCATGGGTAGACACCTGTAATCTCAGCACTCAGGAGGTGGAGTCAGAAGGATCAGAAATTGAAGGTTGTCTTTGGGCTCATAATGAGTTAGAGGTTAGCTTGGGCTACCAAAAGAGGCTGCTGAGATTTCAGGCCAGCCAGTAAAATGCGCCATGGCTCTGAGGGGCATTGCTTTTGGGTCTTTTACTTCTGGGACTTGCAGTATGGAGACCTTACTTGGACCCATGGGCAACTTTGCATAAATCTGAATGCAGTGACTGTGTTCAAAATTCTGACTTTGCCTCCCCAAAGCATGGCAGCCCACCCTTGCTTGCTCCTTGTTCATCAAGTGTTTCTGTTATTTGTTGTTACCTCAGAAGCATAGCACCTTAAAACAGCAGCCATCAGTTTTTGTTTTGTGGTTTCTGTGGCTCAGGAGACAAGTCAGGGCACAGTTGGATGCACTCTGCTCCATGTTAAGTGGGATCTTGCTGGAAGACTTGAAGACAGATTTAGAATCATCTGGAAGGGCAGTGATCATCAGACCTGATAGTTCATATCGTCAGTTGAATGGAGGTGTCTCGGATGATATGTGCAGGATAGCAATTCATAATCTGGTGACTGGTTCCAAGATGAGTCTCCCAAAGGAGACCAAGCCAGGAGAAAGCCTGTCTGCCATGTGTGTTCATTATGTGTGTCACACAGGTCAGTTCTGTCTTAGTTTCCTGCTCAAGGCTAGTGTAAAGCTCTGGAGTTTATTAAGTTTTTTTTTTTAGTGTGTGTGTGTGTGTGTGTGTGTGTGTGTGTGCGCATGGACATGGAGATAGAAGTCAACAACCAACAGGAGTTGATTCTTTTTCTTCCACATGGTTCTTGGGGACCGAACTCAGGTCACAAACTTGGTGGCAGATGCTCTTACCCAATGAATATCTTGTTTAGAGAAGGAAGCATTCAGCCCCAAGCCTTAGGTTCTAAGGATAGCATTGGTAAGGAGACAGTCTGTCAGATTGTGGGATATAGCTGTTTGAGAAGGTGACTGAAATGGAGTGAGCACTCAGAACTTTAAATAGTGTGCTTGTCCCTTGAGATCCTCCAGTCCTGGAGGTCTGTGAAAGAAGCAGTGCTTTCTGATTACATAGATTATTTTGGATGGTTCTTTCTCACAAATAGTAAGGATAGAAATGGGATATTACTTACTGTTGTAGAATATTCTCTGATTAAAAAGTTTCAAGAGGGATTAAGTATAATTATATGTAATGGTTTTTGGTTAAGTAAGGTTATGCAACTTGACTTTTGAGACAGGGCATCCCTATATAACTATGTAGCCCATGCTGGCCTTGGACTAATTAATGATCTTCCTACCTCTGCTTTCAGAGTGCTGAGACTACAGGCATATGCCATCATGCCCAGCTTTGAAATATACAGTTTTAAAGACATTTTCACTAAAGTATATACATGTACAGAGAAGTGCATAGCTTGGTGAATTTTTTATAAATTGGATATCATTCTACAGCTGGTACCATTACATGGAACCATTACATTTCCTTTACAAGGAAAAAAGCCAGTAGATTGCTCAGCTATTAAAAGTGCTTGACACCAAGCCTGGTGACCTGAAACCCACAGTGGAAGGGGAGAACTGAATCCTGAAAGATGTCTTCAGACCCATGCAAGAACAGTAAATAACAATGAGAAAAGCAATAGAACATTGCTAGTGTGCAAAATACTAATTGATGAGACTTCTTTCTTGACTTCCCTCCCTTTCTTCCACTGGATCTCACTATTTCTGCCCTGGAACTTGTTAGCTAGACCAGGCTGGCCTTGAACTTGTAGTGACCCTCCTGCCTCTGCCTTTTGCTTGCTGGGTATTCTCTGTCACAGCTGCCTACCCACCTGCCCTGCCTGCTTGTCCTCCCTTCCTTCTTCCCTCCCTCCGTGCCTGCCTGTCTGCCTCCCGGCCTACTACCTTCCTTCCTTCCTTCCTTCCTTCCTTCCTTCCTTCCTTCCTTCCTTCCTTCTTTCCTTCCTTCCTTCCCTCCTCCCTCCTTCCCTCCCTCCTCTCCTTCCTTCCTTCCTTCCTTCCTTCCTTCCTTCCTTCCTTCCTTCCGTCCTTCCTTTCAAGTTGAAAAGAGAAAATATAAATTTTAAATGTAGCAGTCAGTTGTATATGCTAACTTAATAAATTTGGAAAGAAATAGGAAGTAAATCATAAATTAAGAGGTTAAAATTTGATTTTGAACACTAAAATTTTTTCTTTAAACTTGTTTTTGAAGATTTATTTTTATTTTATTTTATTTTCGGTGTATGCCACATGTGTTCAGGTGCTCTTTGGAACTGGAGTTACAGGTGCCTGTGAATCACCCTATGTAGGTGCTGGTAACTGAACTCTGATCCTCTAGAAGAGCAGCAATACTATTAACCACTGAGCCATCTTTCCAGCCCTACCTTAAACTTTTATTAACGATATTAATTATCTTGTAGAGTACAGAATAATGGACCACAACTTCATGGGATCTATACTTATAACTAGAAGTTATCATGGTAGTGGTCACGTCAGTTTTCCTAGGACTTGAGAGGCTGAGGCAGGCAAGAATATTGCCGGCCTGTACTACATAGTGAACATAGGGCTAGTCCAGGTTTCATAGTAAGTTCTAGGTGCACAGTGAACCCTCTAGAAATGTCAACTGTTGCTCTGAGTATGCTGTTACTAATTTTGTACTGCATTCAAGTTGAAGTGCATGCTGTATTCAGTGAACTATAATAGAGTTTAATAAAGGTGATACATACTTTAAAAAAATCAAAACATATTTAGTTAGAACTTGAGTATTTGTGGCTGTCAAGAAGGTACCGAGGTTCTAGAAAATTTTCAGCTTTCCAGGGTCAGAAACTTAGAAATAAGGATTATTAGTGCTAGAGAGATGTCTCAGTGGGTCTTCCTGTTACTGTAGAGGACCCAGGTTTGTTTCCAATGCTAAATGAAAGATCACAATTGCACAAAATTCAATTGAGGGTTCTGACATTGTCTTTTGAATCTGCAGGCTCCTGCATACGTAAGTCTTTAAAAAGGTGTGCGTGCGTGCATGTGTGTGGTCAGAGGATAACTTTATGGGGTTGGTTCTCTTCTTTACAGGGGTTTGGAAGATCAAATTCAGGTCATCAGGCTTTTTAAGAAGTGCTTTTACCCACTGAGTCATTTCACTGGCTCAGGATCAGAAACTTTATTGAGTTTTCCCAATGTTGATTGGGCACTTACTGACTAATTTGCCTTCTCTTAACAAGACAGCTCTCCTGCACAGGAGAGTAAGCTTCGTTAGTAAGTCCTTGCCATGTAGTCATGAAGACCTAAATTCAGTCCTAAGAACCCATATAAAAAGCTGAGGGTGGTGTCACATATTTGTAATCCTAGCTCCTGGGAGGCAGCAATGAATGACAAGCCCAGTCACCTTGTTAAGCTAAAGGTCAGAGAGAGATTTTGTTCAAAAAACAGGGTGGACAGAATCTCAGAAGCAGCACCTGAGGTTGTCCTTTGGCTTCTTCATGCATATGCTGGCACATACATATGCACCTGTACACACGTGTGTGCAAACATCAGACAGGACCTTTGGTTTTTGTATTTGCAGTGAATGGGATATTAATCCCTGTTAGCATCAACGATTTGGGAAAGCAGGTCAAATAATTGCTCATGAACTAAAGAGACATTTCATCACATACAGAAATGATTTCCTCCTGAGCTAAATACTTGTCTCTACTGTGTCCCCCTTTCTAATGTGATTACACACAACACCCACTGGAGATAGTTTATGTATTTTCTCATGCAGACTCACTGTGCTTATATACCAGTTCAATCAAATGTCTTTTTAAGATTATCTTCTTAGCTGGAACCGGTTGAATTTTCTAGACCCATCCTTGAAGCTTTCCAGATCTTCATCAGCAACATAATCATAAATCATTTGGGGACTAATAAATGACTAATTCCTTTCCTTGTATAGATTTTTTTTTTTTCCAACCCGGGAACCTTCTCAGTATGTAATTTAACTTAGCATTTTAGATACCAGATGTAGTGGTGCATACCTATTATCCCAGTACATGGGATTGCTGTGAGGTCAGGGTTAGCCTGGTCTACATAGCAAATTTTAGGCTAGCTAGGACTGCACAGGAAGCTCCTGTCTTAGGGCCCTTCCTCCATATTTTGGAGCACTGCACTATAACAAATTATGATAGCATGATGTAGCATGCTCCACTCTTAAGCAGCTGAAATAGTCTTTAGTCATGTTTAATTTCTAGTGCCCATCACCATGGTAGGTGAACAGGCTTCTCAGGCACCATTTGCTTCTTGAGCACATGAAGGTGGCTTCTTGTGGAAAGTGGCAGACTCTGCTTCTGTGTGCTCGTCATTACACAGGAACTGTCACTGTGCCTGGTGACAGCTGCATTCTGAAACAGTTCAACTCTCAGTTCCCATAGTGGGTTTTTGTACTTTGCTCTGCAATCAAGTGCTTTGTCCTTTCTGTTCACCAGCTTGATGCCAACAATGGTCAGGGCAAGCTTAGTGAACATATTTGCATTTCCTCAAGGACATTTCTTACCTGGAAAAGCTCGATTTCTTTATCCACTGCGGGTGTGTGATGGGGAAGAAACATAGCAACTACTAGGGTCACTATTGAAAGGTGCCAGCATTGTGCTTGCCTGAAACCCACCCAGCCCAGGCTCCTCAGACTCCTGACCCTTCTGCCTTAGTTATGTCACCACTGGCCTTTGTGTCAATACAGTTAAAAGGCCAAAAGCATTAGCATGGAAGTAATTTTGGCTTCCAGACCCACTGGAAGGCCCAGGAATCCCTCACAGGACTGATGAGGTGGCTCAGTGGGTAAAGGCATCTGCTGCCAAGCTTGATGACCCAAGTTCAGTCCCCAGGACCCATGTGTTGGAAGAGAGTTCATTCCTGCAGGTTGCCCACACAGATGCTGTGGTATCTGAGTCCCATTTTCCTAATAAATAACATCTTAAGAATGAAAAAAGAAAATCCCTTATAGGTTTGCCCAATGGCTTATCTCTTAGTTGATTTCAGTTCCACTCAAGTTGAAAACCAAGTTTGGCAGCCATCGTACACAATGCAGGTTTATGTACAATATGTACTAATGTATAGTGTATATATTTAATCTTTGTCCCAGGCATAGTTTCCTAAAATGTAATTTTAACCCTACCTGTTTCCCAGTAGTTTGCACTCTGGAGCAGCGAGTCTCTGAATTCCGATGGGTGGATAATGCCATTTGACAGCTTTTTCCTTTTGTCTGCTTTGTGTGTCTTAACTGGCATTCCTAAATACCATAAATAGTGTGAAGAAAGTGTCCTGCACCTGAGAACTATGGGCTGTTCCCTCTTGAGCAGTTTAGTGATGTATATTTATATGTAAATGTACCCATGAGCTTTCAGTGAAGAACTCTGCAGCTTTGTTTAGTCATTTATTGGAATATGACACACTTTCTCTTCAGACATAGGTAGTAATAGCTCATGGCATAGTGTTCCTTTGAACAAAATTTGAGGACACCCATTATTGCCTCTATTGGTTCTCCAAAGTGACTGAGCTCTCCACTGTTTCAGCATGAGCTCCTAACCATGCCTATGTGTCTCAGCTTAATTTTCAGATCCAGCTTACTTTATTTAAAAAAAAAAAAAAAGATGCTGTCTAATCCCTTCCCAGTGTCCTCTAGTCTTTTGTTCTTGTCTAGATTTTTGTCCTATAGTAAACAAGATAGCATTGCTTTTGTTTACTGTGTGTCCCTGTTACTATTCTTGAGCCCACCTTCTCTTCAGGGACTCCCCACCCCCACCCCCAGCCACCTCCTCTGTTTGACCTCAGCTGAGTGTACTGTAGCTCAGTTCTTTCACTGACCACCTAGATGGATATGGATCTGTAGCTCCATGTTCCTTTCTGATTTGATGAGTCTGCTCATAGAATGCAGGAAAGCATTTGAAATTGCTCTGTGGTGCAGCTCAGAGCTGGAAAGTGTACAGGGGGCCCTGGATTCAATCTCCAAAGCTAGAACATACAAATACAGTGAGGCCACTGCTCTCCTATATAGGGTATAAATCAGAAGGATCCGGGTATGAAGAGGTTCAGGGCCAGGTCTGGGTGGAAATGGGGACGCTTGTGCCCTTTTCACATGCAGTCAGTGGATGCCATCATTCCGCCACACCCGTGTTTTCACCAGCCAGGGAAGGGCCAGTGAGCTCTGTGTCCACAGTTCGTAAACATTTTAAATTTATTGTCATTGTGTGTGTGTGTGTGTGTGTGTGTGTGTGTGTGTGTGCATGGAGGTCAGAGGACAGCTTTAGGGAGTCAGTCCTTCCACCTTTATGTGGGTCCAGTTGCCAGGTTTATTATACAACAGCTTTTACCTACTGAGCCATCTCCCTGGCTCAGTCCTGAGATTCTTTTTAAATTCGGGTTTTCAGTAGAGAGGTGTGGTTAGATTATTAGCCAAATGGTTGAAGTGTCCCTAATCTTTGGACTTCCTTTCACCAAAGGTGGAAAGGTTGGCATGTGACTAACAGCCCCAATTTCTAGTCAGAGGTTAATTCTTCAGGGCATCAGTAAATGAATTGCCCACTGCATGGCCTGTGATTGGCTTTTACTCAGGTACCTGTTGAAATTTGTCCCTGCTATGGCTTTGTCGAGTACTTCCTTTTTAAAATGGCCTCCATCTTGCATACCCGTCCATCTGTTGATAGACCTTGGGTTATTTTTTGGTTTTTGTAGCTTTGTGACTATTGCTGCCTAGGTACATGATTTATGTGGACACGTTTTCATTTCTCATAGGCGGGTATCTAGACATAGAATTCTGAGTCGTATGGAAACTGTGTTTATCCTTGCAGAAATTGCCAACGCCCTTGCACGGTTTCATGTCCCCACCAGGAGTTCAGGATGGGTAGTTTCTTTGGGTCACCACAACGGTAATGGTGGTACCTCTGGCTAACTGGGGAGTGCGTGTCTTGCCTGAAGCTACAATGAAAAAGCAAAATAAAACATTATGCTGTCCAAACAAAACAAGTCTGGCCAGCTTTAGCCCTTGGCTACCGATCTGGATTCCATGTTCTGGTAAACTGGAGTCCGATTACTTCTATTAAGCAGGACTTTTTGGAAAGGTTTTAAAGAGTTGAGTAAAATTTGAAGAGTAGCTTGAGAAAAGGTCTAAAGAATGAAAGTTTATGCGCCTCTCAGCTCCGTTCAGTAAGTTCTGTATGCTGTAAACTTGCCTCATTTGTTCCTCACTGTCCCTCCTTTCTGTAACTTTGGTTGCCTCTCTTTTTTTTTTTTTTTTAATCTTCCCCTTGTATTTCTTTGCTGTTTTACTGTGTGTGTCTGTAGTCCACAATATCAGGTGTTCATGAATGTCTTTTTCCATGAAAAGCCAGAAGCTTGACTTGGAAGATTGGCCACCTTATAAAAGCTAATGTCTGGTTTTTAAAGTCAAAAGGTTAAAAAGATATAATCAAAATATTGTCATCCTTTGGGGGGGTAGAAAACAAAGCAATAACTTGAATAACTTGGTATTATTTTATCAAATTGTTTGCCCTTTTTTTTTTCTTAAGAAGAAAAAAAAAAAAATCAGAGACCAGAATCTTTTCTCTCCTGTATCTTGTTGGCAGTGGATTTCCATCCAGTGTGGCTGTGGGGATGTTTTAGTGTACCTCTGACCCTTTGAAGAGATTGTATCTCTTAGAGGGGCCTCTTTCAACATCAGCCCTGAATCCTGAAAAGAAAAGGCCTCTCTCATGTCAGCTGCACTTCCAGCCGTCCAGCCAGTTTCTCCAGTTTCTTGTTTAGTCCTCTGCTTTCTGTTCCAACTGTGTGCTGTGTGCGGACGACTGTGCATGTCTGATTGTTAACACCGTGCTTGGTGTGTTAAAGTGGGGTTTCTCCTATAATTCTTCCTTTATGACTTTCCCACACCAGGTGTCAGATCTTAAGAATAGAACTTTCTGAAGTTGAAAACCTTGGTACATAACTGCAGTCTGGCACGTGGGAAGTGGCAGCAGTAGGATGAGGAATTCAGGGATAGCCTCAGTTCTGTATTGTCTCTGAGATCTGCCTGGGAATTCATGAGACCAGCCTCAAAAATCCCCAAAAGAATAACAGCACACCCCCCTCCAATACTTCAAGATCTTGGTTCACGCAGACAGTGATTTCTCTAGTGTCCTACATGATGAACTGTTCTTTTCACTGGGGCAGACTCCCAACAAGGATGGTATGTCTGCTTTTATAGTAGACACAAGGTGCTCCCCTGTCCTGCATGCTTGAACTTAATAATCAGAGAACAGTGTGGAGGTTAGGACTGCTGGTCTAATGAGGAGTGTGTCTGAGATGTGGATCTCAGTCCACTTAGTAAAGTCATTAGAAACCTCTTTGTTCCTTCTGATGTGTTAAAAGGCATCAGTTTAGTCAAGCTCATTAGGTAATTAATGAATATCTAATACAAGCAAAGACACCCAACCGCTTTTCACTCTGATCCTGGTGGGTGTGCAGATTGGAGCTTGTAAAATAACACCAAGAAGTGAGATGACTGTTTCTCTTGCACAATACATTGGGGGAGGGCTTATGCTGGTAATTTCTTTGAAACACATGAAGTCATTTTCCGACTAATACCTTATTAGTGGAAGGCATCATTAGGTCCTATAAGATAATTACTTTTTAAAATTTCTCTGTTGCTAGATGGATGCTCATTTAAACGAAGATTTTAATTGAAGGAAGTCGTGCAAAATGTAATTATGGCATGCACAATGGATGTGCCTGTTCTCTCTGCTGTGAAATGGCCTGTGTGAGGCTAACAGTTCTGCCTGCATAGAAAGTCCTCCCCTAGAGACCAGTACATGTCTGATTTAATTTCATAAGAGCCTTTCCCTTGGGAGCCTGTCTACCTTAATTATGTTGGGAGGGCTGGAGCATGATTCTGTGCTCAGGTTATAGATGGCTCTGTACATCCTCCATTTACAGAAATACTGTGATGGCTGAGCATGTAAATCATGTATGTTTGAGTATGGCTATGAAAAGGAGTTCAGGAAAACTGTAAAGGAAATATTTGTGGTTGAATGCAGTTCACTGTGTAGTTAATAGAAACATATGATCCAATTACAGTAAGTATAGATTTTGCCAAATTTGACCAATACATCCTAGCAGACTGCTAACCTGATCTATTTGATAGCTTGTTAGTAAGCTTTGTGAATAAAGAGTATGAAGGATGACTGCCACAGCATCAATACTTGATATTTATACACACACACACACATACACACGTTTGAGACAGGGTCTCCTGCAGAATTCAGGATGTAGCTAAGGATGGCCTTGAACTTCTGATCCTGCTTCTACCTCCTAAGTGCTAGGACCATAGGTGTGTGCCACAGGCTTGGCTTAGAATTTGTTTATATCTTATCATTGCTGTTGGATATCTGAGTATTGTCTTGCTCATGCTTTCAGATTTTCAGTGGTAATAAAAAGGAGCAGGCTTTAGAAAATGCTGTAAGGATGCTTACATTAGATAAAAACAAGGACTCCATGTTATGTGAACAGATAGTAGGTCTAGAACAAGTACAGCTTATGGGAATACCTGAATTCTGAATTCAGCATAAAATGGTTAGTGTATGATCTACCAGACAACGTATCTAATTATATTTGACAGCTTCTAAGCCCTGGATTAGAGTCTTGTTGATTTGCTGTTGTTCTCTTTTGATATCTGAATCAATTACTTTTCTTTCTGCTTGACAAAAACAACTTAAGGGAGGAAGGGCTTATTTTGGCTCATCATTTGTGGGTGCAGTCCATCATGGCAGTGAGGATAGAGACAATATGGCTCTAGCTATGACAGGAGCAGGAGGCAACTCTTGAATTGTGTCCTCACAAGGCAGAGAGGCAATCTGGTACTCAGTCCAGGAGACCCCAGCCCCTGCAGTAATGCTGCCTACACCCAGAGTGGGCTTTCTTCCTCAGCTCAACCTTTCCAGAGGTCCTGGAGTGTCTCTTACAAGTCCAGTCACTGGAGATAAACCACCACAGCACACCTCCCCTCACCCCTTTAAGGCTCTTTTTCCTCCTGTTATGGGCTCCAGAGTAGATGGACTATTGGGCTACCCCTGGTGCAGTTACATTTCAAGACAAGGCAGTGACACTCATGAAGAAATGTGATACGGAAATGTAGCCGATTCACAGCGCTTTTGGAAGATTTTCTGATCAGTTCAATATTTGTGCATTCAGTGTTTCCACATCCGAGAGTTAGGACGATCTGTTAGCCTTTAGTTGCATGTAGTCAAGGTGTCAGTCATTGGACAACAAAGCTGGAAAGTGGAGACCAGTCACATGTTCTTCAGTGGTTTTGCAGACTCAGAGTGAAGTAGTGTGGCTTTATTCTGAGCTTTTTCTGGTTCCTAGAAATTTCTTTTGCAAATAGTTCTTTAGAGACTTGGAGTCCTTAACTTTCATTCATACACAGAGTTCTTTTAGGAAACACAGGTATCAAGGCTGGAGAGGTGGCTCAGTGGATAAGAGCATTGGCTGCTCTTCCAAAGGACCCAGTTTCAATTCCCAGCACGATGTGATAGGGAACTGTCTGTAACTCCAGTTTCAGAGGATCCAACATCCTCACACAGATATACATACAGGCAAAAACAAAGCACATGAAATAAAAATTAAACAAATAAAAAAATAATAAAAAATTAAAATCACAGGTATCTTGTGGCAAATTTTATCTTTGTCAAGTCTAACTTACATAAGCCTATAATAAAATCAATTTGATTTGTGGTACTGGGAATTGGACCCAGGGCCAAGATTGCCACTGAGCTTCACTCCCAGCACAGTTTAAAACTTACAGGGTGAGCCAGAATCATTAAGAGTAACACTGCATGTATCTCCATGTTTTGACAGCTATATAAAGCTGGTAATTAATGCTTTTGCTCCACCTTTAAGAAAACTGAAATGGAATTTGGATAAGGATCAGAAAGGATATAGAAGTTACTGCCATTTAATTTAAAGAATTTTGTTATAGAAAACTTGGCATCATGAAACCATTATCTGTGGCTAACAGTGTCCTACCATCTCTCCCTTTCTTCATTCCTATATTGTTTTGATGAAAATTTCATTTACTCAGCAACACTGAATGCTGTTAAACATATTTGTAACACTGTAAAATTTTTTTGGTTGTTTTTTGAGATGGTTTCTTTGTGTAGCCCCAGCTGTCCTGGAATTCGCTCTGTAGATCAAGCTGTCCTCAGACTCATAGAGATCCACCTGCCTCTGTCTCTGCCTCCCGAGTGTGACCACCTCCGGGCCTATAATGATGTATTTTTGCCTAAAAATAGTCAGGTAATGCACACGGCAAGTTTCCCAAATCAGAAAGTCTGGAATTGGAACTGCTCTAATAACCTCAAAGCTTTCTGAGCACAGACATGTTGCCCAAGATTGAACATTCTGCACCTGACCTCATATGACAGGCCGCAGTCAAAATGCAGGTGCACTAACAATCCCGTGTGTTTGCCTTTGTGGTTTGGAGTAAGGTGTGCATGAACCACAGATGAACTGCATGTTTGGACTCGAGTCTGCTCCCACAATGCCTGCTCATTACTGTTGTTCTGAGTGGGCTCATTCTCAAGGCCTCTCAAACAATGGTTTGAAGGTCGGTTGGGGAGTCTGAGAGTGAGAGCTGGGTGTCCTTACAATTCTTAATGATGGGTAGAGCCAGTGCCCCTCCTAGCCACTCACTGTCCTAGTGCACTTTCCCAGGAGTGGACTTCTTCAGTTACTAGGCATGTTCTTGAGGAGACAGTCTCATTCCTGCAATCTTTAGATGCCCATAACATCTGCTGTCATTCTGACTACCTGGTTTCCATGTGTGGCACTGGCTATGTTTTGAATCTATGGCTTTCTAGGGATATAATTGTAGTTAGGATTTTAGTTACTGGATAAATGTACCTGTTTTCTGAGGATGAAGCACTGCTTGTGAGATACAGACTGGATGTTGGGCATGGGGTACAATGGACCTGATCACCCAGAAGAGTGTTTGGTTTGGCCTACAGCTTCAGTATTTAAAAATTAGGAGACTTCATATATGAGCTCAAATAAGCAGCCTGAAAAATTGACAGTGCTGTGTGTTGTCCCTGTGACTAGGCCTTGACCTTTTCCTGCTCAGATCCTTTATTTGTTATTGTCAAGGTTCTTTTATGTCTCTCCCTTTCCAACCAGCAGTGTAGATTCATTTAAAAAATTATTTTCATTATATGTGTGTGTTTTGTCTGCATGTGTGTCTGTGCATCATGTTTGTCCATCGAAGCCAGAAGAGACGACATCAGATCCCTTAGAACTGAAGTTATAGGCGATTGTGAGCTGTATATGGGTTCTGGGAATTGAACTCTGGTCTTCTATATGAGCAGAAAGGCTTATGACCACTGAACCATCTCTCCAGTCCCAAATCTAATATCTATTCTATTCTGTTCTATTTGATTTCCTTCCCCACCTTCTTTTTTTCTCTTTGTTGTTTGAGACAGGATCTCACTATGTAGCCCTGGCTGGCTTGGAGCACACTACTTAGACCAGGCTGGCCTTGAACTCCCAGAGATCTGCATGCTTCTGCCTCTGCCTCTTGAATGCTGGGATTAAACGTATGTCTCACTATGATCAATCAATCCAGCAGTGCAGATTCTTTCTGGCTTCTGTGACAAAGATTAATTTTTCTGACTTTCACCCTGGGCTTTGGGGCTCGTTTTTGGATTTTTTTTTTGTTAAATATGCAGAATAACAAAATGTCAGTATTCAGGAGATGAGGCAAGAAGGCAGGGATTGCAAGGCAAAGATGGGTGACTCCAAGAGTTTGAGGCCTGCCTTGTAGACATTGTGAGACACCCTCCCCAAAAATACCATAATTTCCTTTTTAACTAATGTCATTAAAAGAGCATTTCTGGTTTGCTTCAGAATCTTATTCAACTGTGATATTTTATTTATTAATTTTACTTGTGTGTGCTTTTATGTACATTTAGGGGCCAGAGGCTAATTCTAAGTGTCTTCCTTAGATGTGACCAAGAGAGACAGAGACGGAGACAGAGAAAGGCAGAGACTCTCTCACTGACTGGAACTCACTGGGTAGTTCCAGGTTAGGCTATCTGGCCAGTGAATCGAGTACCGGGGAGAGCACTAGGGATCCACCGGTCTGCCTCCTCAGTGTGGGATCCCAAATCTGTGCCACTGCCCATAGCTTTTTTCATGTGGGTTCTGGGCATCAGACTGAGGTCTTCATGTTTGCAAGTTTACACGCTGAGCCACATCCACAGCCTCAGCCTGTGATATTTCTGAAGGTAATGACCCTGTTCACCAAAGCATATGGATTGAGAAGTTCTGGGCATTTATTGCAGGCTTCTTGGGGGCAGTGGGCAAGGATTAGGGAATTAGGCAGGTTCTGAGCCTGCCAAGTGTTTCCTTGCTCACAGAGAGGTCTGTGGGGGTCAGCATGTGCAGAAGAACTGAGAGGGACTTTTGATGGGATGTGAGATGTTTTTAGGGGGCTTTTGAATGAGGTTCATACCCTGTGGTGGTAGTGGTGGGGGGGAGGGAGTCACATGGGTTATATGAAGTCCTCGTGTCTTTCTTGTTATAAATAAGACAGAAAAGGGAGAAACTGAGCATGTCTTGATTCTGCTGTTGTCAAGGTGGACTGATTTGATTATAAATATATCAATTAGAAAGTAATTTAACAAAAAAAAATAAAAGTATTCCTAAGTGAAAAGACAAATCACTGTAAAGATTTTGAATGCCATCAAAACATGGTGATAACCATTTTGTGATAACCATTCTAATTTTTTAAATTTAAATATTTTATTTCATGTGTATGAATGTTTTGCCTGCATATGTGTCTGTGCACCATGTACATGATTGGTGCCCACGGAGGGCAGAAGAGGGCATTTGGAACCTCTGAACTGGTGTTACAAACGGTTGTCAGCCACCATATGGTGCTGGTGCCTGTAACCAGGGTCTCTTGCAGGAGTAGCCAGTGTTCTTAACTGCTGAGCCAGCCCACCAATTCCAAACTATGTGTAGTTCTGGCTGTCTTGGAACTTGCTCTGTAGACCAGGCTGGCCTCAGACTCTTAAGATCCACCTGCCTCTGCCTCCTGAGTTTTGAGATTAAAGGCAGTTGCTACCACCACCCAGCTTCTGTTTTGTTTTTGTTTTTGTTTTTTTTTTTTTTAATTTTAATTAACACTTTTTATATTTATTTTACATGCATCCACAGTTTCCCCTCCATCCTCTCTAATTTGTTCTTTGAAGAGTGGATTTTATTTTGCCTTTGTGGTGCTGGTTGTTGAAGGTTACTCCAGGAAAGTGTCTTATCACTAAGGTATTCTCAGTCTTCTCTGTACTCTAGAAAAGCACTTTTGGATGGAAATCCTTACTCTGAGTGTGAGATGCCTTGGCTGAGCCTACATGACAGCCTTCACCCATTTTCATGGAGCAGGGTGCTGGGCCAGAGACACACTTCAGTGCTGAATGACAAGGACTTTGGGCCTTGCCATTTCCAGAAGCCTCACATGTATCTCCAGGCTCTGATTTTCTCCTTGTCACTTGTATCAGACACCTCAGTGCTACTTTGGGTCCTCTGCCTCACCTCTGCTCAGAGCCTTTGATCACTTTTCAGCCCTGGCTGCTGCCAGCTGAGCCTGAACTCTGAGCAGCTTTACTCAGACAGTCACACACTTTCGCATGTGTGCCTTCTCCTTCTGTGCATTCTGCTCAGCTTGCTGAGGACTCAGGGTGAGGCAGCCTGTCTGTGTGCCAAATCTCCTGCTCCTGCCTCACTGGCTGTTGGTTTAGCTTCCTGTTCACCCTTGGCCTCCTAGGACTTGGTACTGATCATTACCAAGAACCAACTTCATAGGAAGAGGTTGGGCCTGTTCTTCCTAGAGTGGCCCATTAACCCCATACGCACTGGGAAGACTGGGGTTGAGGTGCTGGTGCTGCTGGAATTTAGTCACCCTCCTAGCTGTAGGATGGCAAGATACAGTGTCTATTGAAAGCAGTAGGGCTTAGACTGGGTTCATGGGCTCTGGGCCTCGCTGCTGCCCGTGTAAATCTGGAAGCTCACATTCCCTCCTGGAGCTTCAGTTGCCTCCTCTGTGAGGTGGAGGTGGTGGCTCTGCATCACATGGACACTGGAGGGTTGCATCGGCATGGCCAGCTCTTTATGTGAGCACATGGCTCATGCTAGCTACTTAGTAGATGGTGGCTGCTGTTACACTCTGGTAGCTTTACTCTGATAATTTGTCAGACTAAGTCGTGTTTTAAGAGACATTCTTTTCAAACGTGTGCATGGTGGGCAGAGAATAAGTAAGTATTGATTGGGTTGGATATGCCATAGCTCCATCAGGTTTCTTTACACTGACAGTATCACCAATGAGTAAGTAGGAGCTAGTGTGTGAGTCTCCAGATGGCAGATGGCTCTGAAGAGCATCAACTGGCATAATATTGCCTGGAGTTGGTTACAGTTACACAGAGAACTGTCACTCTCAGACTAGAAAGACTCTGGTCCTGATCGGCAAGCTTAGGAGCTGACAGTAGTGTAGACAGGCAGTTCAGAGTCCATGGAAATGCAAGTGCTGAGTAAAGAAAGCAGTTTTTGGATCTTCCCATTGATGGCAAGCAGCATTTATTTACAGCTATTATTACTAGCTTTGGGTTTTTGAGACAGGGCATCCCTAAGAATCCTGCCGCCTCAGTACCTTGAGTGCTAGGAGTACAGGTGTGTGCCACCAGTTCTGGGTTGTGCTACTGAGTGCCATTTAATTTTTATGATCTTGGCAAGGTGCTTAATAAAGGAAAGGTAAATAAAATTGCCTTAAAATTAAAAAGAAAGAAAGGAAGAAAGAAAGAAAGGAAAAGAAATCACATTCTGGAGTCAGAAAAACCCATGTTGTTTACTAATGTACTCAGTGACTTTATTGTGTTTCAGGAGTATTGACATGAAGAAAATAGTGGTAAAACTAGGGGTTTTCCAGACTTCATGGAGCTTGCTAGCATAGTAGGATGTTGTAGACGGATCTAAGCCTTGTGGTCATGTATAATAAGGCATTATAGAAACTTTCTATGATTAGACTTAGGTGAAAGGGCATGCATGGACTGTTTCCCTCCCAACCACACCATCAGGTGGTAGGTTACAACCTTGATGAGTCCTGCATCATGCTTATTAGTAGACAGCCACAACATTAGTCATGCAAAACTGCTGCTAGAGGCCCAGTTAGGTTACAGCTCTCAGGCAAGTTACCTGGCTGGAAAGCTTCCCTGGAGACACATGTAGCAGGATTCAGGTGTTCTTCTGGCCAGATCTGAATTCAGGCCTAGGGAGGGCCCTAGCCAAGAACACAGCTCCCAAGGGAGGAGAATAGGAGGCTAGTTGTTTTTGTGAGTTGCCTTCCTAGGGCAGAGGTGTCTGCCTCCAGTCTTGGTTGATCTACTTTTAACATTATGCATTTTCCCAGTGAAAAATTATTTCTAGCATTTTCATTGCTGGTGAACAATCCCATTAGTGCTCATTAGATAAAGAGATAACTGGGAGTGTGCAAAAACTGCTTTCAGAGCAGAACTTCTTCACTGCTCTCTTGAATCCTTTTAACTACCTTTGACCTCCAGAAAATGCATAGGGTTATAAAGGAGACCAGATGTGAACTGGACTGTAATTATCAGGAATGTTTTTTAGATGTGTGTAATAGTAATGATGAACACTTACTGCTATCTAACTAGCCACATCTGGTGTTGGTGATAATTGCTTAGGCTCTGAAATTGTGTTGAGTATATATGGCACCAACAAGATATTTAAACAGGGCTGGAGAGATGGTTCAGTTGTTAAGAGCATATGTTGTTCTTGCAGGGGACTTGAGTTCAGTTCCTAGCACCCATGCCAGGCAGATTCACAACCCCTGTAACTCTGGTTCTGGGAGGGGGGGATCAGATGCCCTCTTCTGGCTTCTGCAGGCACTGTACTTGGGTACATTGCATACGTACACACCCCCTACCCACCCATCTCCCACCAAAAACCCAAAACTATTTTCAACAAGTAGAATGTAATAGGAATGCAACTGGGTCTGTTTGTGTTGGAGTCACAGGCTCTTCTTATGCTGTGGTTCATTGCTACGTCAGTAGTTGAAAGGAACGCTCAAGTGGTAGCATATCTCTTCTCCTCTGGGTTCACAGAGCCTCCCATTCAGTCCCTGTGGTTGAGATCTCCTGTTGTAGAGCAAGCCTTCTTGGTTGGGGTTTCCAATTACATACCATCCATTATCTCCGTGTTAATCAGATGGATGTCTATGTTCCACCACTTCTTTATATGCATTGAGGGTGTTGTGTTTGGGGTTCAGAGGTCAAGCTCTTTAGAAGATGGAGGACAGTATGACCTTGGTAGGAGGAAAAAAGGCCTAGAATGAGTTCATGTGAGTAGTGTAAAGTCAGAAGCCTGGCTTGGTTACAAGTACTTCCCATGTATTGACTTTTCTAATCTCCATTATCTGCCTTTTGCAGATGAGAAACAGGCATGAGAGATTAAGTAACTTGCTCAAAGTCAAAACTGGGCCTGTCTGGCTCCTTGAGACTCCAGACTATTCACGCAGTGCAAGAGTACCCTGATGACAGTGTGGAGGACAAACTAGGTGGTGTGCAACTGTAGATAGGACATTGGGTCAGAGGCTGCTAACATGATACTGGACAGGAATGGAAAGGTTCCTGAAGGCCAAGCTTTAAGAATAGGTGAAGGATTTTCCAACCCAGAGATCTATATATCTCAGTTTTCAATTTAGACAGAATTCATGGAATAAGAAATAAAGTCTAGTGTTTCCAAGTAGAGATTTTTTTTTTTTTTAAAAAAAGCAATTCAATCTTCTCTGCACTTGTTTTCATCTGTTTCTGTTATGACTCCCTCCCTGACCAAAGAATGTGTTTTTATTTTGGGAGGGTGGGTAGGATTTTCTTGTCCTCTCCAGCTAGTGTTTATGCTTACCACCATAGTCACCTGATTAGATGAGGGACTCTGGTGGTGCAGTTCCTAAATGTGCACTGTCTGGTGACTCAGCTGCTGTCATGAAGTGGAGGAGACTTCAAGATCTGCTTTATTTTCTGGCATTGTTTATCAGAATGCAAAGGTAAATTGGGAGGGACTGTGTGAGATCATAGGTGCACTAACATTCAGGCAGCATCCCCAGCTGCATCACCCCTCCCCTATGGAAATGCAGCATGTCCTAACTTTCCTGTCCGGGAAAAGATGTGCCTGCCTCTGCCTCCCAAGTTTACCACCTTTGCTCAGGCAATTCATTCATTCATTCATTCATTCATTCATTCATTCATTCATTCAGTCTGTTTAGCTTTGTTTTTTTTTTTTTTTTTTTTTGAGTCAGGTTTTATCTATGTAGCTTTGTAGACCATTCTGGCCTCAAACTCACAGAGATTCTCCTATCTCTGCCTCCCGAGTGCTGGGATTAAAGTTGTGTGCCACCGCTGTCCCTTGCCCAGCCAATTCTAATGAGATATTTGGGGAGTCTTTCCCAACCTCCTTCCATGCCAGTAAAATGTGTAGAGCAATGGGCTCTCCAGTTGTGAGACTCTCAGTTGAGTAGGTGTAGAGTAACCTGAACCTGAGCCCCTGGTAGGTAAGTGACCGGGTTCTGAAGCTTTTCACTTCATAGGTGGAATCTTAGTGCTTAGAACCAAATAGAAGTTTTATGGAAACATTCTTAATCCACCTGTCATGATAGGCTTGACTAGCCGGTTGCTGGTCCCAAATGTTTGATTGGCTGAGATCAGATCCAGCACCTGCCCTTATGGCATTATGGGTACTCATGAATTTCCCAGACATGTCTTAGTTGCTTGCACTTGAATCCACATGACCTGTATGAGATGCCCTTATCTTAGAGCATGGTAAGGTTTATGATTGGAATGCTTGGTTGGCTTTGTTTTTCATCTGTTGTAAGGCAGTGATGGGTTTTCAGTTTGGCAAAGAGCCAATATTGTTTACCTTCATGGTCACTCAAAGATATTCTCTTCTGCATTCCCATGTTTCATTTCCATATTTGAAATTTCCTTTCATCTTTCAGACCACTATGATCTGATTCATAGTGTCTTTTAAAAAAAAGAGAGATTTTTATTTTATGTGTATTAGTGTTTTGCTTGAATTTATGTAAAATTCACCATGTGTATATCTGGTACCTGAAATGGTTAGAACTCTGGGACTGGAGTTGTAAAGCTGCCATGTGGGTCCTGGGCACTAAACCCAAATCTTCTGCAAAAACAGCCAGTGCTTGTAACATTGAGCCATCCCACCAACCCCTCAATAATGGTTCCCTAATAAATAGCTTTTCCTTAAGTTTATTTATTTGGTACAGTCTCGTGTAGCCCATGTACATGTACCTTGTGGCAGAGGATAGCCTCTGCCTTCATCTCCCAAATGCTTGTATTCTAGGCCAGTTCTACCATGCCTAGCTCCTAGTCTCTGATTTCAATAAACATTCATCAAATGCCTCAAGCTTGGCAGGCGTTGGGTTGGTGGTTGCCAAGGATATCAGATGAAGGAGCTGATGTGGCAGTGGCTGGCAGCAAGATCACCTGTAGTTAGTTGCTGCAATGTAATGCATATTGCAAGTTTTTTTTTGGCCGGGGGGCGGGGGGAGCTCTGCAAAGTGAATATTTTCTTTTTTTAAGATTTATTTTTATTTGTGTGTTTGTATGCATATGCCCACATGTATGTAGTTACTGGTGGAGGCCAGAAGAGTGCATTGGATCCCCTTGGAAGGAGAGTTACGGTGATTGATTATGAGCTACCGTGTAGGTGCTGGAAACCAGGCCTGTGAGCAGCAATGACTTTTTACCGTTGAACTATCACTCCAGTCTCAATTAAACAATTTCAGGTTTGTTTGTTTATTTGTCTGTGTGCACTCTGGCTTCTTGAAGACTGTCATGTAGGAGTGAACAAAGGCTGATAAACAGGGCAAGAGCACGAAGGACATGTCTCCTTAACAGTATTGAGCCAAGATCTGTGGAAACTTCAGCTCTGTGCCTCCTGCATGCTGGCCCTCTGCTTTTTTTGTGATGCACACCTTGTTTAAAGGCAAGAGAAAAAACAGTAAAGGGGGGGGGATCTAAACCAGGCCATTTCAAATGAACCACCCTCTTCTTCACTTTCCTAAACTACTTTGTCTTTAGTGTGTCTTTTCACATCTCGTGGCTATGGCTAGGGGACCAGATGGTAAAAGGAAGTGAGGTGTTTGGTGAGGACTGACATCAGATGTTAAAGTGGAAAGAATGTAGTTTCAATGGAATCCTGTGTCTGAGTCCCCCAGCATTGTTGATGAGTAAGTTACTGACTGATCTTTCTTCCTTAGTACTGTGAGATAGCTCAAGGCTTGCTTTGCAGGTTATGAAAACTAAAGAATGGCAGGCATTTGACATGTAGCAGTGATGAAAACAAGATGTATGTATGTATGTATGTATGTATGTATGTATGTATGTATGTATGTATGTGCATGCGTGCATGCTGGAACTCAAACCCAGACCCTGTGCATCCTAGGCAGATCGAGACAGGTTTTTTTCTGTGTCGTTCTGGCTGTTCTGGAATTCACTTTATGAACCAGATTAACCTCAAATTCACAGAGATCTTCCTGCCTATGCCTCCCCAACGCTGGGATTAAAGATGTGTGCCACTACCACCTGGCAGATTTTATTATTCTTAATAAATTAAAAAAAGAGACCTAAACTACTTTTACACAAGTTCCTCAGGTACATCTCCCTTTGCTGCTGATATGAAAGGAGAATGGTGGTAGGTTAGCCTGACAATAACCCTAGCCATTCTGTTGTGACCACCATCTTGCCCATGACGTGACCCTGATACTCATTGCAAATTCTGTTTGATAAACAGAGTGATTAAAAGAGTCAGTTGAAGCTGGTCCTCGATAGTGTGCCTTTAATCCCAGCACTCGGGAGGCAGAGGCAGGTGAATCTCTGTGAGTTTGAGGCCAGCCTGATCTACAGAGTTAGTTCCAGGACAGGCTCCAAAGCAATACAGAGAAGCCCTGTCTCCAAATCAAACAAACAAACAAACAAACAAACAAACAAACAAACAAACAAACGAGTCAGTTGAGTTCTTTGTATAATTTGGAAATCAGTCGTATGTCAGATGTAGGGTTGGTGAATATCTTTTCCCATTTTGTGGGCTGTCGTTTTGTCTTGTTGACTGTGTCCTTTGCCTTACAGAAGCTTTTCAGTTTTAGGAGCTCCCATTTATTAATTGTTGATCTCAGTATCTGTGCTACTGGTGTTATGTTCAGGAAGCAGTCTCCTGTATCAATTCATTCAAGGGTACCTCCCACTTTCTCTTCTAAGAGGTTCAGTGTGGCTGGATTTATGTTGTGGTCTTTGATCCATTTGAATAAGGGGGAGCTCATGGACCCCAGTCTGATAGCTGGGAAACCAGCATAGGACTGAACCAGACCCCCTTGAACATGGGTATTAGTTAGGAAGACTGGGCAGTCTATGGGGCCTCTGGTAGTGTATCAGTATTCATCCCTAGCATACGAATGGACTTTGGGAGCCCATTGCTCATAGAGGGATACTCTCTCCACCTAGACACAACGGGGAGAGCCTAGGCCTTGCTCCAAATGATATGACAGACTTTGGAGATCCCCCATGGAAGATCTCACCCTCCCTGGGGAGCAGAAAGGGGATGGGATGGGGTTTGGGGTGGGACAGGGGAAGAGGGGAGGGTGAGGGAACTGGGATTGACATGTAAAACAAGCTTGTTTCAAATTTAAATTAAAAAATTATATATATAAAAAAAGAGTCAGTTGAGCAATCCCTGCCAGGTGCCGATGGCCAGTCCATTTCTTAATTGATATTTGGTATATTAGCAGCTTTTCTTTTTTGAGACATTCAGGTATGTTGTATGCCTGCAGCCATCCTCATGCAGCTTAGCATAGGAGCCCCTGCTCCTGCCATGACATGCAAGGACACTTTTTATCTTGATGCTGCCAGAGATTTGCTGTGTGTTAGAATGTGCTGCCCAAACTTAGGTTTGTCTACATTATTCTTTGATCTCTTGGCAGTATTTGCTTTTGGCAATAAGTTCTTATACACCAGTGTATTCTGAAACAGGAATACTGATTAAGAGTTTCTGTCTTGCTCATAACACTGACATATGAAGATGAATGCTCAAAAGTAATTCAAAAGCTCCTATATATAGCTATAAATATATGCTGGGTTCAATGCAGTTAAATTTTTTTTAACTTTATTTTTATTTGATGTGTTGGGTATTTTGCTTGCATGTGTCTGTGCATCATGTGTATCAAGTGCTCACTGAGGTTGGAAGAACACATTGAATCCCCTGGGGCTGGAGTCATAAACAGTTGTGAGTGGTCATGTAGGTGTTGGGAATCAAATTCAAATCCTCTGGAAGAGCAGCCAGTGTTCTTAACCATTGAGCCATCTCTCCAGCCCCACAGTTTAAAATAAGAATTCAGGGGGTTGGAGAGATGGCTGAACAGTTAAGAGTGCATACTGCTCTTGCAGAGGACCCAAGATTGACTCCTAACACCCATTATCAGGCAGCTCACAAACATACGTTAGCTTTGGTTCCGAGGAGATCTGATGCCTTCCCCTGGCCTCTGCAGGCATCCACACTCCTGTGTACACACATACATATATACATGTAAGTTAAAAATTGGAAAGCAGTAGCGGAGTATGGTGGTACACAGAACTAGAACTCTGGAGGCTGTGGCAGGCAGGAGGATTGGATTACATAGCCAGAGTGTCTCAAAAGAAACAAAAACTGTAGTGAGATGTCCCTGTGTCCCACCTTGAATGTCTTTTATCAGAAAGACGATGCCAACTCTCACATGCTGCTGGTGACACATCATCATATACTTGGTATGTAGTTTGACTTTTCTAAAATTTAAGTATCATTCTGGCATAAACACTCACACCATGTGACTGAAAAGTTACATCTCTTCAAGAAGAGTAAAAAGAAATGTGTGCACAAGGACTTATTGTTGAATGTTCCTACCAGTGCACTTTTTAGTGGCCCCGAGCTGGAAGCACTTCAAAGGCCCAGCTGATAACATACAAACAAAATACAGTATGGCAATAAAAAGGAGCCTGGTGCTGATAATACACCCCACAAGAATGAGCTTTACAAACATGCTGTGTCAGACACCTGATGCAAAAGACAGTGTTGTGTGTACTTCTGTTCATGTTAAATGTATAGAAAGGCAAATCTATAGTGGCTTATGGTGGTCTGAAGCTAGTATAGAACCTGGACCCTGGCATATTGGGATATGAGGGAGCCTTAGGATGATGGAGGTGGTATTTAGCCATCTGCAAACTGCCACTGAATTATATATACTTAGGATGGATGACATTTTATTATAACTATTACTTTATACCTCAACCAAGCCTGCCTCATTTCACTGATATTTGGTTCATGCCCATCTGGGGTACACACAGAGTAGGGCTCACTTCTTGAATTTTTCAAAGTGGCAGAGAGTCAGAGACAGGGCTGGGTTCACATGGAAAGGGGAGCAGCCTAGTCCAGTGGCTCATACTGTGGTCTCAGCTCTCTAAGAGAGAGAAGCAGGAAGATGGATTGAGCCCAGGGGATTGAGGCCAGTGTGCAACACAGTGAGACCTCACTTCAAAATACAGAAAATTGAGTCATAGATAAAAGGTGCCTTCTAGTTCTTTCCATAGTGCTTGATGCTAAGTCCACTTTTATTAATTAGTTAACTAGACACAGGGTTCATGTAGCCAAGCTGGTCCTGAACTTGCTATGTGGTAGATGCTCCTCCTCCTCCTCCTCCTCCTCCTCCTCCTCCTCCTCCTCCTCCTCCTCCTCCTCCTCCTCCTCCCCCTCCTCTTCCTCTTCTTCCTCTTCCTCTTCTTCTTCTTCTCCTTCTCCTTCTCCTCCTTCTCCTTCTCCTCCTTCTCCTTCTCCTTCTCCTTCTCCTCCTTCTCCTTCTCCTTCTCCTTCTCCTTCTCCTTCTCCTTCTCCTTCTCCTTCTCCTTCTCCTTCTCCTTCTTCTTCTCCTTCTTCTTCTTCTTCTTCTTCTTCTTCTTCTATTCATATAGTTTATTTTGTGTGTATGTGTCTACATGGATGCACTAAGGCATACATGGAGGTCAGGGGCTAACTTTCAGGAGTTGGAGCTCACTTTCTGCCATGTGAGTCTGAGGCATTGCTACCCTGACCTTAATAGTCCTGCCTCCTCCCCCAGTGCTGGCTGGGATCACATGGCTTCCCTTTTAACTCTCAGTAACATTTCCCCTCCCCACTTTTCTTCTCACGTTCATTCCTTTTCAGTCTGTCTTGAACATATCTCATGATAGAGACATACATTTACAACTTACTATTCCTCTGTTGATACCTTCCATTCATATTTAGGGTTTGATAGCTCCGTTTTTAAAATCTAAAGTGGTAGCTGGCCAGCCTCTGATTTCTAAATGAAAACCACCCAAAGGAGCATAGAGGCCATCTGTTTAGAGAGTGCTACAACAGGGTGCCCAATTATGAATTGGGGTTGTTGGCCAGGGAAGCTGAAAGTAGGCCAACTAGAAGTGGGGTATACACATGGTTTCTTTTGTTGCTGTTGAGTAGTAAATGGGGCCAAATTTAAGGAAGCTGGGTGTCCTTCCCTAAGTTCTGACTATTCTGGCCAGATTGCTGCAGAGCTTCAGGGTCAGAGTTTGTTTGTTAGCTGTGTTACTTCCCATCTCAGTCTTTCTAGCCAGACCCAGGCCAGGACAGAACTCTTAGTGAATCCCCTGTAGACTGCATCCTGATCTGCTTCAGATTGCAGATGCTGGTCTGGGAGCTTGGAAGCTAAAATTCCAGTGCCTCCTTCCTCGCCCAACAAAATGAAACGAAAGCCATGACCTTGTGGACTGAAGCAAGTGTTTTCTTTAAGAGCAACAGCAAGGAGGAAAACGAGCCCATGGGCTTGAGAGACATTACAGAGGTGGAAACCACTGTCAGCAATCTTCCCTGGATCGAGTCGTTGGTTTTCTTGTGAGTCATGAAGTTAGACACACTTGGGAGTTGAGTCTCTAGTTGAATCCAAGAAAGCTAAGGAGACTTGCTAAGCAGTAGATTTTAGGGGAATGATTATAATGAACTAGAAATGTCAACTTTGAACTGTAGGCATTAAGACAACAATGCATCATGAAATGATCCATCTCCCAGGCAGCAGCATGTATGGACACGTGTGTGGCACACACTTCACGTATTTTGTTGCCTTTTTCTTTGAGGGTCCCAGGCTTCCTGACTTCAGTCTGAATTCTAGACCTGCCATTGCTCATTATTTCAATTTGATTTGATAGCAACTAACTTTGATAACATTACCTCTGTGAGTGACATTTGTATTGGGGGTCCCTTGTTTAGAGTGTGTGCTTCATTTACTCTGTCTGTCTTTGGGACAACGTTTCGTGTAGCCCAGTTTGGCCCCAAATTTGCTATGTAGCTGAATATAACCTTGAATTACTGATCCTCCTGCCTTCGCCTCCCAGGTGCTGGGATTACAGCTATGTGGCACCATGCTTGATTTATGTGATGTTCAGGATTGAACATAAAGCTTGGTTTGTGCCAGGCAAGTACTCTACCATCTGAGCTGCATCCCTAGCCAAGTCTTTTTGTTGTTGTTGTTTTTGTTGTTGTTTTGGCGTTTCCGAGACAGACAAAGCCACAGTTTCCCTGTGGCTTTGGAGGCTGTCTTGGAACTAGCTCTTGTAGACCCGGCTGGTCTCAAACTCACAGAGATCCATCTGCCTCTGCCTTCCACGTGCTGGGATTAAAGGCATTCGCCACCACTGCCCGGCTCCTAGGCAAGTCTTAAAGAGTATTAAATTATCTACTGGTTAAGTGGGAGCTTTAGGGTCATCCTCTTCATGGGAATAAATGAGTGAGTTAGTTGCTTATGCTTTCTTACTATCTGAGAAAAAGGAAACTTCCTGTTTTCTGAGGCAGGACTGGAGTCTGCCTTGACAGGACTTGGTGGATGTGGTAGCTGTGGCTGCTGTGGGGGAACTTGGCTACATTTTCTCAGTGTTGGGAGAGTTTGGAAACCTCAATTTTCCAATGTGAAACCTTCCAGTTTTCTACTTGGGGTTAGTACTGTGAGGGTTAGAAACAGTGCATTGTGAGCTGTTGTGGATGGAGGTTATGGTACAGGATGAATTGGGAGAGTTAATTAATGTCACTTGGTGGAAAGTTTTTTCCAGTCCTGTTGAGAGAAGTTTAGTCTCATTAGCCACTTGAGGAGGAAAGCACAGACTCAGACAGTTGGACACCACGAGACCTCAGAGAAGTAAAAGTCACAAGTTTCCTCTACTTAGAGTTCAAATAGTTCCTGCAATGTCTGTATTATAAACCTTTGATTTTTTTTTGACTCATTATATGCTTTATAAAAGGCACTGAAAATTGATCAGTATTCTTTGGACAAATTTATACCTTCTTGTAATGAAGGCAGACAATGGCTGTTTTAGAAAAGGTGTTGTTTATGTATGTATTTGTGAATATATATGCACATATGTGTAGGTGCCTGTGGAGGGCATCAGATCCCTTGGAGCTGGAGTTGCAGGTGTTTGTGATCCACCAGATGTGGGTACTGGGTCCTGAACTCTTGTCTTCATGGTTGAGCAGCAAGTGCTGCTCTCGAGCTCTGTGCAGCCTTGGGCAATGGATGTGTACCGCTTCTGCTGGCATGTGTGTTTCACAGGTGAGAAAAAGCAGGCAATTCATTAGTGATCAGTGGAGTTAATTGGTGATTGTATTCTTAGAATCATAACAGTTTGAAATTATGGGGTTTATAGATCAGGGTTTCCTTGTATCCCAAGTCTTATCATTACGAAGTATGCGAGCTTTGGTCCTTTAGTCATTGTCTTGGTTGTTCTACTCTGAGCCAGTGTGTTTTAGATAGCTAAAGGATTCTAGTAGAAGGTCGTTGAAAACATTTTTTTATTTTATTTTATTTAAAGAAGTTTCTTCAAGGACTGTGTCAGAGGTGGGCTGTTGGAGTTAGGAGGGGTTTGTCCACATGTTTCAATCAGATACCTACCTGTTGCTTGTTTCTTTTTAGGGTCTTTCTCCTTTTTCTGGAATACCTGATGTATTCATTCCTAAGCCCTTAATTTTTTTTTTTTTTAAATTTTATTTTGTCTCTATCAGGTCCTTCAGTTTAAAAGCTTTCCTGGTTTTTTGACTGGAATTTGTGTTTGTATTTCTCATTTGCCTTACTGTTCCCTGGGTTGGTGGTGAAAGCTCTGCTCTGCAGAGACGTGGGGATGTGTTAAGAGGGTCAGATCAGGTGTTTAAGGGATAGTTACGACAAGGCGAAATTTAATCAAGCTGCGAATCAAATGAGTAAAGAGTTAGTCTTTCAGGTTCAAGGCTGACAGAGTCTTGCATACATTCCAGAGCAGGCAGTGTGTACACTGTGCGGGTGAAGGAAAGCTGGCTACTTCTGAGTGTTGGCAGGGCCAGGTAGTCTACAGAGAACAGAGATATTTACTGAGCAAGTAGCAGCTCCATCTCTAGAGGTTCACAGACTGCCATCAAGAGACAGATGGTGGGGCTGGAGAGATGGCTTAGTGGTTAAGAGCACTGACTGCTCTTCTAAAAGACCTAGGTTGAATTTCCAGCACTGACATGGTGCCTGACAACCATCTGTAACTCCAGATCTAGAGGATCAGACACCCTTCCCTGTGGGCACTGCACATACATAATGGTGAACAGTCATATAGGCAGGCAAAACACCTATACACATAAAAATAAATAAATGTTAAAAAAAAGAGAGAGTGACAGATGACCAGAGTGCAGTGGTGGTAGTTTGGGCCATTGGTGTGGTGTAGGTGCTTGTGGATGGATCCTTGAGGGAGATAGGGTGGTTTCACTTTTCTGCTGTGGGATGGTGTAAGTAATCAGGGATGTCAGCAGTGTGGCCTTGTCTGGGTGTGGGAACATGGAATCAGGAAGTGCTGAGGTAGCCTGAGTGGAGGGACCATCTGTGGGTGTGCTGAGGAGGCTGTGGTCTGGTGCCTTGCAGGTGTCACTGATAGGAAATTGCAGTGGATCTTATTGATGTTTGCTGTTCATTATTACTGTAAATAATAAGAGTTTCCCAGGGCTGGGAATGTAGCTCAATGGTAGAATACTTGCCTAAGGTCCATGCACGGGGCCCTGAGTTCAATCCCCAGCATCGCATATATACATTCTTGTGCACACACCGAGGAGTTGTACAGAGCTGAACAAGTAACCCAGTGGAGCACCTCCTTCCTATGTGTTCTCTGCACCAGCCGTTCTCCTCTCCTTAGATAATCCACTGCCGGAACCAGGCTGTCTGGAACAGTGTTGGCTGTTTGTACATCAAAAGACAAGTCCCTCTTCTTGTAGTTTTCTCCAGTAGATCCTGTGGAGTGTTCCAGTAGTTGGGTCATTTTGCTGGTGGTGTTTTCAAATGCTGAGGCCTCTTGCATTCCATTCTCAAAGCATGATTTATCAGTGATGCTCAATATTCTTCAAAGTTGAATGGAATATTCTGGATGTTGAGAGAAAAAATGAACTTCACACTCCTGGGAAGGTTGAGAAATAACCTGTGAGTGAGTTCTTGCAGTTCAGGGTTTTAGTCCTGTCAGCTTTATTCTGTGTGTAGAAAGGAGGTTGGGGGAGGGGTGACAAGAGAAAACTCACTGTCATCATAGATTGTGTTTGGTTGCTGGTACTGCCAGTTGAGCCCCAAAGAGGAAACAGCATCATTACTTATGGTGGCAGGATTAAAACGAGCTCTTTGTTTTCTCTCTTTGTTTCTTGCAACGGGCTCTCATAAGGGACTGGCCTCTAATTCCCTATGTGGCCAAGAATGACCTTGATCCTGCCTCCACTTCCTGAGTACTGGGAGGTTTAGGCATTGTTACAGGCCTGGTTTGTACAATGTTAGGATGGAATTCAGGGGGTCATGTATGCTAGACAAGCATTCTATGGGCCGAGTTACATTCCAGCCTCAAGCTCCTTCTGATGTATGTGCTTTTTTAGAGCGTGTCAGAGTGAGATCTCATGAATCAGAGGTTCTGCATATTTCTGATTATGATTTCAGTAGCTTAAATTTTTAAAATTGAAAGAGAAGATTGTGGACAGCATGGGCTTTGACTTCAGCCACCAAGAGGCAGAGACAGGAGGATTTCTGTGAGTTCCTGGACAGCCTGGCTTATATAACAAGTCTAGGCCAACCAGAAATGTGTAGTGAGACTCTCTGTCTCCCTCTCCCTCTTCTCCTCTTCCTCCCCCTTTTTCCTCTTCCCTCCCTCCCACACCCCAGGATAGTGGAAGACAGAAGAGGTGATGATATTTGGATTTTATTGGTCGACAGTGATACTTGGTTGGTTTATAACTAATTCTGGCATGTTTAGTCTCCTTTTTTTTTTTTTTTTTTTTTTTTAAATTTATTTATTTATTTATTTATTTATTTATTGAGACAGGGTTTCTCAGTGTAGTCCTGGCTGTTCTGGAACTCCCTCTGTCAATCAGGCTGGTGGTGAACTCAGAGATCACCTGTTTTTGCCTCCCGGATGCTGGGATTAAAGGCATGTGCTGACATTGATCAGCTTTGTTTATATCTTAAGTATATGTAAGATTGTGTAAATTACTTTATTTTTGTCATTGTCAGAGGTATTAATGAAACATTCCTGAAGGTTATCAGTATATATAAAAATCATTGCTGAATATCTTCATATTTACCAGCCTAGATTCATAATAGTTCACCATAGAGAGCAGTTTTTTTCTGAAATACCCAGCTATTGATTGCATGTGGGGTTTAGGTCGTGCTGGTGATGGAACCCAGAGCCTTGCACATGCTAGACAGGAGCCCCCACTGCAGCCACATGATGTATTGGTTTCCAAACTGTCCTCTTCCAAAACAGCAGCACCTTCCGTGTTTATCCACCTGGACCATTCGCAGTTTGTCTTCAGTGCTGTGACTGTCTCCTCACCACCTGGGAGGCATTAGTCACTGCAGGCAAGAGTTACATTTGGATGCTAAAGTTCATGGTTGGAAGTGTGATGAGGTAAAGAGGTGTTGCGTGGTCTCAAAACCTTTTCCTGCCAAATGAATATCAATGACAAAGGGAGGAAAGACAGTCACACCCTAGCCAGCAAGGCAGAGTGAGCCCTGGGCATCTCATGTCTCCTGGAGGGTGGGATGCATGCACAGGGTCATCTGCTATTTGTGTTGATACTTGCCAAGCACATAGGCTGACTTGAGTCATGTGGGAGCATTAGGCAACTAGTCTGAGGGATGATTTGTAGACAAAGTGGCCAGTGTTTCTAGGTGTCCATCATAGCCAAATTGGCCTGGGTTGGAGAAGATATTATGACGACAGCCCAGAACCCTGGACCAGGAAAAGTACACCAGTGATGGTAGTTGGCAAAATTTGGATAGGGCTGGCTGTTAAGTAATAGGTTCTATGTTGATAGATCTGTCCTGACTATGGTTACTGTAACTGGGGTTCTGTAAGTCATTAACATGTAGGGAAACTTGAGTAAGCCTGTGTAGGGATTCTTTGCACTATTTTTGTAAGTTTGAAAATACTTAAAAATGAAGTTAAGCAATGAGAAAATTAATTCAGTGGAAGCCAGGAAGTAAAGGCTGTGGCCGACATGCTTTGTGCCAGCACATTGGATGGTCAGGAAGCTTTTCTTTGCTTCGGGAATATCTGTAGTGATGAAGCTTGCTGAGGTTTCTGGGAAAGGAATCCTGGGATCAGTGAGCTGTGACTATATGGGCTTTCAGCTCCGTGTTGACAAGGTCTTAATTAATTAATTAATTAATCTACTTATTTTTGTAAGGAGCTGTAATTACGTATTGGGGTATCCTGTGACCATGCAGGTTACCTGAGCTTTGTTGTTGTGGCTCCCAGACTCTCTAGCTGGAAATGCAGCCGTGTAATTAATTGAGTTGCTGGTTTGTGTCTGTTTTTATTGGGCTGCTTTGAATTCAGGTGAGTCTGTGAATACTTCTGCAGTGAGTCATATATTCAATTTGGCTGCCTCTTAGGAAGAGCTGATTTTTAAACGTTTTTAAAAATTATTTAAGCTTGGAATATTATATTAGATGTGTGTTTTCATTCTCAGAAAAGATGAATTTTTATGTACATATTAATAGCAAAATACTTGCCTAAGTCCCACCTGGGAGCCCTATGATATGCTGTCTTAGGTTTCTTTTTGCTGTGATAAAGACCATGACCAGAAGCAACTTAGGGAGGAGGGGGTTTATTTTATCTGACAGTTTACAGCTGCTGTCCATCACTGAGGAAAGCCAGGGCAGAAACTCAAGGCAAGAACCTGGAGGCAGGAGCTGAAGCAGAGGCCGTGGAGGATGCTGCTTCCTTTACTGGCTTGCTTCTCATGGCTTGCTTGGCCTGCTTTCCTATACCACTCAGGACCATCTGCCCAGTGCAGGCAATCCGACAGTGGGCTTGGCCCTTCCACAGCAGACTTGGCTACAGGCTCTGATAGAGGCATTTCTCAACTGAGGGTCCTCTTTCCAGATAACTTCAGCGTGGGTCAAATTGTCAAAAAATCAACCAGGTTACAGGTGACAATTAGGATGGAGGGAACGACCACACTGCAGGGGCTAGCTCTTCACACTGTTCACTGTTAGTGGGTGGCTCATGGCTTCTTCAGTTCCCGCCATTTTGACCAGCACAGGAGGAAGGCGGTGGACTTGGGGGTCAGAAGACCAGGATTACATTAGATGGTCCTGTAATTTTTCTGATGCTTAAATCTCTCCTCTGTAATTCTGGACTTGTTGGCACTGGCACATCTGTGCAGTGTCCTTGGCCTGCAGACACCTGTCCACGACTGTATCTTTAACCACTCTGTCCACAGTTGAGAATGTGCTTTGTTAAACACATCTGTAATGATGGTAGCATTTGTCAGTGTCCTGTGTTAGAGAGCCTAATGTTTGAAAATGTTTTTTTTTTTTTTTCTCATTTATTTATTATGTGCTTGTGAGGGTGCATATGTGTCATGGCACATGTGTGGAGGTCAGAGGACAGATAACCTTGTGGGAGTTGGTCCTCTTCTTCCACCATGGGGAGCCTATTCAGGGATCAAATTCAGGTCATCAGCTTGGTGGCAAGCGCCTTCACCCTCTGAGCCATCTCACTGGCCTAAGGCTTTTTGTGAGGAAATTTTCCCATATCTTGTTAGTCCAGAAAAATGGATTTATTTATTTATTTACATCTTAGCCCTGTTGGATACTTGTCACCATTTAGTATTCATTTATTGTCTTCATCTCAAGTCATTTGGTATAAATACATATCAGATTTCATTTAGAAGAAAATCTAAACAAGAAAGTGTGTGGACAACTAGTGGGGACATGCGTATGCAGTGTTTTTCAAGCTCAGGCTGGACTTTGGACTCTCTGAGAAGGACCAGGTATCACTATTCTTGTTTCACCCCCAGTATCAGCAGTTCTTTCCTTAACTCAGGAGTGGTTCCAGCCTTTAACAACAGCCCTAAGGGAGGCTGCTATAAATTTGAGGTTGACTGTGTCTTCATAGTAAGTTGTAGGCCAGCCTGGGGAGATATAGTGAGAACTCATCTTAAAACAATAAAAAAAGAAACAAAAGACAGAACTTACTTTCTTTTATTCTTAAATTGGTTTTGAGTTTGGCTGTGTTTTGGACTTTGTACGGCTGTCCTCAGGGTGGAAGGTATGCCTGCCTTCCGTTGGACCAGGGAAAAAGAAGTATGTATGTGTATTTATGTCTGGAGAGGGAGCTCATGAAAGCAGCCTGGTTCAAGGGTAACCATTGGTGATTTGGGGTGAGGGTCTGTGGGAGCTTTTATTGGATCTCAGGCCTTAGTTATTTTCCTGGCAGTTTCGGACAGACTGACCGAGGGGAAGTTGAAGTGTCTGGGCAAGTGAAGAGGGTTTGTGTGTGTATGTACCGAATGGCCCATTGACTAGGCACTCACTGGCAAGAAATTAATTGTTCCTTTTAATGTAACCTTTCTTCCTGAGCCAGAATAGAAGTCCTACTGGATAGAAAAAAATCTGGATAGATACTGCCATGTAAAAGCTCAGGGAAGTTCTATAGGTGAAATCAGATGATAGGTAGTTTCTGTTGGAGGGAGATGCTGGTTGAGACAGGATTTAAAAGTATTATTATTTTATGTGTATGGGTATTTTGTCTACATTTGTATCTGTGCATCACATGCATACCTAGTGCCTGAGGAGGCAAAAAGAAATGGTGTTACAGACAATTGTGAGCTGTCCTGTGGCTATTGGGAATTGAACCCCAATCCTCTGGAAGAGCAGCCAGTATTCTTAACCACTGAGCCATCTCTCCAGCCTGAGACAGGATTTAATTAATGAAGCCCAGGCTAGCCTTAGACCTACAGTAATCTTACCCAGCTGGGATTACGGAGAGGTGCTACTGCACTTAGCTCAGAAGTGGAGCTTTTGAAAAGATTATTTATAAGGTGTATACAGGATCGGGGGAAATGCAGAGGCAGAACCATTAGGTCCTCGGGACTCCCCTAAGGTTCCCCAGTGCTCAGATCCTTCTTGGTTGGGGAGAGAAAGGCTGGTTGGCTGTAGTCTGTTCCCTCCTGGAACTGGTTTTAATTTACCTTTCTTTTACTATTTGGTTACAAAAGCAGTAATTTCTCTCTTTTTTTTAATTCCCTTTCCTTTCAGCTTTCCTCTCTACCTTCTCTTCTCATCCCCCTCCCCTTTGAGACAGAATCTTATGTAGTCTAGACTGAACTTGCTATGTAGCTCACCCTGACCTTAAACTCCTTATCCTTCTGCCTCTAGCTTCTCTGCATATAGGTTACAGGCTCATGTGCCTGGCTAAAAATTTTGTTTTCTTATTGTAAATTTGCACATATGTATTATCTTTTATTGTTCGAGAACAGTTTTCTAAACTACACTGCTTTGCTAACACTTGTCCCCTTTCTTTCATGTCCATGGTGACACCACTCTCTGGAACTCAGGAGCCAGCCCAAGGTAAGAGTTCTTCACCTGATGCTTGGAGAGATTACTGTGCATATCCCTGAAGTAGTAGACACTTTCTTCTCAAAACTGAAAACTCCTCCTCCTTACTGGTTTATAAAAGCAGTATAAGCCTTTGGCTGTCTCATGATTTCCAAAGCTGCTTATTGGCACAGACAGAGCTGGAGGGCTATGGGGAGCAGTGACTTTGGCCAGCTCTGCCCAGTCTCCTAGCAACCCAGCTCAGATTCCTTGTGTGCCATAGATTAGCATGAAACTGAGTGTTCCACACTGTGCTTACTCTGGGCCAATCCAACTCATCTTACTCCTAGGTAGTGGGGTGATTTGCCAGGCACATGGGGTCCTGATGGAGCCAGGTTGGGCTCCAGATTCCTCTAGGGGCTATGACTTACATCTCACATTGGGGCCTAATTCTGAGACCACCCTTAAAGTTTTAAATTACATTTTAAAACGTGTGTGTGTGTGTGTGTGTGTGTGTGTGTGTGTGTGTGTGTGTGTGTGTGTGTGTGTGTGTGTTACCCACAGCACATGTGTAGCGGTCAGAAACTTCCAGGCACTGTTTCTTTTCTTACACCATGTGGGCACCAGGGATTGAACTCAGGCTTGCTGGAAGACCCCTTTACTCGCTGAGCCAACTTTGTGTGGGAGTGTTAACCTCTTTGTCTTCAAAGGTTCTTTAATTTTTTAAAATGGTTTATTTTATTTTATATGTCTGAGTGTTTTGCCTTCATGCATGTATGTGTACCATGTGCATGCCTGGTGCTCATGGAATTGAGAAGAGGATAGGTAGGATCCCCTGGGACTGGAGTTACAGATGATTGTAAACTACCATGTAGGTGCTGGGACCCCTGTCCTCTGCAAGAGCAGCAAATGCTCTTCACCACTGAGCCCCCGTGGGCCTTATTCTTACAGAACCTCTGAGTCAGCATGGGGCCTGCTTTTAACTGAACAGTTTTCTGGAGTTCCTCAGAACTTCCAGGAAATTCTTCTTGTCTACATTCTTGGACTTGCTTTTGTTTCACAGCCTGTGGTTGAGCTGTAACTCTATGCTATTACTGTTGCTGAAATATGTGTAGACATGCCTTTTGGGATCCCCAATGCCTTTTAAGCACTGCTTGATATATATGTCACTGGTCTTATGTTTGTGAACTTTGCCTCATTTTCCCTGTGAATAAGGTGCTGGGTCAATTTTGCTTTTTATTGAAACAAAAGCTGGAGACCAGTAAAGATGTGAGGAAACCATTTAACAGCATTAAATACTTGCTATGTTTTATTAGTGAACTGTTCTCACTGCTTAGAGAAAATGCTCTGCAGATAAAAAATCTGGAAGGGGAAGACTACATCCTTAACAGATTGCTTCCTCTGGGGGAGAGGCAAATGGGAGACCTTCATTTATTTATTTTAAAATTTATGGATTTATTTTGTGAGCACACTCTCACATGTTACCCTGTCGTGTGCATGCTATGTCAAGCACTTAGTGGTCAAAGGACAGCTTTTGGGACTCAGTTGTTTTCTCTCATCAGTTGAGTCTTAAGAACTCAAACTCAGGTCATCAGGCTTGGTGGCAAGTACCTTTACCTTCTGAGTCATCTCACTGGCTCTGTGTTTGCTTTATATTCTTCTGTAGAATTTGTTAGTGTGAATATATTTGTTTATTGAAACTTTTTGATTTAAAGAACTTAAGTTTACTTAGAAGGGAACAAGGGAAGACAGTGGGGGAGGTGAAAATGAAAACATTGGCCTGCTCTGTGCCAAACCTAACTTCTAACTTTAACATCCACAAGTTAGTACAATTAATCTGTTTGATTATTGGGGTTCAAATCTGGCACCTTGTACATGTTAGACAAGTGCTTTTACCATTGAGCTACATCCAAGCCCATTCCTAACTCTCCAACATACTGTTTTGTAAGGAAGTAAAGCATACTCATTAGCAAGAGAAGCAAGCATAGTCTTTGGGAGCCAGTGTCCACTGTACAATATTTAACCAAGTGGGAGGGCTCTAAAAAGCAGTACAGGATAATAGCTACATATTTGACAATTGTTTGTATAAAATATTCATTAATTTGTATCTGTGACTGGAGCATGCACAAATATAGTGTGATTATCTCTGACTTTATGAAGTGTTGGGGTAGAAGGTATTTGTAGTAATTTACAAAATTGCTAAAACTGAAAAGGGAGCCACTTAGTAGTTTAGGTAAGTAAGAACTACTATTTATTAGTTTTCAGTTCTGTAAACAAGAGTCCCAAACTTCTATGAAGTTTGCTTTCTTTGATTTAAGTTGTACTGGTAAACTTGGATAGATACTTTAAGTGTGTGTGTGGGGGGGACAAAGTGGGGAGAGAAACAGAGACAGAGACTAAGAATATTAATTACTGAAAGACCCTGCTTCAGAAAACCAACACTAACAGTAACAACACACTTTCTTTTTATAGCTGCACACACATAGTTGCCATTGTGCATGTCGTCTCACAAGCTTCCTTTTGACTCACTATGCAGATGTTTTCCATGTAAGATGGCTCTACATCACTGTGGGATTATATGCATCATGAACCCCTGTTCTCAGACATCGTTTGGTGTTTATCTGAGAGGTTGGGCAGCTGAAACATGATTGCAGTGTAGTCCAGGCTGCCCTGAAACTTGGCTATTCTCTTGCCTTAGTCTCTTAGGTGATGGGATTACAGGTTTGTGCCATAAGGCCCGGCTAGTAAGTTGGTTGACAATGCTATGCATTATTATAATAGTATGTGTGATGTTAAGGTTTTGTTCTTAATACAGTCTCTTTATGTTCCCTCTGCAACAGATATTTGCTTATGATCACTGTTTCTGGTCTATGGATGAATCCGTCCAAGAGAAGTATGCAGGTAACTGAGCACACTGTCCTTTGTAATTAGTAACGTGGAGGCATTTTGGTGTGTTCTCCACCCACTACCATGGTGTTATTTGGTATAACTTTCAAACAATGTCCAGGCAGCTGTTACCAGCATTTGCTATGAAAGGCTTTGTGGTGTTTGGGGACTGAGAACTTCAGTGAGATGGTAACTACTATGGCTGGGAGATCTCATGAGGTCATCTCACATATATCTTAATTGGTCCAGAAGCTACATCATAGGCATACAGGCCCCCATGATGTCTAGAGGGACCTGGTATAAGAGGGGGGAACCCCACATAGGAGCCCCAGTTGTAGTCCTTAAACCTCTGTGGTGTTCACTAATTCTCCAGGCCTGCCAGACCATCTGTCTTCCTCTGTACCACAACCCCTCTCAGTTTCTACTACCTTCCTAAAGATAATTGTCTCATCTCCATTTGTTAACAAGTTTAGGATGGTGTGACAGTTCTTTGTTCCATGCATCTCTGACTGTCAAGGTCACATGTTTCTAAATAGTGGCTTTTACACATGGAACATAGTATTTTATTGGCTTCTGTTAAGAAAGATCATGGTTAAGGTTAAGGAAAAATACAGTTAAGGCTCCTTTGGTCTTAGTGGCCCCATGGTGACTCCAAGGATCACCCAAATTCAGAAGTGTGATAAGTAAATTGACTAGAAAGTGAGGTGGATGGAACCCAGCAACATCTGGTTCTTCTATTATGTGTATGATTGTTTCATCTGCATGTGTGTGTGCCACATATGTGCCTGATACCCATGGAAGCTAGCTGGATAAGGTTATTAGGTCCCTGGAACTAGAGTTATAGAAGAGCTACCATGTGGATGCTGAGAATTTAACCCAGGTCCTCTGCAAAAACAGCCAGTGTTCTTGATTAACTTATGAACAATCTCTCCAGCCCCTATTTCCAGGATCTTAGACCCTGTTCTAACTATTGTGAATTGTAAGTTGTATAACCTGAAATCTTCGTGAGGAAAAGGAAAGAAGGGAGTTGACATGCATGATTTTTCTGAATTCTATTACACTTTGAATAAAAGGATGGTATGTAGTTGAATTCAGGCACATCTAGGTCCTAAGTTTAAATTTCAGACATTTAGGGCAGTGAGATGGCTCAGATGGTTTATTTTAGGTGCTTGTTCCAAGCCTGATGACCTGAGTTCAATCTCCAGGACCACATAGTGGAAGGAGAGACCCACCTGCTACAGGTTGTCCTCTGATGTCCACACACGTGACAGCATGCATACACACATGACACAAACATGCAATAACTGTAAAATAAGCAGCTCTTGAGCTCTCTGCATTGCATGGTGTTATTTGGGTGGTGGTGTTCAAGCATGCGGTACAGGGAACCCTCCGCTGACTCTTCTTCCCACTCTAACTGGAATGACCTGTGGGACAGAAGCTTCCAAGCTTAAAAATCTTGCTTCAGGATAAATAAGCAGAGTGGTTTGTTTTATTGAGAGTTTTGTTTATTTGTTCATGTGTTCTTTGTCCTTAAAATATACTTTTCCTGTTCTTTAGGTCAAGATGATGTTTTCAAGTGCCTTGGGGAGAACATCCTTCAGAACGCATTTGATGGCTACAACGCCTGTATCTTTGCCTATGGGCAGACAGGTAATGTGAACTAACACATACTCCACATTTGAGCATCCTTCCATGAAGATGATGAAGCCATGTTTACTGGGCTGCTTGCTTACTTATCCCTAGTTAGTTTTTCTCACAGGTGATTAAATTAAGCAGTAGCATGTTTTCTAAGACAGTACAATAAAGTTGAAAGTAAAATGATTTTTCTTCATCTCCCCCTTCAGTTTGCAGAGCTATGACTATCAAGTTTATTATTGGCTGTGCCTCTCTGTATTATGTTTTTTTTTTTTTTTTTTTTTTTTTTTTTTAAACGAATCATTACAGAGAGAATACTACAAAGAAAGAACCCACTTGTGGTGCTGGAGTGATGGTTCAGTGATTAAGAGCACTTGTTGCTTTTCCAGAGAACCTGAGTTTAATTCCCAGCACCAACATGGTGGCTCACGACCATCTCTAACTCCAGGTCCTGGGGGCCTGACACCCACTTCTGGCTTCAGGCATGCAAATGATGCACACTCCTGTGGGTAAAATACTCATACACATAAAGTAAAAGTAAAAGAAAAAATATTTTTAGAAGGACACACTTGTTAATATCTTACTGGTTATAACTTGTAAGGACTTTAGGCTTCTCTACTTTGTAATTAAAGAAAGAAAATGAATTTAAATGAAACCAGTTGCTTTTTTGGGTGTGAGTTTCAAGGCAGAGTTTCTTTGTGTAACAGCTAGTTGCTTTTATAACAGTTCATCATGTGGCCTGTCCACCTGGACATTCCTCTTCATAGAACAGTATTTGGGTGTCATGTGTGGTGTGAGCAGAAATTCTGAGCCAGGCAGTGGCAGCTCCTCTCTTGCCCCTTTCTCTCGCCAGACGGGCCTTTGTGCCTCCTCATTTTCTCATTGTTGATACTTAGACCCTCTCATAGGTTCTGCATAATGAATTATGCTGTGCTCTCTTTAGGAAGGGCCTGGAATGTCAGAAGTAGAACATTACTTTTAGGTATTGTGACAGGTGACTGTAACTTGTGTGGTTGAAAGCACACAGATACCACAAAACCATTTGGTACCAGGAGGGGCAGATAACACTTAAGTGTCATGTGTTGATTCTGGGTGGTAGTACTGAAGTGGTTTCATTTGTCTGTGTTTTCTGGTCTGGCCATCGTCTGTTCTTCCTTCCTTCTTTCTTTTGATAGGATCTCCTTCTATAATGCAGCCTGGCTTTGACCTTGCTATCCTCCTGCCTCAGCCTCTGGAGTGTTGGTAAAGGTGTGTACCATCACAAAAGGTAAAGAAGTACATATTAATTAAAGAATATGTATTTCTGTTACAGTGGAGAAAGTGCTTATATATTAGAGGAAGATTATTTCTTGTTTTGTGCACTACACCTGTGTCTTTTGTGCTTTGATTTCAGTAGTTAGGTATTTTTATGATAACAGTATTAATTAGATAATTCTTAGCTTACTTAGAATACTTCAGAAATCTTGCTATGTTTTATATTACTCGAGGAGGATCCTTTTTTTTTTTTTTTTTTTTTTTTTGAGACAGGATATGTCAAGTAGTGGAGGTTGGCTTTGAACTCCTGATCCTCATCCTCTGACTTCTGAGTGCTGGATTAGAGGTATGGGTATCATGCCTGACTGGGTTTTGTTTTGTTTTGTTTTTCTTTCTAGACATGTTTACTTCTGTTTTATACAAGTAATAGAAGCTTCTGTATGTTCTATTCTCATTATGCTTGGATGCATTTCTTATTCTATTCATGTGTGTGTATATTTATTACATTTTGTACATTTTGCTAAGTCCTAAATATTTAAGTAGTAGAAATAGGGTTAAATGCCTTTGCACTTCTCCAAGAGATAGCGACAGCTCCTTTTCCTTTTTCAGGGTCTGGAAAATCTTACACCATGATGGGCACAGCCGACCAACCTGGACTGATTCCCAGACTCTGCAGTGGACTCTTTGAACGAACTCAGAAAGAGGAAAATGAAGAGCAGAGCTTTAAAGTCGAAGTGTCCTACATGGAGATTTATAATGAAAAAGTCCGAGACCTTCTTGACCCCAAAGGGTAAAGCACTTGGAGGCTTGAATGCTGTGGCTTTCTTGAAACAGACATAATAGATTGGCTTTAGAGAAGTCTGTAACTGAACTGTAATGGAGAATGATCTTGTCATGCTGTTTGTGATTTATGTTTCATGGGGTCAGTTTCCCACAGCCAGTTCTGGGTCGTTAGAGCAGGCAGAGCGAAGATGCAGGCAGGTCTGCACGAGTGCCTGTGATGATGCAGGTCTGCACGTGTGCCTGTGATGATGCAGGTTTGCACGTGTGTCTGTGATGATGCAGGTCTGTATGTGTGCCTGTGATGATGCAGGTCTATACCTGCAGGTGATGATGCAGGTATGCACGTGTGCCTGTGATGATGCAGGTTTGCACGTGTGTCTGTGGTGATGCAGGTTTGCACGTGTGTCTGTGATGATGCAGGTCTGTATGTGTGCCTGTGATGATGCAGGTCTACACCTGCAGGTGATGATGCAGGTGTGCACGTGTGCCTGTGATGATGCAGGTCTACACCTGCAGGTGATGATGCAGGTCTACACCTGCAGGTGATGATGCAGGTGTGCACGTGTGCCTGTGATGATGCAGGTTTGCACGTGTGTCTGTGATGATGCAGGTCTGCATGTGTGCCTGTGATGATGCAGGTTTGCACGTGTGCCTGTGATGATGCAGGTCTGCATGTGTGCCTGTGATGATGCAGGTCTGCATGTGTGCCTGTGATGATGCAGGTCTACACATGCAGGTGATGATGCAGGTGTGCACGTGTGCCTGCCGAGCAGCCTCTCCTTCTCACATCACCCAAAGCCACAGACAAATCAGAGGTGGCAGGAGGCAGTCATTTAATATGAGTGTGACTGTAGCCTTCAGTGATTCAGCTTTCTCTTTTAGGCAATACATTTTGGGTGGATTTCTGTGGTTGGTTCCAGGTGTGAAGTGAGGAGGGAGGTAAACTGGGAGCTTGGAATCTGTTCTTGGGGTAATTAATCTGAAAGCCCCCCCTTGGGGTAGGAAATGCCACTGGTTTTATGGGGTTGACTTTTGAAAGAGAACTGCTTCAGAGCATAAGTAGGCCCTCAGAATCACTTTGTTCACCATGTAGCCACATGGAACTGAATGAGGAGAGAGACAGAGGTAGCTGAGGAATCAGTGTTCTGCAGTGGGGGTGGGGGCAGAGGAGAGTGGGAAGTAATGACTATGGCTGTTGCTGGATCATGTGAAACCACATTAACCAGGTCAGAGAGCCAAGTGGGCAGGGCTTGAAGCCTAGGAGCAGATAGTTATGCTTCGATGAGGAAGGTGGTCCAGGAAAGGTGATGTGAGAGACAGAATCCCAGTGAGGCTCAATTAAGAGCAGATGGATCTCAGGCTCACAGCCATCTTTCTTTGGTTGATAATGATCTTCAGGCTAGAGCCTGACACTTGATAGTCTGTCCACACTTTACCTACCCATTGTTTATCAAGTCATTCTTACATGCCAGGCACCATGCAGTTCAGAGGAAGAGCCCCAAGTATGGAGAGAATGAGTTTTGCAGACAAAGGCATGCAATCTGCTTTTCACTTGTGAGGGATGCTAACACAAAGTACAGTGTAAAAAGGGAAGGAGGGCCTTTCCCATAGCCAAGAGAGGATTCCATAGAGGTGCTTGATGGTTTGTCAGCTGAGTAGGGGGTTTTGCACTGAGAAGTGAGGCGTGTGTAGGCACGGCCTTGTGTAAGTGTATGGACATCACCCACATGGCGACCAGCATCCAGTGCAGCTGGAGGGTGGGGCATGTAGAAGCCAGAATGTCACAGGGTGCCAGAGAGGACCACGCATGTTTTGCTCCCTGTGCACTTTTCTATTCTGCCTTCATGCTTTTCTTGTATTTTGACCTCTGTGAGAGGGCCAGTTTTTTTGAGATCTAGCTCAGACCTACCCTTCCTAGGGAGAGTCAGCTGGCTGGCTTCATAGATATTCACACCCATGTTTGTGTCCCCTGTTGGACTGGCTTGAAGTCTGCCAGTCGGATGTGTTTAGTCTTTAGTGATTTCTTGTTTGTTTTACACATGGCTTAGTGCTCAGAACACGAGCTTTGGAGTCCAGACCCTCTTGATACTGGTTGAGCAAGTTCCTTGTACTTTGTAGGCAAACTACACAGGGAATGAATGATGTTATCACACAGTATCCCAGAGTATCCCAGAGGGCTGTTGTGAAGATTGAGAGTGTGATACACCTGAGGTCTCAGGACTTCTGATACATAGTAGGGCCCAACATGTGCTGGCTATGGTTATGGTTTTTTTGTTATTGTTATTGTTTTTGTTTTGTTTTTTTTTTTAATGAAATTTTCTTGAAGATTTAAAACAATTTCCTTTTTTTAATGTAAAAACTTTTGTGTGTCTGTGCGTGCATATTGTGCTTGCTGTGAAAGCATGGAAACCTGAATTGAATCCCTAGAACCCATGTTACAAAAAACAAAAAAACCCTGTGGGATGGTGTGTGCTTGTAACCAGTATTCAGGAGACAGAAACAGGCATATCCCTGAAGGCTAACAGGCCACTAACAGCTAATCATCGAGTTCCAGGTCCTAGTGAGAGACCTTGTCTCAAAAGATAAAGTGGAGAGCATCCAAAGAACAACACTTGAGGTTGACCTCTGACCTTCATAGGTACATGCCTGTTCATACACACTCCTACACACAAATGAAAATGCACACATACCCACCCATATACATACATGTAAAAACAAAAAGGGAAAATGAAAGGCTAAAATTTACTCATAGACTGTCCTGGTGTAAGAGGTGAGCAGCTTTCCAAATCTTGTGCTGTGTCTACTTTAGCTGAACTCACACCATATTAGTTGAACTTGGTGTCATTTGCATTCATGTAACATTGTAAGTTGAATGTAGGATGCTAGAAGATTCTGAATCATCAGGAAATATTAAGCTGTGACCCACATGCTGAAAGACAGTAAAGCTTTTAGATGGCTGAGCCATTTCCTAGTTCCCCCCCACTCCCTCAATACCTCTGCTCACTTCCCATGGTGGGTGAAGTGGATTTCCTTGGGATCTCAGCCTGTGAGTTCACCACTATTCCTTCCGTGTGTCATCTTGTTTTATTGAATCTCTTGAGCATTTGTTGGAATGGTCATACTCTTCCCTTTTCCTCTGGTGTGTCAGCGTGATAAAGTGTGCAGACTCTCCTTGTTACAGCAACCAGACAAGCTGTAGATAAGCTCAGCATTGTGTCTTTAAATCACTGTGAGAGCCATTTGTTGTCTTTGTTTCTTTATCTGTTCACGGCTGAGTTGGGCCTGTGGTTTTTTTCTTTCTTGTGCAGTTAACACTTACAGAGCTTCTGTCTTGGGGCCGGCTCTGTGATATGACAAGGAGATTGTTGGTATTTGTTCGACTCTACATTCTTTGTGGTAGTAAATAGGCTTCCCACGCTTACCCTTTTGAGCGATGTGGTGTTTACCACATTGTCAAGCTTTTCTTCCCAGCAAGGGTTTTAAAGTTAGGTTTAAATCCTTGAGGGATGCAGTCAGCTGCTCTTCTCTTTTAGGGGCTTCTTTCTTGAAGGATGTGTATGTTTGTTTCTGTGAAGCCCAGTTGAGTCATTTTAAAAAAGGCAGTCACTAATGGATCGTGTCTCTGTCATGAGCAGAAGCCGTCAGACATTGAAAGTGAGAGAGCACAGTGTCTTGGGACCCTATGTGGATGGACTTTCTAAACTGGCTGTCACAAGCTACAAGGTAACAGCATTCCTTATGTAAGCTGCTTCAATTTACTGTGACTTTATTTTCTAGAACTTTCATTGTTTTTGTTTTGTGTGTATGAGTGTTTGCCTGCATGTATGCCTGTGTACCATGTGTGTGCCTCTGAGGCCAGAAGAGGGCATTAGATCCCCTGGAATTAGAGTTACAGTTTTGTGAGCTGTTATGTGGGTGCTGGGAATTGAACTCAGATTTCCTGGAGCCAACTTTCTAGCCCTGGGCTATATTTTTAAAATTAAATTTACAATATCACCATTTAGTAACTCACTTTCTACAAAAAACTTCAAAGCAAGATAGACACTAGTCAGTTAATGTCAGCTAAATATGATGGAGCCTCTGGGTTATCAGAACTAATGGATTCAGAATGGGCTTGGGAAGGTTCTGGAAAATGTTTTGCCTGTGGTGATATTTTGTAGCTAATGATTTTTTACTTTGCGAGTATTAGTTGTGTTGAAATTTTTTTCTAAATATCATTCTTTTTAGTTTATACAGCAGGAGTATAATTATCCGACTTGGAAATTTTTATTTATGTTTGGCAGTTTTACGATTGTATTCAGGTATATACATCATAAAAACATAGCAGTATTTTAGTAATGTTTCTGTGTGGATTATTACATGTTCTGTTGTTATGTATCCTTAGTATCTAGAAAGTACCTGGCATATGGTAGATGCTTTTAATATACATATGAGTGAGTGAATCAAAGAGTCAAAGAATAAGCAATGATTTAACAATACTTTTTTGTTAAAAAACAACAAACAAACAAACAACAACAACAACAACAAAAATCTGAAGTAGGCACTATGAAGCTGGTGTCGTGGCTCCAAGCTATTGATAGGAACCTCAGGTCCTTGCCCTGTCCACAGGGAGATGTTATAATGCCCAGGCTCTGCTAATGCCTCTTACAATGGAGCTATGATAGCAAGCCTACTTCCATTAAGGAGGATCACCCAGATGGTCTGTGTTATACATTAGTTGATTGTGTGGCCACTCTGGGATGCAAAGACATTTGGGAAATGCAGCCTCTTGGTTCTGCCGCAGCAGACTTAGTGGAGGAGAGGAAAGAACACTGGATGGTAGGAAGCAGCTGGGTAGTACTTTCACATAACTCTGTCTCTCTGAGTCCTCACGTCACAAATCCTTGTAGATGACTTTGCTATGTGTGTGTATTTATTCATTATTGTTTGTGATGCCAGGGATTAGACTCAGGACCTTGTCATGTTAAGCAAGCCCGTCACTTCTGGGCTCCATCCCCAACCCAGAAGATGATGGTTTGTTTTGTAATTAATGAAGCTAGGGTCAGACTGCTTCAGTCACTGTTTCAGAGCTTGTAGTTTTGGTGATGAGGGAAAGACAGGGTTTCACTGAGTTCACCCTGGATGACCTGGAACTTCTGTATAGACAAGGCTGGCCTCTGACTCCCAGAGAGCCACTTGCTTTGCTTCCTAAGTGCTGAAAGTAAAGGTATGTGACACCAGGTCTGGCCCCAGCACTTATAACATGGAAAAACTGAGCCAACCCTGGTAGCACAGCCCTGTAACCCCAGCTCTTTAGGAGGCTGAGGTGGTAGGATGGACAGTTCAAGGCCTGAGTAACTTAATTAGGCCCTGTCTCAAAAAAAGTAATAATAGTACTAGAGATAGCTCAATGGTAGAGCATTTGTGTAGCATGTATGAGGCCCTGGGTTCAATTCCCAGAACTGCCCCCATCAAATCCATAGCAATTTTTCTAGTATTCCTGGCTTTCTGCTAATTTTTTAGAGCAGTACCATCAAACATACATTTAATGTGTTTGGGTGAAGGGTTAAAACCTTTTTTTTTATTTTTTGCTTTTTATATAATTTGCTGTAATAAAATTAACTTGTATTACTTTTGCAATTAAATGTACTTAAGTTTTTAATTTTTGGAGTAGGTGAATATCAGCTTCACATCTCACTCAAAAGTATTTTTCTGATGTTGTGTATGGCACAGCTGAGATACAGGATTATGGAAATAGGGGCAGAAGGATTGCAACTTTGAGGCCAGCCTGGGCTAGATAATAAATATGGGGCCAGCCTGGGCTACCTTGTAAGATTCCCATCTTTAGGTTGAGGGAATTTAACTTCTAAACTTTCTGTGTCAAAGCTGCTATTCCCATCTGTGTCTGCAGTAAGTGATGTGCTTAATTGTTTGTCAGAAACAGTATGGACTGTTATATTTTCACCGAAAAACAAAATGTAACCTCTGAAACTAGGGTGCTTGTGGTAGTATGAGAGAGTGGTCATGTTTATTAACAAATAACAAAACATGTGCCTGTAACATGTTTCCATTCAGGATATCGAATCTCTGATGTCCGAGGGCAACAAGTCTCGGACAGTTGCTGCAACCAATATGAATGAGGAAAGCAGCCGGTCACATGCAGTCTTCAAAGTCACCCTGACACACACACTGTGTGATGTCAAGTCTGGGGTGAGTGCCTGACACACACACTGTGTGACGTCAAGTCTGGGGTGAGTGCCTGACACACACACTGTGTGATGGCAAGTCTGGAGTAAGTGGCATATTCTGTTCTCTTTGATGCTAGCTGAGTTGAAGGTCTGGTCCAGACTGTCAGTCAGGACTAGAGGTCAAAGGTAGAGTAGAAGTTGCTGTAGGTAGCTGCAGTGCGGTTGGAACACCTCAAGAGGGCTAGGGTCTGCAGCAACTCTGGGAGTCATTCCTAAAACCACAGGGGACACCCACAGCTGCAATCAGAAATAAAAAAAATTGCTACTGTCAGGGCAACTGCCTCTTAGTACCCTGGAAGCTGTAGAACGTCCTGGAAAACTTAAGATTTCATGACCTGCCTGATGATAGAAAAAAAAAAAAAAAGCCAGGAAAGAGTTGACTTCTGCTTTCCAGTCTTTAGCAAGAGGGTCTGAAAGAACTTGAGTCATATCTTGAGGCTTGGCTGCAAGGGAGTCCCTCTCCAGAGAGGGGGCAGTGACCTGCCCTGCCACACATAGCAGCTGTGCATTTACACTGTGATTACTGATTGCAGCAGATACCTTTGCTGGGGATAGCTGCTGCAGACTGCATCGGGGAAGCATTCTGTAAAATCATTAGACTGTGCAGGGTGCCCTTGGAACCTTGTAAAGACCAGGGCCTCTGCATGTTGGAAACATCTTTGCTGACTCACTCCCTTTCTTCTCTCTGTTCATGTGAAGATTGATGCATGGTGTCCATCCATTCTCAGGACCTCAGTTTCAATACTGGAACCCAAAATAATCTCCTGGCAAGGTGTTCCATGTTGGCAGTGGCTTCCTCTGCTGAAAAATTACTTTTTTCCCTCTCCATTACATCAAGATCAATGTTAAAAGCAGAAAGTTTTTTGTTTTTGATTTCCCTTTTTAGCATAAAGCAAAAGAAAGCAAATAACATACTGAAGATTTTTTTCTTTACTGTTTTTAATTTTTTTTTCCTGTTTTGGTTTTCTGAGACAGGGTCTCTCTGCATAGCCCTAACTCTGCATAGCCTTAGCTAACTGTCCTGGAACTCACTCTGTGGACCAGGCTTGCCTCACAGAGATCCACCTGCCTCGTCCTTCCGAGTGCTGGGATCAAAAGCGTGCGTCACCATTGCCCAGCTACTTTCTTTTCTTAAAAGTATTTTTGATTTAGGGAGCAAAATATTCTTTTGTTATGTTTATTTTATGGAGATTATATAAATGTATTTTTTGCAGTGCTGAGAACAGAACCAGGGCCTTTCATGCATGTTACATAAACATTCTGCCACCAAGCTACATTCTCAGCCAGGAGTGAAAATTGATTTTAAAGGGAAGCTTTCAAAATGCTAAAATCTGCAGATTCTGATATTGATTTCTCCTGTTTCTGTTTTGATAATGAGGTAAACTAGAAAACTTGTCACGTGTTTGTGGTCTGGTGGCTGGTCTAAGACCAAAGCTGATGGTAGGAAACTAAGCTGATCAGCTTCAAGGAGGAAATGTTTAGAAAACATTTTAGATTTTTTTGAACCAATTCTGTTACATAAAAGTCAGATTTTTTTAAAAAAAGAAATTAATCAAGAATGTAACTATTTTGTCTCCAGATTACCAGCTCATATTTATGAAACTTTAAGTACAGTTTTGAATCATTAATGTTTTGATCTTAACATTTCTGTTTATGTCTGAAAATTTTACCAATCTCCAAAATACCCCATTTTGCAGCATTTTCCCTGAAGTCATCAGCTCCCTTGTTTGCTTAAAAAGTGGGTTAGCAAATTCTGTCAGATCGGTGCTAGGCTTTGTGCTGCGTGTTTTTGTTTTTTTCTGTAGTGTTTAGTAGCAGCACAGAATGGTTTTGCAGAAATGACAGATAACTTTAGTCAAGGCTGGAGATGGTAACCCATTCGAAGGAGCCAGCCTGTTTTCATCATTCATTAGCTGTTTGCTAGCATGTGGTGTTTTTCTTTGCAGACATCTGGAGAGAAAGTGGGCAAACTGAGTTTAGTGGATTTAGCCGGCAGTGAGCGAGCCACGAAAACTGGAGCTGCAGGTGACAGACTGAAGGAGGGCAGCAATATCAACAAGTAAGCTTCCCAGAATCACATTCTTGAATTGCTTTACAGATTTGATAGAAAAGTAGGGGACATCTGTGGGTATTGGAGTAAGATGAGGCTGGAATGATTGAGGCAGTGATGAATGAGTAGTTTGGATTTTTATTCCATCCCCACCAAGTGTTTCCCATGAGCCCAGGCTCATTTCCTCATCTGAGGAGCACAGCCCTTAGTCAAGTTGGGGCTTCTCAACAATGTCACTGAGGCTTAGGTGACTCCTAAGTCCTTGTGGGCGGAGGATGCTGTACATTGTGGGATATTTGATGGATTTGCTGGTGTCCACTCATTAAGTGATGTTAGTATTCACTGAGCCCCAGTGATGACAACCCAGTCTCTTCCTTGTGACTTGCTGTTACCCATGGAACATAGTCTTTCTCCACTGGAGCACCCCTGACCTATATTGAAGACAAACCAGTGACAGAACATCCGTCCATCCATCCATGCATCTCTGAGTGAATGTGCCAGCCACATTGGGCTGTCTGCTGTCGTGTTATTAAAGGTGTCAGAAGCAGGACTTTATGAAGTATTGCTTTAGTTGCCAATGATATCACATATATGGTTCTTCCTCAGGCTAAATCATTACCTCTCCATGGGTCCAAGTTTTTTCTCAGAGTTTCCATAGTCATGAGTTGAGACAGCAAATGGGGACTGTGGAGCACTTCTCCCATGCTGGATCAGACTGACCTGTGCAGATGTCAGTTTGTTAGCACTATTGCTTTAATTAGTATTTTACCTTGGGTATTCTTGGAGATGTCTGTTATGTTTTTATCTTGACTGGAAGCTTTACAGTTCATATATCTTATCTGCAAAAATGAAAGACAAAAATAGTGCTAAGCATTTTTATTGCTTCAAGTAGCACAGATGGAATGAGCCCTTAGGAGCTCAGTCTTCAGCTTAGACATCAAAGTACTGACCACAGCGCTTTTCACATGCAGGCGCAAGGGCACCTTGCTGTCCATCCTTGCAACTAATGTGGCATTTGATATGTTTTGGTTTAGATAATGGTGGTTTGTGTTTCATGCAGGTCCCTCACAACCCTGGGTCTGGTTATCTCAGCCCTAGCTGATCAGAGTGCTGGCAAAAACAAAAATAAATTTGTTCCCTATCGGGACTCAGTTCTCACTTGGCTGCTCAAGGTGAGTCATTTTTTTGGTCCTTCATTAGCATACTTTCAGTGGTTGGCAGAAAGGAAGAATAAAGAGTAGGTTAATCTCTTCCAGGTACTTTTTCTCCATCTGTGTTCAGATTTATAGCTTTTATGCTGTTTAAGCAGTTTCAGTTTTAAGGACTTGGGCCATTTTTCCCCTAGTGTTTGGCATTCTTGCCCTCTGGAACTTTAATGGGAAGGGATTGTTGGATACACATTGGCCCCTGGAGATGGAGTGGGAACAACATGGTTCCTCCCTCCCCCCCCATCCCTTCCTCCCTCCCTCCTTCCTTCTTTCCCTCCCTCCTTCCCCTCCCTCCCTCCTTTCTTGAAATGGTATCTCTGTGTAGCTTTAATTGTCTTGGAACTCACTCTGTAGACCAGACCTGTCTCTGCCTCCTGAGAGCTGGGACTAAAGGTGTGGTCACTGCTGCCCAGCTATACTTAGGTTTTTAGCATCCTTTCTACGTCTCTGCATACCTTTGAAATATTGTCTATATAACTGCAGTAAGTTTGGCAGATGTCTAATGCTAGAATTGGGCATATTGCTGCAATACAAAGTCAAAAAGATGGTTTCCTTTGGCCAAGATGTAGTAAAATGTGAAATTTTAAACAAGAGGCAAGAAAAATTTTGATAATTAAGAAAATCACTTGTAAACTGGACATAACTGTAATCCTAGCATTAAGGAGACTGAGGCAGAGGGATTGCCTCCAGTTTTAGGCCAGATTGGGCTCTATAACAAGATCTTGTCTCTGCTGACTCCCCAAGATTTACTTTTGAATGAGTACTGTAGACATCTTACTACCAGGGACCATGTCAGGAATTAACCTGCATTGCTCATGGCTTCAGAAAGAAAATCTGGTAAGGCTCTTCTCTCTCAGATGTCCACAGAGGCTTTTCCAGTCATGCATGGCCATTCCCTAGATGTACCTGATTGGAAATCAGAATCTACACGGTCCCTGTGACTTCAATGAAAACAGCAGGCAGTCTCCTCTTGTTGGTTCATTTGGCCACCATTAATTACCAAGTGGCTGTTGCCCAAGTTTTAGGAAAATGGGGCACAGGCAGCCATGTGTGCTCTGGCTGATTTATGTGAAGCTGTTTCACTGAGAGGCTGTCCACTGACTTTTCCTGTTTTTGATCCCAAGTAAGGAAGACGTCCATCGTATGTAAAGAATGAACAAAGTAGGCGTTTTACCTGTTTTCTCATTACCTTTAGTCCATAATTGCAGCTTCTTTGTGGTGCCTCAGTTTAAAGACAAAGCATGTTTGTTTGGTTTCTACATCAGTTTTTCCTTAAAGACTTACATTATCTTTATGTCATGTTTGCCTTTTGCACCAAGAACCTATGTAGGGATTTAAAAATTTACTCCAGAGCTGTAGTAGTTTTCCCTTCCACCCCCACCCAGTTATCTAAGTGGGCGTGCTGATTCTCTTTCAGTATTGGTGTGAGATTAGCACATCCCTGGCTTGACTTCCACTGAGCTCATAAAATGGTTCACTTCAAAAAATAAAATAAATAAAATAACTTATCTGGGCAGCAGTGGCACATACCTTTAATCCCAGCACTCAGGAGACATAGGCACTTCAATCCCAGCACTCAGTGAGCTCGAGGCCAGACTGGTCTATAAGAGTGAGTTTCAGGACAACCAAGGCTATACAGAAAAACCCTGCCTTGAAAAACAAAAATAAGAACAAAACAAAAAACCAAAAAACTTTTTATAGTTTCTTTGTGAATTTCATATCATGTGCCCCAATCTCACTCATCTCTCTGTTCCTCTGTATCTGCCTTCTGCCCTTGCAACCTCCCCCTCACAAAAGAAAACAAAAAAGGAAATGTAATAAATAAAAAATTAAATAATAAAGATGCAAATTAAAGGGAAAAAGTCTGGAAGTAGAATCTGCAGGGTGTCACTCAGGATGTGCCACCCAGTCTACCCTTTTGAAATGGCCCAGCTTTTAAAGAAATGGATGTGTATGGGGGTGTGCAGAGGTGAGCCTTGGGTGCCATTCTCGGGAGCCAGGGTCTCTCATTGGGTTCTGGGATTAGGTAATTAGGTTAGGCTGAGTGGCCAGTGTGCTCCAGAGATTTGCCCGTCTCTGACTCTCCACTGCTTGACCACAGGCATGTGCCACCACACCAGGCTTTTCATGTAGATGCTGGGGTCACACTCAGGTCCTCATGCTTGGGAGTTACACCTTTTACTGACTGAGCTATCTCCCCAGCACCGAATTGCTCATTTTTAACAACATTTGCATGTTCAGTTTGTGTTTGCATGACATTTACATAGTATTTGTGCAATGCACTTGATGTTTGTCATTGTCTGGGTGTGGATCTCTTAACGCCAAGTCTGGTAATGTGTGTCCAGCTTGCACTTTGGAGAGCTAACCCTCACTTTTGTTCTTAATGTCAGTTCCCTAGTGGCTATCATGTGATCTCTCATCTAGCTGACTGCCATTTCCTTTTACTTTCTTTGTCCAATCCACTCTCTGAAATTTCTAAATTCACCAGAACTTCAAGTATCTTCAGGAATGGTTCTCCAGGACCTTAGAGTCCTGTTCTTTAGTGAGTGGCTTACAAAGGCCCACTGTAGCTGACCTTTCCTCCTAGCTTTCATCTATGGCATGGTAGATTCTAGTTGAGCGAAGGTGGCTGTGTTACTTTCCTTACTGCAGGAAGTTATTTATTATGTATGTGTATGTATGTATGTATGTATGTATGTATGTATGTATGTATGTATGTATGTGCTCACTTGCTTATTATTTTTTTTGAGACAGAATTTCCTGTGTAGCCCTAACTGTCCTGGAACTTACTGTAGTTCAGGCTGGCCTCAAACTCACAGAGATCCATTTGCCTCTGCCTCCTGGGTGCTGGGATTAAAGGCATGCGCCACAGTCACTTCTGTCTCTCTTGCTCCCCTCTCCTGTACCTGCCGGTGATGGTTCACTTGGAGGTCTGCAGTATTGTCTGTTCTGGGTTCTTTCCTCTCTTGGTGGAAAGACCCTAGGTTTAGCTATTACACAGCATTGCCTCTCTATCAGATGGCAAAGCCCATGACGGGGCAAGAGCAAGCTGTTCCCACTTTGCCCTGAACTAGCACTGCCCTTCTCTAAGTCTCCCAGCCTTCCTGGGACTCAGCGTCTTACCCCAACAATGATGTAATTTGATTAGATGACTTCAGAGTTCTTTCAGCCTGAAAAGAAAAAAAATCTGACTTCTAAAATGAAATTTCTTCCCAGTGTCCATTTAATTTGCATTGCCACTTTTGAAACAAAGCTGGTCTGATTTGCTTAATTAAAGAGTAAACAATATGCTGTAAACTCTCTCTTGGATGCCTGCCCATTCAGTTTCCTTTTTGTTCAAGGCAATATGAGCATATTGGTGCTCCATGGTCATTTAGTAAATCAAGCATGGGGTGCCAATTTCCTTTTCTCAGCCTCAGCACTGTGACTACTTGTGTTAGGCCCTGATGGTAATGGTTACAAGTCCCTTTGGGCGTCCATGTTTGCTGTGCCCATGGGCACACTGCAGTAGCCCTAAGGGGGCAGGTGTGTGGTAATGCTGGTGGGTGGAACTGCAGTCTGAGACTTTCCTGTCCCATCTGAATGTCATTAATCTGCATGGGACTCTTCTGACAAACCTGGAGCATTGACAGTGGGGCATCAGTGTCTAGGAGAGAATCTAGCAGTCCTGGCTTGTATTCCCAAAAAGTCCAGACTGGTTACACTGGCTACATTTCCTGCCTTTCTATACATGAGAACTTATTTTTTTTTCAATATAATTACCTCTGTTTTCTTTGAAAAGCTAAATTTTCAGTAATGGGCAAGTAAGCATACATATTGTCTGTGATTGTATTGGGCTGTTGATGACTTGGGATTTGATTTTGTTTCTAATATCAGGACAGAATAATTCAGAGCCATGTCAGCCCTCAACCCTGAGGTTGCTGTGGTGGGTGGCTGGGAGGTCTGTTTGGAATTGAAAGTGGAAACACCTGGGGTAGAGTATTGCTCAGACTGTTCTAGATTGTTAGGCAGGTTGTTGATGTTTTGTTTTTTGGTTTGTTTGTTTGTTTTTTCATTTTTTAGAACAAACCTGTTTTCTCACTATTAGAGTGGGAGTATTAATTGAATTCAAAATTTCTAATATTTTATATGTATTAAAATTGGAAAAACTATATTTCAAGATTAAGTTTTCAAAAGGTGAATATTTGCCAAAGTCAAGTCAGATTTCTTGTGATGTAGCAAACGTTTCTCTGAATTTTGAGAATCTGTCATTCATTGAGATTGCATATCTGAAAGGGGATATTGAATCTTTATGTGTTCATGTATGTGTGGGTCCTTGTGCATATATGTGTGCATGTAGAGGCCATATGAACTTTGGGCATTGTTCCTCAAGCTCTGTACAGCTTTAAAAACATGTTTAAAATTTTATTTGTATGTATATGTTTGCCCGTGTGAGTTTATATGCATCACAGACATGTAGGAGCAGCAGTAGGCATCAGAGTCCCCTGAAACTGGAGTTACTGGCAGGTTGTGAACCAACTTGTGAGTGCTGGGAACTGAACCCAGGACTTCTGTGAGAGCAGTAAACACCCTGAACTGCTGACCAATCCCCCTAAGCTCTTACCTATTTTTGAGACAGGGTCTGAGAGCTCATCTAGTGGTCAGGCTGGTCAGAGAGTCCCAGTGATCTGCCTTTTCTCCACCTGCTTAGCACTGGGATTGCAAGTGCATGCTATCTGCTTAGCCTCAAACTCAACAGAGCTGCCTGTCTCTGCTTCCCAAATGCTAGGATTAAAGGTGTGCACTGGCCCTCACCCCCCACCCCATAGGTTTTCTTCTTCTTCTTTCCTGAAAAATCAAAAGATTTGTTGTTGTTTGGGGATTCTTTTTTGTTTATTAAGAAAAGTAATTGGAGCTGGGTGTGGGGGTGCATACCTTTAAATCCCAGCCCTCAACAGGCAGAGGTAGGTGGATCTCTTTGAATTTGAGGCCAGTCTGGTCAACAGAGTGAGTTCTAGAACAGCCAGGGCTACAGAGAGAAACCCTGCCTCCTGCCACCCACCTCATGCCCCCCAAAAAGAAAAGGAAGTAATTGGCAGAGAAGTGGCAGCCCAGGTCTGCATGTGAACCCCTGTTTTGTCCTTACTGTGCTTGGCTTTGGGCTGTTCAATCTTCCAGATTTCAGCTTCCTCATGTGACTTAAAAGACTCCTCATTGTGTTCTTCCCGGTAGGACAGTCTTGGGGGTAATAGCAAGACTGCCATGGTGGCCACTGTGAGCCCAGCTGCTGATAACTATGATGAAACCCTCTCAACCCTGAGGTATGCAGATCGAGCAAAGCACATTGTCAACCATGCTGTGGTGAACGAGGATCCTAATGCGCGGATTATCCGAGATCTCCGTGAAGAGGTGGAGAAGCTCCGAGAGCAGCTGACCAAGGCAGAGGTGTGAGGCACAGCTGGATGGGCTCTGTGTCACTGAGGGCCTTGGCAAGCTGGAATGTGAATTTTCTTCCCCTGATTCTGTTCTGTTTTTGAGCTGTACTCTGCTAGGAACTCCAGAATTCTCTGTGGGAAGAGAAGTTTGAGTTGAGTGATAAAAGCAGGTTGCCACGTGTGAAATTTCATTTTTTTTTTTATGGCAGTTGAAAAGGACTGGATAAGAGAGAATATGGGGAGTAGGAAAATGTTTCTTTCCATTTCTGTCCAGGAAGCTGACAGACTAGAATAAGTGGGGACAGAATACATGATTTAATTTTGTGCAGAAACTAACTGGGCTTACAGTCAAGGGGAAGGGAATTGGATGGCTTTTTCTTGTTTGTTACCTTATGGTTTGAACAGAAGGTAGGCTCACCTTTCTAAGCCACCCTTCCATTACTGGTGAGCTGTGTTTGTAGAGTGATACTTCTGTCTCAGGGCAGAAGTTGCCAGAGCTTGGAGGTATTCTCTGCAGCTGTCTCCATTCATTCTGTGGCATGCCATGCTTAGGTTCTGTAACTGGGTTTAAAAACCATAGTGCTTACCTAGGTGCAAGTGCTTACCTTGTGTTAGCATGTAATGTCCTACTCAGGGTCCTGCTGTGGTTAGTGCTTCTGTCCCAGGGACTTATCTCTGGAGCTGGTACCACTACCCTCACTTGGTCTTGTTACAGTAGAAAATGGAGAAGCTACATGGTCACCACAGTTACCTTGACCATGGTTTTGGGGTTTTTTCCTGTTGAATTGTACCCTGATTTTATAGTTTTTCAAGAACCTTGGGGATGTAGTTTCTGGCTTCCCTTTATTAATAATAACACCATCTGGTCACTTCTCTGTGTTTTGGCTTCGATCAAGTGTTGTTAGCACTGACCAGTTTGCAGTATGCATACATGTAACTTGTGTAGCTTTGAGTACATTCCTGAAATCACCATTAGAAAGAGTCTGAGATGAAGCAATGCCTGTGAGTCTAGATATGCAACCTTTTGGAATTAAAATTATTAGCCCTCCATAAGGAGCTTGGCACATTTATTTCCTAGAAATGTAGTGAAATCCTCACAGTAGGCTAAAGGAAAGGGAAGAGTTCAGTCGTCTTTCTGAATGGGCAGTAGCTAACTCTTGGGTCCGTATTCCCCCCAGAATAGGTGTTGTGGTCTCTGATGACCACTGCCTTGCCATAGGTATGTGGAGAACTCAATGACAGGTGGTAGCTCTTGTCCTTTCACAGCCAGCTGGTTGGTCTTTCCTGGCACCAAACAGACATTTCACCAAGTAACATTTTGCTTTAGGCAATGAAATCTCCGGAGCTGAAAGACCGTCTGGAAGAATCTGAGAAGCTCATCCAGGAAATGACTGTGACCTGGGAGGAGAAACTAAGGAAAACTGAGGAGATCGCACAGGTTTGTGTTGGGGGCAGTTTGCTGAGTGACTTGGGTGGTGATGTGGCAAATTTAGCATATTTCTGGGCCTGCAGGTCCCCCAGGGCTGAACTTTAGACAATCAGTTTGAAGGTAAATATTTCATAGCTTCAACAGCTTGTTTCTGTGTAAGATGATTAGTTGTGTAGTATCAGTATTTATTATTTGTGCTGGATATTGAACTTAAGACCCAATCCATACATGCTAAGCAAGCACCCTGCTACTGAGCTACATATGTTTATTAACAATTTCATACATGCGTACAGTGCATTTTGGTCACAGTCACCTCCTATTCCTTTCCTCCTAACTTGGTATTGTTCATATACTCATGGGTCTGTGGCCATTCACTGGGGCAGGGTTGATCTAACAGGTGCCATGCCCTTAAAGAAAACTGACTTTCCCTCCCGAAGCAGCCACCAACTGTCACTAATTTAGGGTGGGGACTCCTACCCCTTCCATTCTGGAATGTTGACTGGCTTGATCTTGTACAGGTTTTATGGAGGCACCCTAGCTCTTCAGCGAGTACAGGACTGCAGTGGTCGTGCTGTGACCAGACACCCTGTCCTCCTTTCGCCTTTCCTGCCTCTGGCTCTTAGAGTCTTTCTGTCTCTTCTTCCCTGATGGACCCTGAGCCTGTGTGTGTGTGGGGGGGGAGGGGGACTTGATACAGATATCTATTTTTGCCAACTTGTTTTTATGTTTTGAATTTACACTGTTTGTGGACCTGGTCAGTGGCTCTGGTGACCGTGACTTGAGAGGAGGCATTAGGTTCTGTGTAGCTCATGGTGGTGCAGAGTGGGAAAGCGAGTATGATGAGAAGGAAAGGAGAGAACATAGGCCAGCTTGAAGGCCCCTGTGAACTTTATAGGGGAGCTTTGACCTTCATTCTGGCAAAGTGAAACTTTTATACATTTGGAAAGAGAAAAATATGATCATCTTTATTTTTTCCAAAAATGCTTTATTTGCTCTGAACAATAAAGATGTAGGAAGTCTTCCAGTACTGTCAGCTCCTCTGTGTCTTACTGCCTCTTCGTCTGGGAATCACCACTTTTCTGGTGTGTTTGCAGGAGCGGCAGAAGCAGCTTGAGAGCCTTGGGATATCTCTTCAGACTTCTGGAATCAAAGTTGGGGATGATAAGTGCTTCCTGGTTAATTTGAATGCTGACCCTGCTCTGAATGAACTCCTGGTGTACTACTTAAAGGTGAATAATGCTTTATGGAGCGCTCTGTGATATGTGGGGACCTGTGCATCTTACCGATTGCTTTTATTTCATCAATTGGAGTGTAGCACAGTCTTGGGATTTTGGAATCAGTTTCCATTTTCTGTTTTTGAATGATGTCATTGAACTGCTTATATAAAAAGAATATTCTGATGTTATTTCCAGCAAGTTAAGTAATATACTCACCACTTATTTAATATAATTTATAGGGAATATTTTTTAAACATGAGAGGAAATAACTTACTTAGAGCTACTTGATAGGATATTGATGTTTCCAATAACTTTTAGGAGAATTTAAATGTTCAAATTATCAAACTATTAAAAACAAACAAACAAAGGGAGAACTGATTGTCTAGACATTGGGAGAATTATTAGCACATGAAGCAGAAAAGAGAATATAGTACACATTGAAATCTGAAAATCCCAGAAGGTGGGAGAATCAGGAAAGTTTTTCAGTCTGACACAGTAAGATATGAACAGTGCTTTATATTATTGTGATAAAAAAACACTATGACCCAAACAACTTGTTGAGGAAAGGGTTTATTTTAGCTTATAGTCCATCATGAAGGAAAACTAGGACAGGAACCTGGAGACAGAAACTGAAGCAGAGATCATGGAGGAACACGGCCTACTGCCTTGCTCTCATGGCTTTTTGGGTTTTTGTTTTGTTTTGTTTTCTGAGGCAGGGTTTCTTTGTGTAGCCCTGGCTGACCTGGAACTTGCGCAGTAAACCATGCTGGCCTTGAACTCACAGAGATCACCTACTTCTGCCTCCTGAATGCTGGGATTTAAGGCATGAGCTACCACCACCCGGCTGCTCTCATGGCTTTATCAGTGTGCCTTCTTATACCACCCACGACCACCTGATCAGAGATGGCACTGCCCATGTGGGGCTGGGCCCTTACGCATCAATCATGAATCAAGGACATGTCCCATAGACTTGCCCTCAGGCAATTTGATGGAGGCATCTTCTCAACTTAGTTTCTCCCTTCCCAAAGTACTGTAGTTTTAAAGTTGACAGAAATCCAACCAGCAGCACATCTCCTTTCTTACTTTCCATTGAGGATACATTTATTCCTTAGTGTATTTTGATAAGTCTCCCCACTTTTTCCCCCTAATATCTTATATAGTGTTTAGCAATGCTGTGTGTTAAATAATGTCTTTGACATATACATGAATGAGTGCATATCTAGTACAGAGTCAAGGCCTTTTCTTCTACACACTGGAGGAAGTTGCCTCTGGCTAGCTTCCTGGGTTCAGACTGGATATATGGACAGATTTTATAGACAGAAACACTATACATCTATACTGTATTCCCAGTTCTGTTTTATCCCACATATGCTGTTTTTTGCCTATTAAAAATAGTGTGTTGGGCTGGAGAAGGCGCAGTGGTTAAGAGCACTGGCTGCTCTTCTAGAGGACCTGGGACCAATTGTCAGCATCCATATGGTGGCTTACAACTGTCTGTAACTATAGCTGGCAGTTGTGATGCAGACCTTTAATCCCAGCACTTGGGAGGCAGAGGCAAGAGGAGGATCTCTTAAGTTCAAGACTAGACTGATCTACATAAAGGGTTTCAGGGTAACCAAAGCTACACAGTGAGACCCTATTTCAAACAGAACCAATCAAAAATATCCAACTGTCTGTAATTCCAATTCAAGGGGATCCATGCTTTATTTTGGTTTCCAAAGGTACCAGACATGTTAAGTGGTGCATAGACATACCTACAGCCAAAGTACCCATACATAAAATAAATAAAAATTAAAATAAAATGTCATCACAATTCTCATGGCACTTTTGAACAGTGTTGACAACATCTTTTTTTTTTTTTTTTTTTTTTTTTTGGGCTGTGTATCTGTATGTGTGTGCACGTGTACACACAGATATGTGTGCGGGCATGCATGTGAAGATCAGGGAACAGCCTTGGGTGTCATGTCATGAAAGACACCTTTGAGACAGCAATTCTCAGTGGTCTGGTGGTCACCAGTTAGGCCAGATTGTCTAGCAGGTGAGCCCCAGGAACTCTCCTGTTTCTCCCTCCTCAGGACTGCGGTAACAAGGATGTCTGACATTTGTAATTGGGTTCTGGAATCAAATTCAAATCCTCATGCTTGCAAGGCAAGACATGCTGTCTCTCCCAGCCCAGCATTCTGAGTTAGAACAGAGTTTACAGACAGACAGTCATGGCCTTGGGGACTGAGGCACACTGCCCCTTTGGGGTCCCAGAGTTTGGAATTCCTTTTCCTTCAAACTGCAGGATACACAGAAGAACAAAACAAAATAACCCACCAAAAAGCAAAAGAGACAGATTGATGTCTGTTCTCTAAGTAAAAAGTTAGTAAATCAGCAGTGGAGAGGACTTTTGGAGGAGTCAGAACATTTCTGCTTCCTTGTGTGGAGGAGGCCAGTTTTTTTTCCAGAATGATCAGCCCCATTTGGGCCCAGTCTGGGGTGGTGCCAGGCTTGCCCAATGGCAAGACCATACTCATGACAAGGCACATTCAGAAGGCTGAGTGCAGTCCAAGAATGAACACTTTCTCTTTAGAAAATGCCACCATGTGGGAGGGGAGAATTTGGAGACTGTGCTTTTGTTTTTTTAGCTTGCAACTTCTAAGTCAGTTCAAATGGATGTGACTTAAATGTGATGACCTCATCTCTCTAGATGACTCTTCCCACACCATCTGCAGATGCAGGTTCCATATTAAAACATGTCTGATGTCCTCCAGTGTTGTCCAGGTTATAGGATTTTCTCCTTCAGAATGTACCCCTCCATCTGTATTCTGCTGCACCTTATACTGTCACCTTTTGGAATCCTTGGGTAGAGTCTTACACACAGAGATACAGTCCCATATTAACTCATCCTGTTTTGCTTACTGTGTATCATCCCATCCTAGCTTTAGATACTCACTTAATATATTTTTTGGGGGATGGGGTAGGGGTGGGGTAGGTGGAATATGTTTCTGAGACTGGGTCTCAGGCTGACTTTGAATTTGACAGTCTTCCTGCATCAGCCTTCTGAGTGCTGGGATTATTGGCCTGTGTATACCAAGGAGATAGCCTGTGAGAATTTTCTTCATCTGTTTTTTCCCCTGTTGCTTAGCGCACACTGTTGACTTAAACATTGAGCAGTAAAGGGTTGGCAGAGCTGAGCCTTTAAATTTAGGTCTGGGATCCTAGCGTACTTTCTAAATCACAATAGATTGTAACCTCAAGTGAGAGACTGAGATTGTCCTATATGACATAAACGCTAATTGGGACTTGACAGTTTCTTGTTTTTCTAGGGATCCAGTGCTTCTCACATATTTGATATACAAAGAAAAAAAAAATGGATTTCTATCTGGGCAATGTTGGTGCATTCTTTTTATCCTAGCACTTTGGGAGGCAGAGGAAGATAGATCTCTGAATTTGAGTCTGGTCTACAAAACAAGTTCCATAACAGCCAGGATTAGACAGGGAAACCCTGTCTTAAAAAAAAAAAAAAAGAAAGAAAGAAAGGAATTTCTTTTCCTAGAACTTGGTTATACTTTTGCCTGTTTGAATTGGTGTTTCTTCTTTCTGCTGACTTGTAATCACTATCTACAAATACCAGCACCATTGCAGACTCTGTCTTGTGTTGGTTGTACCAGCTGCAGGAGTCTTGGATAGGTTATAGTCCAGACAAGGAGAAAAAAATCATTTGTAAAACAGTAACTCAGTAATTATGGTTCTTCAGTGTCATGGGGACTGAGAGGAGGGAGAACTCAGGCTATACCAGCTGTATAGCTTCCATGCCCCAGTCAGTGTCAAGTGGGGAATTAACTTGGGGTAGTGTGATAGTGACTAGGTAGCTGGTCTACTTCTGAAGACAAGATATTAAAAGCTGACATAGAAGGACTGGGGAGATGGCTCAGTGGTTAAGATCACTGGCTGCTCTTCCAGAGGACCTGGGTTTAATTCCCAGCACCCACATGTCTGCTCTCCACTGTCTATAACTCTAGTCCCTCGGGATGTGAAATACTCTTTTGCTCTTCACAGGCACAGCCTGCCCATGGTGCACAGACATACATGCACACAGACCACTCATACTCTTAAAAATTAAAGGAAAAATGTCTTAGAAAAAAAGAAAAGTGAAAGTCTCTGAAATGAGAGGCACATATGCAAAGGTCAGCAGAAATTTGTGGAGTCAGCGTTCTTTCTATCATGTTGGGTCTGGGGATTGAACTCAGTTTGCCAGGCTTGGCAGCAAGTGCCCTCACCTGCTGAGCCATTTTGCAGGCCCCTAGATCCTGTTTTTAAACAGTGTTTGTCTTTGTAGCTGTCTCATTTTGATTAAGAACAGATTCCTTCCTTCCTTCCTTCCTTCCTTCCTTCCTTCCTTCCTTCCTTCCTTCCTTCCTTCCTTCCTTCCTCCCTCCCTCCCTCCCTCCCTCCCTCCCTCCTTCCTTCCTTCCCTCTCTCAAAACAAAATCGAAAGTAGCTAAAGCTGGCCTTGAGCTCACTGTGTAGCCAAGGCTGGCCTCAAATTCCCGGTCCTTCTTCCTCCACCTACCAGGGCCAGCTCTACAACTGTAGTTTTTAGACCATATTTTGATGCATTGTTGATGCATGGCTTATGCACTGAGAGTAGTATAAAGTATTTAGAATCAAGATGGTAAGAGAAATAGCAAGTGTAGGCAGACATGAATATAGATTGTATTTTGAGCTTAAGACAACAACTGGAGGGGCATTGCTACTTTTAAGGATCTAGGCATGGAATGGATGTCAGAGGCTGCCATTCATTTGCTTTCAGAGTCTTGTGCCTGAAGGGGCTGAATGAAGCCGATGTTAATTCACAGGGAATTCTGCTTTTTTTCTCAGGAGCACACGCTGATAGGGTCAGCAAATTCCCAGGACATCCAGCTCTGCGGGATGGGCATTCTTCCTGAGCACTGTATCATAGATATCACGCCTGAAGGCCAGGTCATGCTGACCCCTCAGAAGAACACCAGGTAATATGCTTAAGTTAGTGTTAATTATACTAGGTGCGTGGGGGGGGGTGTTGGTGGAGATGAGGGACATTAGGCCTGCTTTAATTTTTAGCTCACTTCACGACACCCTGTTATGTGTCAGGCCCTTTCTATTTAATCTGAACATTTATCACACTTAACATGGTCTCATTAAAAAAATATTTATTTACTTTTAAATTAGGTATATGAGTGTGTGTCAGGGGTTATACACTTGATTGTAGGTGCTTAAGGAGACCAGAGTCATCAGATTCCCTGAAGCTGGAGTTAGAAGTGGTTGTGAACCACCTGACATGGGTGCTTGGAATCGAACTCAGGTCCTCCGGGAGAGCAGTGTATGCTCTTAACCACGGAGCCATCTCTCCAGCCCCCTTTACTGTGTCTCAATTAGAACCTTTTCCACCACCCTAGGCTGTTCTATTTACTGCTCAGTTGGCAGGCTCTCTTCTGGTTTGGGGAGGAAGTCCCTAGATTCCCCATATATCTCTTCTACTCTGCTGTTCTTTTGGCTTGTCAGCCCCCATTTGACTGTTAGAGCTAAGCTCTGGCAGTGTCTACACTGTTACATTGTTTAATGATGGAAGTAATTCCAAAACCCTTTCTTCATCCAGCCAAAGCCCAGCTCTACCCCAGGTTATCCCTGGCACTGCCACAGGCAGTCATTTCACATACTGCCCCCAAGTCAAGTCCAAGGAGATCAACTTGGGATAACTTCCCAGTGGTCTTCGGGTGGAGGATATGGACAAAATCTCCCCAGAACTCGAGCCCTTGTTAAAAGGTGCAGTTTTGTTGCTGGCAGTGAATGCTGCCAGTTGTTTCCCTTGGCAACAGTTTGCCTCTGCCCACTGCTCACCTCAGAGTGAAGTGCTGCTTTGTGTGTGTCCAGGTGGTGCTTTCTGGAAGCTTCCATCTTGTCATTTAAATAGTAAAGGTACTGTATGCTTAGGGTCAGGGTATACTCAGTGTCATACTGCTTGATCCTAGCACAGTACAGTGGAACACTTCTCTCTGACAAGACTGCATTTGCTTTCGAAGACTCACTGTGTGTGTAGCTTCAGCAGGGTGGCTCATGGTCTATGAATGTCAGCACAGAGGACAGGCTGGGGACCAGTGTGATCTTTATGAGTGTCAGACAGGCTGATGACCAGCGTGGTCTATACGAGTGTCAGCATAGGAGATGGGCCAGTGCTGCTGTGGAAGCAGTTTCTGTCATGGGGACCCATGCAGATTGACCTTTAAGAACTGGTTTATACCTGTATTTTCATTCTCTCTCTCTCTCTCTCTCTCCTTCTCTCTCTCTTCTCTCTCTCTCTCTCTTTTCTTCTTCTTCTTCTTCTTCTTCTTCTTCTTCTTCTTCTTCTTCTTCTTCTTCTTCTTCTTCTTCTTCTTCTTCTTCTTCTTCTTCTTCTTCTTCTTCCTCTCTCCTCCCTTCTCTCTCCTCCCCTCTTCCTCTCTTTATTTTTTCTGATGCAAGATTTCTCTGTATACCCCTGGCTGTCCTGAAACTCAATTTGTAGGCATGTCTGGCCTTGAACCCAAGAGGTCCACCTGCTTCTGCCAAACTTTGGGATTAAAGGCATGTGCCACCATGTCTGGCCTCCTACTTTTCTTTCTTAACTCATTGTATTTGAAGAATGGTACCATAAAGCCTGTAAGTGTGCTAAGTTTAGCACATCACAAAAATTTTATATTTGATTTTGTACTTTGAATGCCCATACAAACAGAAGCCAAAGGGTAGTGTTAGTGTTTAAGAATCCACATGGAGAATAAAGTTTGAGTGGGAATAAGAGTGTGCAGATGGGAATGGATAGAAAATCATGGATGCATAAAGCTAGTAAGCATAGCTTAGCCATGTGATGGTACATCTCATAAACCTAGGACTAAGGAGGTTGAGGCAGAAGGATCTTCAGCTCAAGGCCTACATTGTGAGAGCCTGTCTCAAAAAACACAAACAATACCAAACAAACAAGGTTTATAGCTTTACAGAGTTTAAAGAAACTCAGAGACTGAGGTGTTTAGCAGGCTCTGCAGAGGAAATGGAATCTGGAGTGAACTTGGATTGTGAGGAAGACTGTGGTGGTTAGAGAGGTAGGACCTTCTTCTAGAGGCTGGAGAGGGACAGGACCTTGTTTCTTATGAAACAGTAAATGATTCTAGGGACTGATAAGGTTCCTAGTGCAGGAAGAGTTGATTGTGCTTAGTGTACAGGAAAAAAAAAAAATCTGTTTTCAGAGGAGCTGAAGGTTTCCTTGAAGAGGGAAGGGAGGAGATACAGAGGACCCGCTTGTGGAAGGAAGGAAAGACCTTTCATGTCAAATTAAAGAATTTGTACTTGATGTCCTATTTCTTAGCCAGAGAGTCACTTGGCAGGAGAGAGGCGTGGGGGCTGGTATCCTGGAAATATGCACAGGCGTAGTTTTCCACTTGTGTCTTGTCCTTCCAAATTCCTCCCCTGCTAGTGTTCTACCCACCATGTTTACTACTGAAGTCTGTTACTGAACTAAACAGTAAGCAGAACTGATGAGACTTCTCTGGATTGAAAGGACATGGATGGTACTCTCCCCTGTGGGCCATTCAGAATTCCCTGTAGGTCTCATGTTGCACCCCTGGTGTCTGCCACTGTTTCTAGAGTCTGCTCACTTGGCGAGCTCTTCATCCATCTGGGTTGGCTCTGCTTTGCTTCCTGGCTCTGTCTTTCATATTACCTGTCACTGCTCCATATTTACTCCTCCCCACTGTCTAAGATGTTGAGAGCTCTGAGAACAGTGCCATCAGTGTGTGAAGTGGGCTATATAATGCTTAGTACTTTAAAGACTGGGAAATAATAACGCTGATGTCCTCAGCATCTGAGGTAAGTGTAGAGATGTAAGGGCAGGTTTTGTTGAAGGGCGTTAAGCTCTGTAGTATGGGGCAGTGCAGGCAGAGGGAGTGGCGATCCTACTAATGCTACCCTCTTTCCCCACAGAACATTTGTAAACGGATCTTCTGTCTCCAGCCCCATCCAGCTGCACCATGGGGACAGGATACTCTGGGGGAACAACCATTTCTTCAGGTACGGCGTTGCTCACATTCCTGAAGGTGGAAGGCCATTGAAGACGGTGTTCTGAAACAGAAGAGTCATTTTAAGTGTGAATGGCATAAAAATGTCATCTTATTGTGTGTGTGTGCTCATGCTTGTGTGTCTACATTGTATGCATGGCTTGTGTGTCTGTTCATATGCGAACCCTGGGGGCATAGAATGATACATCTCCTCATCATCACTAAGCTTACTCATTTATTTTTCTTCCCAGTGAAAGATTTTCCCCCAATCTGGTACCAGAATTAACTCTTTTTTTTTTTTTTTTTTTTTTTTTTTTTAACTGTTGGGTTTGCTGTATGTCTATCAGGTAACTGTCTGCACACTGTTACTCTTTTGTCTGAAAAGCAGTAGTAGAAGTGGTAGATGTAATTTCTTTATCCCCAAGAAGAGGTTGGTGGTTTCTCTGACCACGCTTTCAATGAGTCCCAGCACACTGGACACTGATGGCTTAAGCAGGTTGTGTGTTTCCAGACAGGGAGAAGCCCTCAGGGAGAAGGCTGCTGGAGTGTGCTGTGCTCCTCAGAAAGGCCATGGCTGTGGCCTGCTGTTTTCTTGGCACTTCCCCATGGATTAGCTGTGCCCCTGCAGCCATGAAAGAAACATTCATCTCACAGGGACAAAAGGGCAGCAAAGGACAGCCTTGCTGCCCTCTTGTCGGGGCACCAGAAATCTTCCTCTTAGTCCGCTTGAGTGGACTCTGTCTAGTAGCTGCAAGGGAGTCTGCAAAGCAAGGCTGTCACCTGTGACTGCAACACTGTTACCCAAACATGGTGAGGCAGGCTGGCTGCTGTAATGTCTTCTTTCTGTCCCTGGCCAATGTGCTTCTGCTGACTAAGGGACTTTGCTCATAACTGATGCTGATCCTTACGTGTGTGTCCCTGTTTGTTTTGATCTTAAAGGAAAGATTAGAAGGATGCAGGCTCATGGGAAACGCTTTTCATTTTCTTCTTTTCCACACTTAAGTGTTGCTGACTGGTCTCCCAGACCCTCAGATGGTCCCGTATGACTTTTATGTGCACTGTGGAGTTTCTTATAAAGTCTCCAGAGGGTTGTCAGCATGTCTAGTTCTCATCCTGACGTGATCCTCAGCTTTTCTCTCTCACGTAGTTTGCAGAAGTTATTTGGACTTTGGTGTAACCACTTGTACACATTTGGATGTTTTGCTTCTACTACTAGAGCAGAAGTTTCTAATTGCAGCAGCTTCTTGGTACTACTGTGGTTCCCTTAGCCTCGAGCAAATGCCAGTGTGTAATGAATGAGCATCTTTCTTAATTTAAAAAGTAATGTCCCCCTTTTCACCCCAAGGCTTAACCTGCCAAAAAAGAAGAAGAAAGCTGAACGAGAGGATGAGGAGCATGACACCTCCCTGAAGAATGACAGCAGTTGTGAGCATCTGGATGCTGACGGGGACTCTTCCAGTGAGGTGTCCAGTGAGATCAACTTCAACTTTGAGTATGCACAGATGGAGGTGACCATGAAGGCCCTGGGCAGCAATGGTGAGCACGGGTAGTGCTTTCGGGAAGTGCTGAGCATGTTTTTGATGACACCCTTCTTTGAAGACTTCTGAACCCTTTGTCCATGGCTGTAATAATTGATTGTACTTGCAGAATGTCCACTCTCTCTGCTGTGATAGACAAATCACTGCAAAGTTGTTCTCATGGGTGGGATTTCCCAGGGTTGAAGTGTGACTGCCTTTGGCTCTTTCTTATATTTCTAGAGCATTCACCACAACCTAGGTTCTCCATAGAACATATTTTAGCCTTCTCTTTGCTGCTTTGCAGACAGTGGGGAATCTATCTAAAGTATATAACACAAGTAACTGGCAGTGAGAAAGCCACACTTATCCAAATTGTGTGAAATGTATCAGGTCATGGCAGTTCAAATGATGGTTGGCTGAAGTGTACCATATGTCTTAGTTGGGGTTTTACTTGCTGTGAAGAGACACCATGACCATGACAACTCTTACAAAAGAAAACATTTAATTGGTGGGATGGGGTGGGATAGGGTGGGGAGGGCTTTCTTACTGTTTCAGTCCATTATCATCATGGCAGAGAGCATGGTGGCATGCATGCAAATGAGAGTCCTACATCTTGTAGGCAATAGGAAATGGTCTGTGGAACTGGGTGGTATCCTGAACATAGGAAACCTCAAGGCCCACAGTGACACACTTCCCTCTAACAAGGCCATTCCCACTCCAACAAAGCCACACCTCCTAATAGTGCCACTGCATATGAGCTTATGGGAGCAATTACATTTAAACCACCACATTTCCACTCCCCGGCCCCTATAAGTTTGTAACAGTATTATTATACAAAATGCATTTAGTACAACTTCAAAGGCCCCCATAGTCTATCACAGTCTCAACAATGTTTAAAAACCCAAAGTTCAAAGTCTCTTCTGAGATTTATGCAATCTCTTAACTCTAATCAAATGAAAAAGCAGATCACATGCTTCCAGCATTTAATAGCACAGGATATACATTACCATTCCAAATGTAGGAAAGGGGGCATAGGGAGGAAATACTGGACCAAAGCAAGACTGAAAACCAGCAGGGCAAACTCCGAACTCTGCATCTCCATGTCTGATGTCAGAGTGCTTTTCAGAATTCCAACTCCATTTGGCTTTGTTGACTGCAGCATACTTCTCTCTCTTGGGCTGGTTCCACTCTCTGTTAGTATCTTTCCTTGGCGGGTATCATGGCTCTGGCATCTCCAACATTTTGGGGTCTCCAAGGCAATCCAGGCTTCAACTTCACAGCTTCATGCAGCAGTAGCCTCTCTACTAGGCCTCCATTCAGGAACACCCCTGACACATGCCTGGCCTCAACAGCTTTCCTTAGGTGCGGAGGCAAATTCCATGACCTGTTTTCTCCTATCCTTAACTCTAAAACCAGAACCACATGGCTGAAGCTGCCAAGGTCTGCTGCTTGCTGGGGCTGGAACATGGCTCCCTTGTTCATTTCACCTTCACCAGCTTTCTGTTTTTGATTGTAACCTTTACTACTTAAGCTTGGTTGTCCTGAATTTGCTCTGTAGATAAGGTTGGTCTCAAACTCAGAGGTCCTCTAACAAGGCCATGCCCACTCCATCAAAGCCACAACTCCTGATGGTGCCACTCCCTATGAGCTTATGGGGGCAATTCAAACTACCACACCATACTTTCTTGTTCATTATGATTTTTTTTTTTTAATGCTAACATGTTCAGATCCAATGCAGTCCATATTGATCAGCCTAGAGCAGCAGCACGAGGAGGAAAAGCGGTCCGCTCTGGAGCGCCAGAGGCTCATGTACGAACACGAGCTGGAACAGCTCCGAAGAAGGCTGTCTCCTGAGAGGCAGAACTGCCGGGGTGTGGACCGGCTCTCCTTCCACTCGCCCAGTGCCCAGCAGCGCATGAGACAGTGGGCTGAGGAGAGGTAGGCATGCAGGACAGTCTGAATTGGGTAGTGCTTGTATGCCCCACCTGCAAAGGTTATGGATGTGGGGACATTGTGTGATGCTTACAAATGAGTGTTTTGGCCACCAGCCACTTTGTGTGTCCTTCCTTCTTCATTGCTTTCCCACCTCTCCCCATCTCCTTTTTTCTCCCCCCCCCTTTCCTCTTTCATTTCTCTTGTGTTGTTCTTTTTGAGACAGAGTGTTATACTTATGTAGTTCCCAAGTTGGCTTTGAAATTGCTCTGTAATGTAGGCTGGCTTGGAACTTAGACTTCTGCCTCAGCACCCCGAGCACTGGGATTGCAGTTCTGTGCTGACATGCTGCCTATGTTCATCCCTTTTCTTTTCTGTTTTTCTTTCATAGCACTGAGGATTGAGCCCATGGCCTAGTGCATGCTAGGCAGGCACTCTTCCACCAAACTTCATTCCAGCTATTACTTTTCAGTTTTGGAAAAATGGGATTTTCCAGTACATTTGGCTTTCTTTAAAACAGCCTATGTTAGCTGGGTGTGTGACACACGCCTCCAATCCCAACACTCAGGAGGCAGAGGCAGGCAGATATCCAGCCTTTTCAAGACCAGCCTGGTCTCAGAGCAAGTTCCAGATCAGCTAGGGCTACACAGAGAGAACTTGTCTCGAGATAACCACCACTACCATCACCAATGAAATGCTGTGTTAAATGCTGCTCATTTTCAGTCTGTGTGGCCTTTGACTTTGAATAGAGAAGTATACTTTACCATTGCATCATGCTTTAGGTTATGAAGGTTGGTACATGGCCTTTTTTAAGGAAGGGGGGAAGAAAGTTGGTAGTCTGGACTGATGAGGTCAGGTAGGTAAAGCACAATGCTAATAAGATACAGAGTACCTGTTTGATCTCTGTATGGGCTAATTAGTGTAGCACTAAATGCCATCTCCCACAGTTCCAGAGGGCAGCACTAACCTGCTGCTACTCTGGTCTGTATACAGGCTCATCCCTGTTGACTGGAGAGTGAGGCATGTAGAGTCTAGTCCTACTGAGTGGATCTTGAGTTGATCATACACAGTGGATCTTAGTGTTTCATACACAGTTGAGTTTGCAGAGCTCACACCTGTGTGTGGCCAGCTTGCAAGGAGTGCTGTGCTGTGACTTGGTCCAGAGACCAGTATGTGCATGGGGTGGCGTTAGTACCAAGTTCCTGTGCACAGAAAGAGTTGTGAATGAGCTGATTGTGACTGTGGTTTCCCATATGCTGTTTTGTGTGTTGTTTCTACCTGCACCCACCAGTCCTGTTTTATTTTATCTTAAAGAGAAGCAACATTGAATAACAGCTTAATGAGGCTGAGGGAGCAGATTGTAAAGGCCAACCTGCTGGTGCGAGAAGCTAGTTACATAGCAGAGGAGCTGGATAAAAGAACTGAGTATAAAGTTACCCTCCAGATTCCAGCCTCCAGCCTGGATGCCAACAGGAAGGTAAGGCATAGCAGAAATGCCGTAGCGGAGGTTGCATCGGGCTCCACCCAGTGACTGGATTAGTGGGAAGTCATTTCTTTTCTAGTTTTCTGAGTGCATGTGTCTGTGTGTCATGTTGTGTGAATCTGTTAGCCACTAGGTATGTATTCCTTGCTTCCCTTGGACCTATCATTTCTTCTCATTCAGCTTCCTTTCTTCATACCGGCTTTTTTGTTATTGTTTAAGACAAGACCTCAAATTGAAGGTAATTCTCCTGACTCACCCTCCCAAATGTTGAGGTATGGGTATGAGTATCTTGGATTTGCAGTTTATAATGATTTAGGCCGGCCTTGAACTGTATCCTCTTGCCTCAGCCTCCTGAGTGTAGGATTATGAGCATGCACCCCCACGCCTGGAAACCTTACTGTTCTAGAAGGAGTGCTTCAGTGGTGCTTAGTACATGTGAGTGTTGTGCAGCCACTGCTTTGCCTGATTCTCTGCTCTTTTAGTTGTTTGAAGTAGGAAACTGATGATATATTTTGCCCACAAATGAGTGAACGGGGTACCCTAGATAATTTATTCTTGTAGGCATTCCATGTGGCTACTCCTTTAAAAGTCTATTTTATTAAGCATTAAGATACTACTGATTTAAACAGATGAAATTAGTTTTGGGGGCTGGCTCACTGGGTGAAGGCACCTGCTGCTGAGCTTGATGATCTGAGTTTGATCCCCAGGACTCACAGGTTGGAAGGAGACTACCAGCTCCTGCAAGATGACCTCTGACCTGCTCATGTGCCATGGTGTACACACACACACACACACACACACACACACAAATAAACAAATATTAAAAAGAAAAAACCCTTCACATTTCTGGAAATAAACATTTGTTAGACTAGAGTAGTAGTACACTCCTGTAATCTTTAGGACCGTAATTCTCAACCTTAGTTCCTCACGTCATGGTATGGAACCCAAGCCACAGAATCAAGTTCGGTGCTACTTCCTAACTGTAATTTTGCTATTGTTATGAATCATAGTGTAAAATCTGTGTTTTTGATGGTCTTAGATGGCCCCTGTGTGCCCCCAAAGCAGTCACAGTCTACAGGTTGAGAACTGCTGCTTTAATTAAGGTGGAAGCGGGAAGGTCAGGAGTTTGAGGCAGGCCTAGGCCACATGAAACCTTGTCTCAAAAGAGAAAAACAGTTTCACGACTATCTCAGCTAACTTTGTGTTGTTGCCAACTCCCATTTCTGCAGCGAGGCTCTCTCCTCAGTGAACCTGCCATCCAGGTGAGAAGAAAAGGAAAAGGAAAGCAGATTTGGTCTTTGGAAAAGCTAGAAAACAGGCTTTTGGATATGAGAGACCTCTACCAGGAGTGGAAGGAATGTGAAGAAGACAGCCCGGTGAGTTGCTGACGAGTTGGTACCTGGTAGTCCCAAAAGGGACCGTGACATAGAGATCTGCTGGCTAAGGGACATTGAATGCTTTTCCAAAATTGTTGCTCTCATTTTAAAGTAAAATTTATCTTAATCCTTAAGTTGTTGAGCTAAGTAATACTTTTAATAATTGGCCATTTGCATGTTTTCCTTTTTATCTCTTTTGTTTTGGGGTTCTAGCAGAGTTTCCCCTTTCCATCTGTTAGTGCATTTGTCTCAGGTTGTTCTGGGGTTCTTGTTGAGGCAGGGAGCAGGCCATTTTAGCACACTGCAAATAGCTACCCCACAGTTCGTGGTTTCACAGTCATCAGTGCACCCTGGTACTTGCACTGTTAGAAAGGTTTTTGAAGGCATTTTGATCCCAAAGTAAGTGCCTGAGATCTGTACTGGCGATGGCTCCTCTATTGCCAGCTTTTCTCATTCGGGTGAGCCATGTAGTAATACATGCTCAAAACAGAAATAAAGCTCATGTACTTTGTTGTTGTTTGCTTCTAGACATTTGTTCTCCTGAGACAGGGTCTCCCTATAGCCCAGCTTGCTCTTCCTGCGTCAGCCTCCTGAGTGGTGGGATTATGGAATGCACTACTGTACCCTGCTGCCTATACAGATGTTTTCAATTCTGCTAGTCCTCTTTCTACATGGAGTTGTTTTCTTCCTTAGGTTTTTTTTTTTTTTTTTTTATTTTTTCAGATTGTCATCAATCTTTTTGTGATTAGATAATATTTTTGCTTACATTCATAATTTTCTTCTGCATTTCTCTCCCTTTTTGACTTAGAAATAGGTGTAAAAACAGATGCAGACAAGACCTCCCCACTGCGATGCTTCGCAGCAATGTCTGACAGTTTAGTAGAATCTTCTTGCCTGAAGGAAGGCAAGAAGGGGATCAATGCTCTCAGCTTTTCCTTCTCAGCCAGTCTGTCTGTCTCTCTATTTCTATGTCAAAACTTCTGCATAAAGATCTCTGTGAATTCAAGACTAGCCTGGGGTGTATAGTGAGTTACAGACTAGTCAAGGCTACACAGTGAGACCCTGTCTCAAACAAACAAACAAAACTAGGTGTCAGGATATAGTGGTGAAGCTATTGGTCAAATGAGTTTATTTTATGTGATTTTCTTTTTCTTTCGAGGTTGTATGTTTGAACTCTCTTTCAGGTCATCCGGTCTTACTTCAAGCGTGCTGACCCATTCTATGATGAGCAAGAAAATCACAGTCTAATTGGTGTGGCTAATGTCTTCCTGGAGACCCTGTTTTATGATGTGAAGTTACAGTATGCTGTGCCAATCATCAACCAGAAGGGAGAGGTTGGCTTTCACTCTGTCTGTCTCACTATGCAGAGCAGTCAGGAACAGTCAGTGGGTGGGCACAGGACACCTGTCATTCATACCTTGATTATTTTTTAACCAGTCCTGACTAATGACAAGTATTTGTGTTATGGGTACCTTGTGTTTTCAAAGGGCCATAAGGAGGCTTTTCCTAGGTGGCTTAGATTGCAGAGCAGCTGATAGAAAATCACCTTTTAGCTTTTCAGACATTGTTACCCTTTCTCTGGCGTTATCAGGGAAGATGGGTCTTCAAAGGGCAAAAGCTCAACCCAGAAACCAGTATTTGTTTTGCCTCCTTACTTCAGGTGGCGGGTCGGCTGCATGTGGAGGTGATGCGACTCAGCGGGGCCATTGGGGAGAGGATTGTAGGAGGAGATGATACTACAGAGGTCAGCTCTGAAAAGGAAGCCCAGGAGAACAGGCTGGTCTGCATGGTAAGCCCCAGGCCAATGTTCTAGAAGGACCTAAGATTGTAGGGATTTACATAATAATCTCATTTCCAACAACTTGTAAATGCCTGTCTTCAAAGACATCTTGTAGAGGGAGCATCTTAGGGATTATCTTTGTCATACTTCTGGAGACTCACTCAGCACTTCCAGTACTTCCTCTCTGTGGGCTTTGACAAGTCACCCCTCTTCTCTGCCACTCGGCAATGGGTGAGTGAGCCTGCTTACATGTCCTGCTCGGTGGAGCAGCCCAGAATTCCCATAGGCGTTTTCTATTACTGGAGCTTTCGAGTTCTGATGAAAACGAATGTTTGCCTCTCTGTGGCCCTGTCCCTTAGTTGTTGCCATTTTCAAACTGCCAAGCTTCTCCATGCTTCTCCCTGGTTACCTAGTGCCTTTGCATGTGTCCTCCCAGCCCAAGGGTTCCTGACCCTTTCTGTCTGATCTCCCTGTGTGTGCTGTTCATGGCACACTGTGAGTGTTATCCTGAAGACCTACATCAGATCCCAGGGTAGAGATGGAAATGCCAGGTTCCCACTGTCCATCAGCTAGGGGTATGAGGGTGCGAGCAGAATTGCTATGATAGGCTGGCACCAGCTGTCCAGGCACACAGGAAAGCTGTGAATAGATGGAGAGTTCTGAGGAGACTCAGGGAGATTCTGGGAGAATAAGAGGGTGTCAGCTAAAACCAGATCTGCAGGTGCTGGGTGAATAGTATGGAGGGCAGCATACTCCCTGGCACCTGTGCCCTCCTCACTCTCTATTATATAGTACAGTCCTTGTCTGAGTCTCTAATGCCCCCTAGTGGACCAGTGCTGCCAGTGGCTCAGAGTCCTGGCAGGATTTTGATGACAAGAGACCAGTAAGAATCCATAGTGTTTAAAAGAGGTGATTTAAAAAGTCCGTGAAGAAGCCTAGGTCAGGCTCTTGGTTCTTAACTTATCCTAGGTCAGCCTTCTTCCATAGTAAATATTTCTAGACTTAAAGTAGTTAAAAGGAATAAGTTACACCCAGCCATAGGTAGGGGAAGCTAGTGCTGCTGAGAGCAGGGCTGCTTTTTGTAGCTGGCCACATGATGAGGCCTGCAGTGTCTGAGACATGAGTTGCTTCAGTGGGCGGGGGCAGTTCTTAAGTCACTAATAGTCTCACTCTTGCTAATTTGTACTGCTTCAGAACCTCTTTGTCAAGGTCACATGCCTGGTTACCGTAGTTATGTGGGCTTCCTGACTTCATGTGGCTCATTTCCGAGATGACAGACAATGATTGCATCTCTGGGAGGTCAGCTTTCACAGTGTAAAATAATGAGAATGATGGTAGGTGGTTTTGTGCATGCCTTTAATCCTAGAATTCAGGAGGTAAGGCAAGGTGGATCTCTGTGAATTCAAGACCATCCAGGACTATAGAGTGAGTTGCAGGACAGCCAGTGCTATACAGAGAAACCTTGAAAAACCAAAACAAAAAACAGCAACAACAAAACAAGAATGGGAATTTGTCATTGAAAAAAAATGTGTACTTGAGATAACATGGCTTTTTAAAAAAATGATAAAATATGTTAAGTTATAATGGAATATATCAAGCATGAATGTAGTAAGGAAAGTGTAGTCAGTCCCCACTCACCCTGCTCCACAGTGTCCTGACAGCCCAGTGTGGCTCAGTAATGCACCTCATGATTCCACTTCCCTTAGGAGTAGCTTTATGATAGACACCCAGGCATCATACTTCATCTGGAAGTAATATGTGTCTCTTAAATAGTGGGTACTTAAAAAAAAATCAAAAAGTAATTCCTTAAGGTCATAAACTATTCAGCCAGCTTTCTTAAGTGTCTTTGTCAGTGTCTCTAGATTCTGCATTCTTTCTCACCTTGAAATTTGTTTGTCACAGAACCTGTAGGTTGCCCTGTTGATCTGGTGATTGTCATTGTATTGCGTGTTCAGAGGTGTTAGATGTAGGTCGGCAGCCAAACATAATGTGTTATATAATAGGAAAGCAAGGATGTGTTATAGGTAGTAGTGTGTTTTCTGTTAAAATTACTGGCTTTTAAAATTATCTTCACATCATAATGAATTCTTAGACTTAACATTTGTGTCATTTAATCCTGGGTATTTATTATTTGTATCAAATCTGCAGTGTTCCCAAAGTTGAGTAGTGTCAGCCCCTTCTGTTGGCTCTTGGGTCCTGAAGTCATGAGCCTGGCCCTCATTGCCTGATAGCTTTTGAATATGGCAAATATTTCTTCTCATCCTATATACATTTCCTTTTCCGGACTCAGAATCTACCACTTCTTAAGAAGCAATATTCATTTAAGTGGGACAGGCTTCTTAGCGACCATGTGCTAGCTATGGGGGCTATGTGAAAGAAAAGGGCTGGTAAGACACAGCAGTGAGTGAAGTTCTTGTGGAAAGTCAAACCCAGGGGTGGTTTTGGTACCATGAGCGAGGAAATTACTGGCTGTACAAGACATCTGCATTCATTTTTTCCTATATGAAAGAGTATGCCCATATTCCTGTTTTCAGAAAACATTAAGTTAAATGTCATTAATTCCTGCCAATACACTTTGGCTCTTTCATATTGAGCTGAAAGTTGAGTGCTATCCTGACACCTTGTGGTGATTTCAATGTTTGTAGCTAAATTTTAAAAAATGACAATAAAAAGCTCCAAACAGCCTGTGTTCTTGGTATGTTTATTCCTTGTTCCTGTTGCTCTTCATTCCTGGCAGTGTTGATTCTAGAAGTTCCTGTAGAGGGCAGGTTAGCACATCCCATCTTGTTTCTTGTTTATTTCAGCCTCAGATTGAGATTCATTTCTGTAGGAGCACAATGACTTTCAGATGGAATTCTGTCACAAATCAATACGTGTGCAATGTCTGCCTTGCTGTCATTCATCTTGTTTTCATTGGTATGGCTGGTATCACCTGTGTAAGGGTAGACATAAATCCTCCCCTCTCTGCCAGAAGAAAGCTAAGCTTAAGATTTTAATTTATACCAGCACACAGGCTAGCAAGTGGCAAAGATTCTTTTAGATCTGTGTAAAGCCAAGACCTTGTAATCATCCCCCACAGCACATTGGCCCTCATTTGAGGTACATAATAAACCTTTTCAACATGTAGAGAAAAGAATCTTGAAAAAATTTCCTGTAAAATGTATCCTAGAATACTGATGGTCCATTTGCTGTGGAGATAGAAAACACATCAGTCCTTCAAGCCTGTCAGAGACTTGGTGCCTAGGTGGTCCAAGCTTGTTGACATCTCAGGCAGAAATGGAATAAAATGAAGTCACTGTTTGTTGCTGACCTGTTTTGTATATGTTACACAGGAAATCTGCTTTGTGTAATTGTGTGTCCTCAGAGTCCCTCAATGCCATGGTTATGGTTGAGGTTGTTGAGCTACTAGAACTGACACCACATAGTCCAATTTATTCTCATTAAATTTATTTACTAGATATGGAGTGAGTCAGACAGCTTACTGGACAGTGTAATCTGTGATGAACTCAGTTGTGTGAAAATCCTCCTTATCATCCAGGGTTCTCTAGAGAAACATAACTTATAGACTGATTCTGTCTGTCTGTCTGTCTGTCTGTCTGTCTGTCTGTCTGTCTGTCTGTCTGTCTGTCTGTCTCTATCTGTCACCTAAAGGGGATTTATTAGAATGGCTTACAGGTTGTGGTCCAACTAGTCCAGCAATGGCTGCTCATGAATGGTAGGTCCTAGAATTCAGTAGTTGTTAAGTTCATGAAACTGGATGTCTCAGATGGTCTTCAGTATACAACAGAATCCCAAAGAAGTGGGCTCTAATATCATTGAAGGAATGAACTTGATAGGGAGAGGGAGAGGAAGAGCAAGCAGACAATGAGAGCAAGCTTCCTTCCATATCTTTTATACAGGCTGACAGCAGAAGGTGTAGCCCAGATTCTTTCTACCTCTAAGATCCAGATTAGAAGTGGGTCTTCCCATTTAAAATGACTTAATTAAGAAAAAAAGTCCCAGGGCTGGAGAGATGGGTCAGAGGTTAGAAGCATTGGCTGGATCTGGGTTCAATTTTCAGCACCCACATGGCAGCTCATGATTGTCTATAACTCCAGATCCAGAAGATCTGGCACCCTCACACAACAGATATAAATGTAGTCTGAACACCAATACACATAAAAATGAATTAAAAAAAAAAAAAAAAAAAGAAATCCCTCACAGGTGTGCCTAGCCATTAGGGTTTTAGTTATTTCCAGATGTAGTCAAGTTGACAATTAGCAATAGCCATCACACATACCATACAGTATAATTAATAATTCTAGGATTACTTCATAATTGTGTGGTTTTAACACTATCACAAGCTACTATAGAAACTCCAAAATGAAATCCAGATGTGGTTGTAAAAAGTATTAAGAATGTTTGGCTGTTTTAAGATCTAGTATGGGCAGCTCAGTGGTTAAGGGTGTTTGCTGCTATTCCAGAGGACCTGAGTTCTGTTTCCACCATCCACTTGCAGAGGACTATGAAACTGTACAGCAGTGACAACTAGAATTTAACAAGTCGACCCACAAGAACCTGCATTCACAGGCACATACCCACACACAATACACATACCCATATAGCTTTAAAAAAATACTAAAAATGCCCTTTTCTTTAAAGGCTCTGGTGCAGACATTTTCTCTGGGGCATTGGTCCTACTGTACATGTGATTCTGGCCATACTTTGTAATCATGGACTCCAGGGTCCTCATCCAGAGCTTCCTTTGAGTGTTTGCCATCACTCTCTGGGGAAGGTACCAGGGGCAATGTCAGTGCAGAAAACAGATGCTCTGTGGTCTTCACTCCTCCGTTCTCCCCTCTAGACAAGACGGTCAAATGCAACACTCAATGAAGTTCTCAAATAGAAATAAAATAAAAATAAAGTAATATGATTGCAGTACATGGCATTCCATTCCAGAACTCAGTTCCTCCTTAAACTTGAGATAATTGGGTGAATCTCTGCCCTTTCCTGAAGATTTTCTGCTTGTTGACTCAGACACAGTTCTGTGCTTTGCTCATTGTGCTAAATACATTTGTGCTTTCCTTATAAAATGCTGGGTGATGTTGGTTTCCAGAACCTTCTTGTGGAAATGATGGTGATGGTATCCTACATCCTAACAAACTAGGATTCATATGCTCTAGTCAGCTTCTAAGTGCTGCCCAGCACCTACCTTGGTATATGGTTGTCCTCATCCTGTGTCAGGCCCTGGGCCTGGGCTAGTTCTGCACCAACACTGAAGACATAGGCCTAAAGTGGGTACATGTTTGGTGACAGAGCCAGGACAGGATCTTCCCCTGTACCCCCAGCCTTTGAATTAAGTGCTTATTAGAGCCTTCTGGTCAAAACAAGTGGAGCCTTCTTTCTTTTCAGGTTAAAATACTCCAAGCCACAGGGTTGCCACAACATCTGTGCCACTTTGTATTCTGCAAATATGACTTCTGGGATCAGCAGGAGCCAGTGACTGTTGCCCCGGAAGTGGATACCTCTTCATCTCCCACCAGCAAGGAGCCACAGTGTATGGTGGTGTTCGATCATTGCAGTGTGAGTTCCCTGGATCTCTGTGTCCAAGTTACTCATGTAAACACAGCTAAAGAATGAGTGCCACGTCTGTGAATGATTGTGCCTGTATTCGTCGTGGAGTATCCTGTGGTCCTAGACCAAAGTGTTAGTTCATTTAGCGTGCCCACAATCAAGATTCAAACTTCTATACAAAGAAAAGCAAGCTGTGTAGATGTGTATGTGAGCACTTTTCCAGAGGGAGTCTGTGTTTTATAAAAAGGTAAGAAACTAGTGTTTTAGTGAAAATGAAGATAAGATCAGAGACCACCTTGCTGGCCACTACCTGTTCTGCCATGTTGATTGGTCCTGGCTAGTTATTATTAATGATGACATTTTTGTGGATGGAATAAACTCAAGGTAGTGGTCGTCACTCTGCCTTTGGCTGGCGACCATTGGAGTTTGGACTGGCTTTTGCTGTTTATCTCACACTTGACTCACACAACAATGAGAACAGGCTCTCAAAAACATTGCTAACAAAATAACTTGTTATTTACAGACTAGTCTTTCAAAATGAGAAGTTTTAAAGTAATGGCTATGTTTATGTACTTTTAATTTTAAAATGTTAATTTAAAAAAAAAATCATTGGTTTCTTTGTGGGTGTGTGCACATGAGTGCAGGTACCCACAGAGGTTAGAGGCATCATTCCCTTGGATCTAGCCTTATAGGTAGTTGCAAGTTACCAGATGTGAGTCCTTTGGAAGAACAGCACTCAGTCTTAAGCACAGAGCCATCTCTCCAGCTTCCTTTAGAGCCATACTGGATATGAAAACAAGGGTGTTAGTCTGTGTGCATATTTCCATCGGTGTTAAATAACGTTCTGTTCTATGAGGAAAGTGTGCTGTTGTCTGTGTCTTTCCTCTCTGATATCATAAAGGATGTGAAGCCTGGCTTAAGTGTCAATAGACCAAGCCAGTATGTGCTGCTCTTCAATGAGCCATTGTGTTTCAGGAGTTTAATATTAACATCACAGAAGACTTCATTGAGTATCTCTCGGATGGGGCACTGGCCATTGAAGTATATGGACATAAAATGAATGATCCTCAGAAAAACCCAGCCCTGTGGGATTTGGGAATCATCCAGGCAAAAACAAGGAGTCTTCGGGACAGGTGAGTTTTTGATATCCATTGGATTCCCATTTGTAGTTAAAAAAAATGCTGGAGATGACTGTCATTTATTTTTAAATTATTTTTCTTCCCCTAGTGTATGTGTGTATACATATTTGTATGAATGTGGGTGTGTGCCAAGTGTGTGTTGGGGGGGGTCAAAATTGACATGGGGAGTTTTCCTCAATCACTCCACCTTATTTGTTGAGGCACAAGGCCCCTCATTCAAACCCAGAGCTCACCAGTAGGGTTAAGCTGGCTGGCCACCTTGCTTCAGGAGTCCTGTGTGTCCATACACTTGGAGCTGGGATTATAGGCAAGTATGGGTTCACACAGTGTTTATGTGTGTTTTGGAGCTCTAGATTCTATTGGGTCCTCATGCTTGTGCAGCAAGCACTTTAACTATTGAGCCATTACAGTTATTTTATGGTGGACTGTCACCTTTTCCTGAGTATCCCCAGGTTTGTCTCTAGGGCTTTAGTCTCCCAGTAAAATTTCCTTAAAGCAGCGAGCTTTAGAGAATTATGGGAAAAAGCACGTGTTTAAGAAGCAACAGTGAGATGAAGTTTAGGAGAAAGGTCACTCAGCACAGCGAGTTTTGTCTAATTAACCAGCTGTGGAGAGGTAGATGGCAATTTGCTGTAGCATTCACGTTGACCCTGTCTCTGGCTCATAAGCAGTTGGTGGTGGTGGTTGCTTGTTTGATTTTGTGCCGCTGGTTTGAACCAAGGGCCTCACACATGCTAGGCAAGCACTGCACTGTTCTGCACCGCCCACTCCTATCCAGTTTTGATGTAGGCTCATTTGATGACATAAAAGAATTAAAAGGGAATGACTGAAAGAGGGGGTGTTATTACTTCCATCTAAAGATGAAAGCAGATTCTCTCTTTTTGTCAAATCTTAAATTAGAAGGTGAGATTTGTTTTCTTCATTTTCTTAATGACCTGAGAGCACATCCTCCTCAAGTCACAGATGACACCTTCCTATGAGATGAACATCCTGTGCTTGGCTTCTGCATACTGACCACAGAGTATGTCAGTCATTGGGTAGCCATTTTCAAAAGCATTTGTCATGACCCCACTCCATGAGTATGCTCTCTCGTGTGTGTGTGTGTTTGTACACTCATGTTCACAAGGTGTTTGGGCATACATGTAGAGGCCAGAAGGTGGTGTCACATGTCTTCCTCAGTGCTCTCAAGTCAGTCTTTCTTTTGAACCCAGAGCTCCCCTGTCCTCCTTACTCTGGAGAGCCCTATGTTGTTTATGCCTTCTGTTTACTGGGATTATAGTTGGGCCACTGCACCTACTGTTTATGTGGGTTTGAACTCTGAGCCATTGTTCCAGCCCCACACTGTGAGTTTTAAACAAAAGTGCCAGTGATTAAGGTGTGGCTCAGTGGTAGAGCATTTGCTTAGCACATGCAGGCCACCTGGGTTTAGTCCTCAGAAAACCACAACAGAAAACCAAGAAGCTGTCCTGTATCTGATGTGAGTTTAACTTTCAGTTCATGCTATTTGCTGTTATGTGCTGTACATTTCTTTCTGATCTGAAGATCATTTCCCTGGGCTCCTTGTTTAAGGTCATCCTCACTGTTAAGTCAAATGTAAGATCCTAAGCTGTCTGCACTGAACTAGAGAGGCATGGTTTGGGGGCTGTGGAGGTGGCTCAGTTGGAAGGGTGCTTCTCAGCATGCACGAAACCCTGGGTTTGATTCACAGTACTGCATACACTGGGTCTGTTGGCACACACCTCTAATCGCAGGAGGAGGAGGCAGGAAGATTGGAAGTTAAAGGTTACCTTCGACTATATACTGAGTTTTGAGCACAATCTGATACACATGAAACTGCACACCAAAAGAAGTGTAATTTCCCAAGAACTGCATGTATTTCCTAGGTGGAGTGAAGTCACCAGGAAGTTGGAATTCTGGGTTCAGATCTTGGAACAGAATGAGAATGGTGAATACTGTCCCGTGGAAGTTATTGCCGCAAAAGATGTCCCAACAGGAGGGATCTTCCAGCTCCGGCAGGTACCAAGATTGTGTGGTCATAGTAAAACCCTTGGCACCTGAAGGCTTACACTGGATTCTTGATGATGATGATGATGATTAAATATACAATGGTCAGGCCCACTTCTTTGAAAATTTTAAATTTTTTGACATTTACTGTGTACGAATGTGGGTAGGTGTGCATGTGGAAGTCAGAGGACAACTTGTGAGAGTTTTTCTTTTTCCATATAGTCCTGGTGCTTGAACTCAGGTTGTAAGGCACAGCAGCAAGCTTCTTTACTTACTTAACTATCACTCTAGCCCTTTTTTAGTTTTTAATTTTTGTTTTGAAGCCCATTTCTTCTATTAAAATGGTTTCCTATGTTATATACATTTTCTTTTATTGCCAAGAGTCTTGCTACTTGTATTTTAAAAGTTTCTAAAAGGGTTAAAAAATAAGCTTTTTTGAAAAACATTTCATTACTTTGTATGTATGTGAGTTTGTTTGCCATGGGACACAGTGGAGATCAGAGGGCAATTTGCAGAAGTAGGTTGTCTCTACACTTCATGTCCTGGGACTTCGTGTCATGGGACTTGAACTCCGGTCTTCAGGCTTGAAGCCAGCACCTTTACAGGATGAGCCTTCTTGCTGGGATGAAAAGAACTTTCAAGGAGACAGAACTAAAGAGTAAGACGGAAGGTGGATAAGCCAAGCATCATTTGCATGCTCATGAGTACGAGGAAAGCAGTTCAAAGTGACAGAAAGGGCTGAATGCGCAGGGGCTGACCTGCCAGGTCTAGGCTCCTTCATCTGGAACACAGAGAGGAGGCCAGCACCGGTGTTGTGGGTTTGAGTGACATTTAGGAGAGTGCTATAAAGCCATTTGCTTGACACCTGGGTGTTAAGTATGTGTGGCTGAGTCCACAGAGATATGGAATAGTTGCCACTTACCAGTGAGTGGCAATCTGTCAGTCTGCGCTGTTGGCTGACAGTGACAGGGAGGGTCTCCATTCATAATTTGTTTGGTTAGCAAAAAGTAGCAGTCTTTATCATGTTGGTTTCCTGCATATGCCCATATACTTAGTGCTTATTCCAGTGCTTCCCCAGACTCCTCTCCCACACCTCCTCTTGCTGCCTGCATCTTCCCCAAATTGTATCCTCTTCTGCTTTCATGTCTGTCACACATATTTCAGAGAGTGGAAAAATCTCAGTATAATTGGCATAAATAATTTGGAAATACTCTTTTTTTTTTTTTTTTTTTTTTTTTTAACTGCACTTTACATCATACCAAAATCTAGTAGGTTGTTCTCTAGAGTTTCCATACTTTAAAACACAACCTTAGGCGGCTGGAGAAATAAATGACTCAGTAATTAAGAATACTTTCTGCTCTGCCAGTGGATTCAAGTTTGGTTCCCAGCACCCAGGTTGCATGGCTCACAGCCCTGGGAGATCTGAGGTCCTTGACAGTCACATGGCATATATTCACAAAGACACTCACACATCCATACATTTCTAAAAATCTTTAAAAACCTGTTATTATTAGAATTGCTGTAGAGATGAATGTTAAAAGTATTAAAAGAAAAACACGAGAAGAGGTTGCAGGAAAGAGAATGTTTGCTTAAATATTTAAATTTCCTATGTCCTAGAAGGAGGAAGCAAATGGGTTTTCTCAAATGCATGAGAGACTTGGAGACAAAGGAGAGGATTTCCAGCCACAGTGCTATGCAGAGACACGGTGCTGTGAAGGGAGATGGCACCGTGCATTATGCTGTGTGAGGACACAATGCTGTGGAGAGGCATAGCTGAAGTCTTTTTTTGGGGGGGGTAGTGATGAGTTTTTCAGACAGGTTTTCTATGTGTAGCCTTGGCTGTCCTGGAACTTGCTCTGTCAAACAGGCTGGCCTTAAACTCACAGAGATCCGCCTGCCTCTGCCTCTCGAGTGCAGATTAAAGGTTTGCGCCCCCACTGCCTGGCAATTCTCACTTTAAAAACCAGACTGAAAAAACATTAAAATGCAAACCAGACTGAATGCCAGCTTTGGTATCCTGTGCTTTAACTTAGGCCACAAGTGTTTCTCTGCAACAGTCACTCAGTGACTGCACAAGGGGCTTCACACTTTAAATAGCTGTCAGTGTTATGCATTTAATGTAGATCTGCTGCCTTCTTCTTCATGGTGCTTCCAGATTACTTATCAGTATGCTTGATTGTTGAATTCCTGGGGCAAAGGCTGCTCACAGTTTGAATTTACTCAGCCCTAGAACAAGCTTGACCAGTTTCAATTCCTGTCCCACAGGGTTGATAGTGTCTATTTGCTGGAAATAATTTCTAGCTTAGCTGGTGGAAATGAAGGCTCTCATTGTTACCCTTGTCAGAAAGTTGGTCTTTTTCTTTTTTAGTTAAGGCCTCCAGATGGAGCCTCAGAATGCTGTATAGACTATGCTGGCCTGGAACTCAATATGGCCCAGGATAGCCTAGAGCTCAATGCAGCCCAGGCTAGCCTTGAACTCAGAGATCTTCCTGCCTGTCTCCTGAGTGCTAAAGTTACTGTGTGCACCACCACACCTGGCTCAGTTGAACTTTTTTATTAGGCACTGTTTATATTTCCTTTGCTTGTAAGTTATCATTCACCTGTGTGTTCTGTCACATAATAGCATTTGACAGGCGAGCCAAGAGGATTGCCTTTAATTCAAGATTAGGCCAGGGTACATAGTGAGTACTACACCAGCTAGACCTACATGGCAAGCCCTTGACTTTCATTAAATAAAACACAAAAACTTTCTTCTAGTTTCTTATTATTCAGGAATTATAAAAATATATGTTCCTTTTGTCTCCTGTTTGCTTGAAGGAAAATGGATTTTCCTGACTAGGTTCGAATTTGTGCTTTTGTATTTAACAGTTATGAGATAGGTGGATGTCTCTAAAACTACTGCATTTCTTTATATCAGGCTGTAGGGGTCTCTCTAAACCAGAGTTCTGAAAATCAAAACGCTGACTTTTCTCTGTGCTGCAGGGGCAGTCCCGGCGAGTTCAAGTTGAAGTGAAGTCTGTGCAGGAGTCAGGGACTTTACCTCTGATGGAAGAGTGCATATTGTCAGTTGGCATTGGGTGTGTGAAAGTTAGACCCGTCAGGCCTGCTAAGATCCACGAGACCTTCCATGTAAGTTTCTGGGCCTGCTCTGTGCTTTTTGAAAGACAACAGCAGACCAGAGTCTTTTGAGACATTGCTGCCCCTGATCCTTTCTTTGCCCTTAGTGTCTTCTCCAGCGCACTCACTGCCTTGCCAAGAGGCCTTTGCACTAGGCTATTTGTTACTGTGTGTTGACTTTGTCCTAGTATGTGGTGAACTGAGAGTTAAAACCTCTCAGTCTGGCAAACCACCAAGTGATTAACTTCCTCCCATGGCCCACCCCTCTATAGAACCCCCACTGACTGGAAAAGACTCTTTGTCAGCAGGTGTTTGATTTCTCCTGGTGTTGGGGGGTTGTAAGCCCAGCGGGGAGAGCATTGTGCGGACTTGGAAAAGGTCAGGGGAGCCTCTTCACTTTCTCTAGAAGCTCATACTCTTACCAGCTTCCTGACAGGGCTGCGATGAGGCTGGGTGGGCTGCTGTGGTGTGATGTATCAATTAAACAAGAAGACAGGAACTGTGGGAGAAGATTGTGCTTGTGTATGGAGGCCTGATTTGTGGGTAAATAATTGTTTGGGTTCTACATAATATGCTGTTTTCTCTTAGGAGGAAGAGGAGGACATGGACAGCTACCAGGTAATTGAGCACCTGTTGGCCTCATCAAATCAGCTTGATTCAAGTACTTAATTACACAGGCCAGGATCTCTCTGCACTACTTGATAATTAAACAATTCTGCCTTTCCTGAAAGTCAAACAAAGTGTGGAATGCTGGGTGTCATGGAGGGGGGCTGGGGAGCTAGGACTAGTAAGGCCCTGTGGCAGAAGACTTTCTTAGGCAGGGCCTCTGCATTGGGCTGTTTACACAGATAAGCTTGCCTGGGTTCCCCTTGAGCCGAATCACCCACAGTTTGCGGGGAGGGGGGAGGCACATAGGGTTATATGTATGCCTGTTTCTGGGTCTTATGTGTGTGAAGCCAGGTCACCCTGAATTGCCCACTTCTTGACTTATCCATTAGTTTGGAGGGGGGTTTATTACCTCCATCTTTTCCTTTCCTAATGTGCCAGATTTTGTTTATGTCTGTGAAGTTGCATCTTGTTAGTCATCATTTAAGACTTCCCGGGCTCTTTGGAGCCTGATTATGTCATCCGCTGTAGTCACTCTCCTGGCTTTGCATCATCCTAATTCGATAGAAACGTCTGCCTTCCTATAAGTCACTGATAAAAGAAGAAGAAAACAAAAACACTTCATCTTTCAGCTGGGGTTGAACTCAGAATATGGTGGAGTTTTCTTTTAAACAGACATTATCCCATTCATCACCACTCTCTGGATGTGGTATTTGAGTACCCTGCACTGCCCCTTAGAGTACCCTGCACAGCACGTTTCTCCATCTTGTCCACAGGAATGTCATAGGCTATTTGGCTAAATGCCCTGCTGAAACCCAGATACTTGACATCTGCAGCATTCCTCCAAACCACCCAGTCCCCTAACCATGTTACTCAAGGAAATGAGGTCAGGGTGGTGTTCTGGCAGGTGTTGACTGGTGGAGCTGAGTCTGTCAGTAGCAAACCCCTGTCCTCTCGTCCACCACTACCTCCCAGATACACAGACTCAAGGAGGAGAAGCACTTATGTGCTGTCGTCCTCATAGTCTAGTGTGACACCACAGGAGGCAGTGGCTAGAAACTTGAAGGCTCTGAGGAGTAGGAGTTCGAAGCTTTTTAAGTACAATTTGTGAGTCTTGTTCAGCAAGGCAGCCTCATAGAAGATGCTGTTTCTCAGCAAGTACAAAGAGCCAGTTCTTCAGGGCTTATCTACTCTAGAGTACACTAATGCTTTCTGTTTTGGGAGTTAATCTGATTCATGTTGGGCTGGTACATAGTGCAGTTGGTAGAGTGCTTGCCTAGCAGACATGAAGCCCTAGATTCATTTTCCATGCCTCGCGTACTCTGGGCATGGTGACAGAGGCCTATGATCTCAGCACTCTGAGGTGGGAACAGAGACTTGTGAAGTTCAAGTTCATCTTCAGCTACATATAGTGAATGAGTTCCAGGCCAGGTCAGTCTGGGTTTGTTAGATCTTGTCTTTTAAAAAAAAGATCCCCCCCCCAAAAAAAAAAGAAAGAAAGAAAAGAAAAAAGGCAGGCAATTGTTGCATGCTGTTTGGAGTTAAGAGAGTGAGGTTAGTTTGGGGAATGTCTGGCTTGAATGTTACAATGAGTTTGGCTTCCACTGTTTTCTTCCAGGATAGGGATTTAGAGAGGCTGCGTAGAAAGTGGCTCAGTGCATTAACCAAGCGCCAAGAATACTTGGATCAGCAACTGCAGAAGCTCGTCAGTAAACATGGTAGGAAGACCAAGTGGGACATTTCCCTTCCCATGACAGTGCCGCCAGGGCATCTCGTTGATAGCCCTCTTGTAGCCAGTTGAGGGCCCAGTGAATGTGGTGGCGAGGGTGGATGGCTTGGGGGGTCTAGCCTTTATTTGGTTGTAATAATATTTTCTTGTAGTTTGTTTTGGGAATGGGGCACAGACATACATGTAGGCAAAATATCTATACACATTAAAAAATAACTGGGAGATAGGTCTGATGTTTTCTGTTGGAAGTACTGGGAGCTTGGAACCTACCAGTCTATCAGACCCTGCACCAGAGGTTTGTGAGCTGTAAGAAGCCTCTGCAAGTTCCCCATTAACCTTAGGCGGGGGACCATGCTTGCTTAAAGACAATACAGAAACAGGTGGAGAAATGGCTTAGTGGTTAAGAACACTTGCAGCTCACAACAGTCTGTAACTCATGTTCGGGGGAGGGGAGGTAATGATGCCCTCTTCTGGTCTGTGGGGGCTCCTGCATGCACAAGGTGCACACATACGGTCTCCCTTCCCCCAGGCAATAAATAAATACATCTATAAAATATGTAGGAACAGTGAGCAGGATTGCTAGACCTAACCCTGATTCCTTTCTTCTAGACAAAACTGAGGATGATGCTGACCGAGAGGCACAGCTCTTGGAGATGCGGCTGACTCTCACAGAGGAGAGAAACGCAGTGATGGTGCCCTCTGCTGGCAGTGGCATCCCAGGGGCACCTGCCGAATGGTAAGGTCCTACAGTGCGTCTTCTGAATCCCCATGGTGACCAGGTACCTTTTTTTTTTTTTTTTTTTTTTTCCTATTTTGGTAGTGCTGCATTTAATGAATGGTTTATCATGATGTATGAGAACAAAGCTATTTGTGTTGAAAAGACTGTTAAATTATTTTCATGAGTTGGATATGACTATGCCCTGAAACTGTTTTATTATTAAATACTATTGTTATTGGCCAAGGTAATTAGGATTTCTGAGAACTTAAATCAATATTTAGTACCACTGCACTTAGCATTAAAAATAGTTAATATGTTAATTAATCATTGGTTCCCTTAAAAGAATGTTATGTCATAAGAAAACTGCATCTCAACCAGTTTTTGGTTTGGTGCTAAAGCCATGCTGTCAGCAATGTTCTCTGACACTTGACAGAAATTAAAAATAGCAAGTTAAGCCACAAGGAACCCTTAAGTATGTCATTTGGCAAGAAAGAAAGCTTTAAACAGGTTGATGGTGAGGGTGGGTATGTCTGTAAAAGTGAGCTGTCATGTCCCAGTATAGGAAACAACTCCTGCAGTCACATCATGAACCTTGTCACACCAACTCAGAGTGAGATAAGTGCCTAGGCCATTGTCACCTGAGCGACATGAGTCTTTTGTGTCTTGGGTACTGTATATAACCTGTCCTTCCTGTTTTAGGACCCCAGTGCCTGGGATGGAGAACCACATTCCTGTCATATTCCTTGACTTAAACGGTAAGTCAAGAGTTGGCTTCTGGCGGCTTACCTTGATAAAGCGGTGACAGAGTAACACTTCATGGATCTAGCCACTTGTGCTGGGGAGTTACAGACCTCCTGATGTTAGGATCAGTGCTCTGTGTTCCCTGTTCTGATGCTGGACAGAGACTGAGTTGTTTAAGTCAGATTCATTGCTGCTCTTGCTGTGGTGAGCTCTCTCCCCTCTCTCTTCCTCCTTTCCTCACTCTCTCCCTCCCTCTCCCTCCCCTTTCTTTTCCCTCTCTTCCCATTTCTGTCCATCTCTTTCTGTTCCCAGAGCTGCGGATTGAATGTAGGGCCTCACACATGTGAGATAAGTATGCTACCGCTGAGCTACAGCCCAGCATAGCCGAGATGGTGTGATGGGCACACCTCCATGTTGCAGGCCTGCTTCTGTGAGAATGCTCTGTTTCCCCACCAATTTAGGATGCTTTTCTATACTGAAAATACATTCTGACTTCAAGACTCAGAGGAAACCTCTGTCTGGAAGGGACCAGCAGCTAGGGATAGTCTGTTTTCTTAGCATTCATTGTGTAGTGAATTTCTCAGCTTTTCTGTGAGTTCCTGTGAACTTAACCCTGATTGCTTGTTTTTCTTTTTACATAACTGTTCTCCCCTAACCCCCACACACCCATCACACTGATCTCTGTCTATAGGAGGGAAAATAGAAAATGCCAAGGTAGGTTAAGGAGCTAAAAATAAGAAGTCAGCAGTTAAGCTCCATGAAACACCTGCAGAAGTGTGCATTAACACGAACTTCCCTAAATAGAAAAGTCTGGGTGTCCTCAGTGGTCCCTTCACTGTGTGTATGTGGATGTGTGTTAGGATCATGAGAGGCCCAGCATCCTGTGGCCCAGCATCCTGTGCCTGAGATCATGGGGCGTTCACAGTACCAGTCTGCCCTGTAGGGTGGGAGCTGTTTGGGGGGGGGGTAAACAGGAGAGTTTACCTTGAGCTTTTGAGCCTGGAGGCTGAGGCAGGCTCTGGCCTGTTTGTGTGTTGGGCTTCATAGGCAGCTGAAGAAGCTTTAAGAGATTGGGAAGGATTGAGGTTTAGGAAGATTTCTTAGCTGTGTATTTTCTTCCCCATTTAAGATTTTTGTTAGCATATGAAATAATGAATTTTATCATGACATTTTCATATGTACATACATTGTGCTTTGTTCATGTGTGTCCTCTCATATTATTTTTTTCTCCTTGTCTTTCCTGTACCCCTTTCATGGGTCACTTTCTTCCGCCAAGTCATTGTGCTTTCCTGTCATATGGGTAGGTAGGCAGATAGATGATGGATGGATGGATGGATGGATGGATCTAGATTTGCATATGAGAGAATATGTAGTCTTTGTGTTTTTTATCCCTCATTACTGTCTCTTTCCCCCTCTTCCTTCCTCCCTTAAGACAACTCCCTGTCTCCCTTGTAGTTTCCCTTATTCTTTCATACCCTGTTTGGGGTGGAAATATAAGACTTGTGATGTTTGGCTTCTTTCACTTAACATGACGACCTCTGCTTCCATCCATTCATGTCATTCTTCTTTATAACTGAATAAGAATCCATTGTGTAAATATACCACATTAGCTGGGAGTCTGAAGAGACAGAACTTCATTCAGCACTCCACATTAGTGGTCCATACAAGTGCACTTACTTTGCTGTGTAGGCACAAGCTTGAGGTGGATGGGGCACTGGGAAGCCAGGCTCGGGACCAAGTGACCACAGGGCCCTGTGCAGTTGCCAGGTCCATTAGCCAGGCTGCACTTTTGTTAGGCTTAACTGTCAGGAATTGCTCTCGCTTTCTTCTTGTTTCTTAAGTGCACTAAAGGGTGGGGAAATTGGGCTGTGATCCCATCATTACCATTTATGAGCTGACCTCTGGTAACCTCTGGGGTATCTTGGCTTCCTTTGCTTTCCGTGTAAAATATGACACATGGGGAGCAGCTTGGGTAATTTCTTGAAGCACTTTCTTGCTCTCGGATCTGTGAACTATTAAATGGTTATCATCAGTGTTATTCAAGACAGCAGTGCAGAGAGCAAGTGAAGTTCGAAGCAGAAGAATTGCTTCAGCTGGAGAGGGCAGGAGGAGGGGTGTCCTTGAAAACGATCTGGTGTTGAGTGAAAGCCCTGCTTTCAGCCGATGATTTCAGCTCTCAGGATAATCTCGATGACCCAGAAGCTGGATGGGATGCTACCCTGACTGGGGAGGAGGAGGAGGAGTTCTTTGAGCTGCAGATTGTGAAGCAACACGATGGAGAGGTAAGTCAGCATACCCTGGAGAAGCAGATAAGGAGTTCTCAGTCCTGCCAGCTGCCCTTTGATGTCAGTGAGATAGTGGCCTCCACAGTAAAAGCGAAAACTCTCTATTAGTACTTAGAAAGAGCGAAACTTGATCCTCACACCCCGATCCATCTACCTTCTCCCTTCTTTTCTTGGCAAGGGACTCATGTCAGTGTGGACAGCATCTACTGGCTATGGCTGTGCTCTGTTCCTACCCTGAGGAGGAGGGAGGAGATGGTTGTTGTTTCCACTGAAGTACAGGAAGCTTCAGACTGGAAGGGCATTGCCTTGGTGTTTGCTCTGCAATTCCTTCGTCAGAGCTTTCATTACAGGGCCTCACTATGTAGCCCTGACTGGCCTGGAACTGGCTAGGTAGAGTGGACTGGCTTCAGACTCAAAGAGATCTACTGCCTCTGCCTCCCAAGTATGGAACACAATGCCTGACCTAATACTTCTTTAAAGAGGAGAAATAGGAAGCCCCACCTGGTGGTACCTGTAGTGCTGGCATTTAGGAGGCTGAGGCATGAACATCATGAGTTCAGAACCAGTGTGAGCTCCATAGTGAGGCCATGTCTCAGAACAAAAAAAGCAAGAGAATAAATGAAGGCAGTGAGGCAGAATCATTGTTAGTGATTGGATCTTGTGGTTGAATCTGTGTGACGGTATAACCCTGGGGGTTATCCCCTGATTTTGAATATGCTTGGCAAATGGTACTAGCAGTAGAGTATCTGAGGAGCTCACAGGTGACCTGAGATACATGCTGTTGGACATTTGCCCTGTTCGCCTCAATCAGGCTCGGGAACACTCCATGTTAAAGTATACTACTATTGCAGTTTGTAAGCTTGGACTGAGAACATGGACAAACCCAAATAGGATAGCATCCTGTCGATGACATTTACCTGTTCTTTACTTGAAAATGATTGGGTTGCAGACTAAATAAACAGATGGTCTTAGTGAGTGAAGATCAAGGAACAGTGCATAAAGTCCATACTACTAAAACATTTCAATATTTCTTGATGTTTAAACATTTTAAAAAACAAATAATTTAACAGCAAACAGGCTAATAAGGTACTATTTTAGTTACTGTTCTGTTTCTGTGAAGAGACATCATGGTCAAGGCAGCTCATAAAAGAAAACACTTAATTGAGGGCTTGCTTACAGTTTCAGAGGGTTAGTCCATGATCATCACGGTGGGCAGTGTGGCAGTCAGTAGCTGAGAGCTTACACCCCATTCACAATGCGGCAAAGAACGAGTAGACAGAGACTGGCCCTTGTATAGGCTTTGGGAACCTCAAGGCCCACGTCTAGTGACGTATCTCCAATAAGGCCACACCTCCTAGTCCTTCCTAAGCAGTCCACCAACTGAGAACCAGGCATTCAAATATATGAGTCTAGGTACTAACACAAGTACCATGCCCAATACTTGGCAGCCATACACACACTCACACCCTCATGGCTCTTCAGGGCAGTCCTCTGGAGAGAGAACCTTTGCCTAAGCTATGCAGCATTCTCAAGAGGGTGTATGGTCTTAGTGAGGCGAGTGAAGTCTCTCTATCTTCTGCAGGCGAAGGCAGAGGCCTCCTGGGACTCGGCAGTGCACAGCTGTCCTCAGCTCAGTAAAGGCACTTCTGCCGATGAGCGAGTGTTCCTCATCCTGAGAGTGACAGTCCAGCTCAGCCATCCTGCCGACATGCAGCTGGTCCTACGCAAGAGGATTTGTGTCCACGTTCATGGGCGCCAGGTGAGGCTTCAGCCCTAGTGATCCCAGGCTGACTGTGCCACTAACACTAGGGACTCTCCAGACATGGTCTCTGGAGCTCTGAGCCTGCCTTTCCTGTTCCTGTTGCTGTCATTCTCTAAACACACGCGGTGTTTTCTCAGGGCTGGGGGCATTCATAAAGGAGCTCTGCCATGGGGAAGTTCCCGGGCTTTGTTTTTGGGGTTCTTCTGGATCAAGCAACTCGAGGAGGTTTCCTGGTGATTCAGTTGTGTGCTCTTCTGGGGGTGCTGACCCCTCTCTTCCCAGAAGTCTTTGATTCCCAAGTTATAAGACATCGAATAGGAAACAGTCTTGGTTTATGTTTTTATTTTTTTAAATAAATCTGTATTTTTGTTTTGTTTGTGAACCAACGTTTCTCTGTGTAGCCCTGGCTGTCCTGGAACTCCCTTTGTAGACCAGGCTGGCCTCAAACTCAGAGATCCATCTGTTGTCTCTGCCTCCTGAATGCTACAGCTGCCACTACCACATGGGTCTTTTTGTTTGTTTGTTTGTTTTTTTGTTTTTGTTTTGTTTTTTTGAGACAGGGTTTCTCAGTGGCTTTGGAGGCTGTCCTGGAACTAACTCTTATAGACCAGGCTGGTTTCAAACTCACAAAGATCAGCCTGCCTCTGCCTCCTGAGTGCTGGGATTAAAGGTGTGCGCCACCAACACTTTAGTGTGGGTGTTTAAAGAACCAAAGTCCATTTGCATTCCAAAGTCCCTAAGTGGGCTTCCTTTTATTATACGGTCTGCTAGGGTGCTGGGTGGGACAGTATTCTGCCAACAGAGTGATGAGGAATAGCCTTGGAGGGAGGGTGACTTTGAGCTGGCATTTTATAGAGGTAGAAAGGGAGGAAGGGACCCTGACATGTAGAAGAGTTTTCTAGAAACACTCTAGGTAACATTTAAACCTTGTGTTACTGGATTTGTAAATATGAGGATTTGGAAGGTGGGTTCTGAAGGTTCCCATTCACTCTGTCACCTTCTTTTTGTGGAACATTCTGAACACATAGGCACAGATGGAAATAAATCTCATTTGAAAAAACACAGTCATGGCTGACAGACTCCGAGATGTAATCTCCACCCCTAAAAATTAATCTTTAGTTCTAAATGTCACACTGATATCAATCTCTGAAATGAAGACTGGCATAATGTTGTTAAAATCTCAGCTCCTTAGCTCTCCAGTCCAACATCAATAAAATCCAGGTCAGGGGTTAGTTGTAGAGTATTTGCGTGTCTCCAAATCACTCTGTGTCTCCCTTCTGGGAAGTCTAAAGGGATGGAGAGAGGCCTGCTGCTCTAGGGAGCTTCTTCAAGAGTGAGTCTCCATTTCTAATTCGGCTGTCCTGGCCACCTGACTTGCAGTATTGCTCACAGAGAGGACACGGGGGAGTGACCATGGATTTTTGGGTAGGAGAAATGTGTCATTTCTTCCTGGTTGGAGTGATTTGGTGGAAGTATTTTAAGCCATGCCACTTCCTCCATCCTATAGTTCTTTACAGTGGCAAACGCTTGGCAGGGACACCACCCTCTACCACCCATGAGGAGCCATGGCCATGCCTGGACCATGTGTCTGTCTCTGAGTGCTACAAGGCAACACTGAGGCCCTAAAGTGATGAAGGAAGTGGATGACCTCTTCAATTCCAAGAGGCTCTGTTGGGGAGGAAGTGGGTGGCAGATGTTGGGGGAGGTTAACCTCAGGTACTCTGAGAGGCTTTTTTATGTTTTTGGCTTTTTGAGACAGGGTTTCTCTGTCTAACAGCCCTGACTGTCCTGGAACTCACTTTCAAGACCAGGATGGCTTTGAACTCACAGAGGTCTGCCTGCTTTTGCCTCCTGAGTGCTGGGATTAAAGGTGTGTACCACTACCACCCAGATGACAGGCTCGTTTAAAAACTAGTTAATGATCATCAAATGGGAACTAATACATTATTAGATAAGATTGGTCAAGTAATGTGTGTGTGTGTGTGTGTGTGTGTGTGTGTGTGTGTGTGTGTGTGTGTATGCATCAACTGATTTTTTTCTTTCCTTTGCTTTTTGCCTGTTTCTGCCTCATCTTTTGCCTCATGTGTATTCACTATTTTCTCTCCTTATCTTTATTCAATTGTATTCCGCCCTCATGGCTGCTCTCTTCAACCTCTGCAGAATGTTCAATCTTCGCAGCAGCATCTTCAAATGAGTCATCTATGCATTAATTCAACAGTTCAATTCCTAACTGTGCAAAGAGCGCAGTCAGCATAAACAATGACCAGGCACTCTTAAATCATCCTTCATAACGATCCTGCTTTGGTCAAGAATTTAATGCCTGAACTTGTCAATATTCATGGTACAAGAGGTCTGTGGTGCTGCAGGAGGAAAGTGTAAGCGTCACCAGTCCTTGCTTCCATCTTAATTGGAAGGTCATTTTGTTATATCTTCTGTCTTCTGAGTTTATCCGGATGCCTGGTGGCAGCTTCCAGATGCCATGTCTGACTTCTCCCTAGTCGGGTGCAGGGCTGGAGCTCTGCACACTGTAGGTGCTAATCCGTTGGTTTGTGCTAAAGTGTTTGGTGCTCGGGCTCTCACACACTGTGGTGTCAGAAGCCTGCTCTTATACTGACTGAGTGAACACTACCCTTTGTGTCTCTTTGTTAGTGTAAACAAGCTATGAAGGGAGGGAATAATGGTCCATATTTTATTTTTTCTCTAGGGCTTTGCTCAAAGTTTCCTCAAAAAGATGTCTCATCGGAGCTCTATTCCTGGCTGTGGAGTGACCTTTGAAATTGTCTCCAATATTCCAGAGGTAAAGAACTGGAAATACACCCTTGATGAGCTAACTCCTTGAAAAGTCACCTACCCATGAAATACCCTGGTCAGTGACATGGCTCAGCAGGAGAGGTTCTTTTTGTTTGTTTGTTTGTTTGTTTGTTTGTTTGTTTGCTTTTCGAGACAGTGCTTCTCTGTATGGTCCTGGCTGTCCTGGAACTCAGTTTGTAGACCAGGCTGGCCTGGAACTCCGAGATCCACTTGCCTCTGTCTCCCAGGTGCTGAGATTAGCTGTGTGCATCACCACTACCCGGCTGCAGGAAAAGGTTCTTGCTGCCATGCTTGACAACCCGAGTTTGTTCCATCCCTGGAAGCCACATGGTCAAAGGAAGGAACCAACTCTGCAAGTTGTCCTCTGAAGTGTTGTGTCACCATGCATAGGGAAACGTTATAGTTTTTTGTTTTTTTTCTTTTTTTTTTTTAAATGAGTCCTCTATCCTAGACTTTTAGCATAATGTATTTGTGGTCTTAAGAAGTTGAGACTTTAGCATTTTGTTTAAATAACTCTCTTGTTTTAAAGTTTTTTGTTTATTTATTGAGTAAATGGATAAGAGACAGTGAGTGAGAGAGAGGTGAGAGGGAGAAGTGCCGTGGGCATGCCACAGAGGACAACCTTTTAGGAGTTGTTTTTCTCCTCCTTCCTTGTTTGGAGGTGGGCTTCCTTCATCCCTGGCCATTGAGTTTCCAGCCAGTTCTGTGTCTGCCTCCCATCTTGCCTTGGGAGTGCTAGACTCACAGATGTGTGTCTCTGTATGAGCTCCAGGGAGCCAAGTCTGGTTACCAACCTTGGGCTGCAGGCACAGCCACCCACTGAGCTATCTCTATAGCCAAGCACTCCCATTTTGAAAAGCTTCTTCTTTTAAAACACAGTAGACAGTAGCAATATTGTGTTAGTCACAGAGGGCAGAAACAGTCCAGTGTGGGGACTTCTGTCTGATGCGGAATCAGAAGGCAGCCAGCTTCTGCCTCTTGCTAGCAGAGTGAGCTTGCATGCTTTACTCTGAGTCAGAGTCTCCTGGGGAGTGGGGATACAGGCACTGGAGAGGCCTGGGGCTTCCCCACACACTGTCAGCAATGCCTCTTGCTCTTCACTAGCCCGAGAGTGTGGAAATTGATCCTGCTGACTGTTTGAATAGTAAGTGGTCAACCCTGCTTTAGCACGGTCTGCAAAGGAGGCAAGTGGCTGCCAGCACCTGGGCTTTGGTTTAGATTTCCTGTTGTTCCAGGGAGCCCACCAGTGGTGACTACTCAGACACAGTTTATAGCCAGTTTCAAGTTTATACTCCAGCTGGCTAGGACTACATCCAGGATTTGGGGACATAGATGTGACCCCAAGTGTTCAGAACACAGGGTTTTTTGAAGGCAAAAACCACATCCTGGCATTTCTCTTCACAGTTATTTGGGGGCTCCACAGAAGCAAGCAGTTTAATAGAAAGTAATATAAGTGGTTAACTGCAGGGGGTTCTGCACTCATAGGCTAAGTTAGCTGGGACATCCTGACCTTGGGCCCCTAAAATAGAGTTGGTAATTTTTCATGAGATTCTCCATCATGTTAAACCTAGTTTAACCTGAAATGGGCTCAGCAAGGATACAAGACGCAGGAACCTCTGTACTGTCTTGCCCTGTTACCTTATGTCGCAAAATTCTTGTCTCCTGAAGTGTCCAATAGTGATTCCTTCTTCCCTGGTTTTCAAAGTAAGTCATATATATTAAACATTATTTAACTGGAAGTGGAGGAAGCCTCTTGAACATCTGAAAACTAGGCTGTTGCCTTGTGTAGCAGATGTCTATAATCCTAGAACTTGGGAAGGTGAGTAGGACAACCATAAGTGTGAGGCTAGTCTGGGCTACTTAGTGAGACCCTATCATAAGCCCCCCCGCCCCCCAACAGCCCAGGGCTGGGTGTAACTGTGATAGTACCCTTCTATATCCTGTGCAGGGGCCCTGCACTCATTAGCCAGCAGTCATTAGCCAGTCAATCAGAAAGGAAGCTGTTTGCAGCAGTGGACTGATTGTAAAATCTTGGCCTTAGAAAAGATTACTCTCTGCTTCATTCATTGTTCTAAGAGTTAAAAGGGAAGGATCGTAGGGGAAATTAGCTTAAAACGAAGAACACTTGTGTGATTGGATGGTTGGTAATTGGCTAGGCTTCCAGAGGCAGCAAACATTGTTTCTCATCCCCTTCTGACCCACCCGTTTCCTGTTTATGAGCACAGGCAGCTCAGTAGAACAGAGTGGGATTTCACATCTGCTCTCCAGAGCCTTTGGCCAGTGTTGTTCCCCAGGGAGGATTCAGGTGGTGTTAGAGCTCAGTACTCTTGAGTGTCTGTGTCAGGCTGCTTTGCAGCAGCTAAGGCCTTGCCCTGCTCTCTTCCACTCCCTTCTCTGTACTGCATCAGCATCCCACTTGGGTACCGGATTATTAGGTCTCCTCTTTGTCTAGTGGGCTGACCCAGCTCCCATGAGTCTTAAGGATGCTACCTTCTTGCAGAACTGTTGTCATGGTGGCTATATTTCCGATCACCTACAGAATCCTTTCCAATTGGTAATTGGTAGTGAATGTATGTTTGTGAAGTGGGAACAACTGTGTTTGGAATGCTCATGAAAGCCGCTGTTTAACTGGCCTTCGTGGTTATGCTGGTACTTAATGATGGTTCATGATTTCTGGAGGAAGGTTCATTATGAGTTTTAAAAGAAGATGTTAAAATGGAACTTCGGATTCCACTGAATTTTGTTAATATAGAGTTCTATAGATACATGTGTTTGTATGAGTGATTGCATGTATCAGTATGTGTAAGCATGTTTTTGAGTGTGTGTGAGCATGTAGGCATGAAGCATCTGCATTGATGCCTTCAGCGTAGTTTTATCATGCGTCTTTCTGTACTTCTGGATGAAGTGTGCATGTGTGCATGTGAGCACCTGTGGCACTTTTTCAGCCTATTTTTATCATGCATTGTTCTGTTCTTTAGGATGCCCAGGGAGTGGAGGAGCGAGAGGCTCTGGCAAGGATGGCAGCCAATGTGGAAAACCCATCTTCTGCTGACTCCGAGGCCTGTATTGAGAAGTACTTGAGGAGTGTGCTGGCTGTGGAAAACCTCCTGACTTTAGACCGCCTTCGTCAGGTTGGTGATGGCCAACGGTGCTGCGGTGGAACATCATTGGCTTTTATACTTGACTTTCTAGAGCTTGGTGGTGTTGCATCTGAAGTTTAAAGAATTTACTCTTACATAATCCAGTGGGTTGTTCTTGCTTGTCAAGTCATGGCTAGCATTTAAAGAATGTTCAAAACCTTAAACCATGTGTGTTGGAGAGCATCTCTCATGTGTACCCCTTCTTGGCGTGTTTTCCAATCCCCAGGAAGTGGCCGTGAAGGAACAGCTGACAGGGAAAGGGAAGCTGAACCGGAGGAGTATTAGCTCTCCCAGCATGAACAGAGTGAGTCCCTCCTGCTGCCGTTGTAGAGCAGGCACCTTTCTGGCCTCTTGTTTGGATGCCTCGCTACCTCCTTGCAAGGGATCTCAGCTGTCTGTAACTTCTCTGTGCTGGTTTAAGTGTCTCTGTCCCTTCCCTTGTCACATCTGTGCCCCCTCTGCCACTGAACCCGCTGCTGGACCCAGGACGCCTGAATATCCTGGGAACACATTGCTCATTTGTCCACCACCACCTGCCCGGCATATGTTGGGAGGCCACAAAAGTGTGTGGAGCTAAATACAAGCTAGCTGCCTGCCCAGAGCATGGGAGTCATTTTCTGGGTTTTAACTCATTATTTTTAAATTAGAAAGTTTGCAGTATGTTTGTAGACCAATTACTTGAAGGCCATCTAGGATAGTATGAATGTGTAAAACAGGTTATATGTGTTTCATAACTATGAGAGTAGGTGTACATCTGTCCTCAGCTGGTCAGCTTTGTAGGAAAGAGCAGCTGCCTCAAGCCTGTGTTTGCCAGTGACAGGAAGGACAAGTTTCCCACTGGAGAGCCAGCGGGTTCAGAGGTGCAGGAGACATGTCTGACCACTGCAGGGCCACTGACAGGCATGCAGAGATGCCACTGTAGTTCCATGTCACTTCAGTAGTTATTAACACATACTGACATCTGCAAAGATTTGGTATTTGGGATACCATAATCTGAATAGTTCATTTCTTAAGACAAAAGGCTCAGGCCATGGCAGGATACAGTGGCATTAAACAAAAGGGGTGAAATGTCTTCTCTTTAGGCCCAGTGAGGTGTCACGTAGCGTATTGGACACTAGAGCCTAGGGAAAACACCGTGGGAAGTTGCTAGTGACTGCTCAGTGATTTTCACATCTCAGAGATGCTGGTCTTCACGCCTCTCTTTTCTCCATCTTGCTTTGCTTGTTTGTTTGGTCAGTCGGTTGAGATTATGTCTCACTATGTCTCTCTGAGTTGGAACCAGGCTGCCCTCAGACTCACTGTAATCCCCCTGTCTCTGCCTCCCAAGTGTTGGGATTACAGGCCCAGGCCTGTGCTGTCAGACCCAGCCTGATTTTATTTTCACAGCAGGTCCTTTCTAGATGCTCTCTGCTTTTCCACTAATCCTACATTATCTCTCCCCAGTTGTCTGGAAGCCGGGAGCTTAGCCCATCCCACAGTCTGGGCAGCAACAAGGTGAGTTACACTTAGCTCCTTGCCTCTCCCGTCTTCTCAAACCTCTGAACGTACATATGTCTAAACTCTTCCCACACATCTGAGCTATGCTGTGCTTTGGAAAGAGTTCCATATTTGTTTCTCTGATCCTGCTGTTGAGACCCACCAACACCCTATTACTGTGAGAATTAAAAAGTTAGTTTTTGCTAAAATGTATCTTTCTGCTTGTAATAATCCTTTTATTTCTGAAGAAAAACCTGCAAATTGGATTTATAATAGTGAAACTATGATATAATGATTAAGAAACATATATTTATAATTATTATTGTTTGTTAGGAAAAAAAAGAAAATGTGTAAATCTCAGTAACAGAGCTTGATACAAACAAACTCCTTATGCTTTGCTTAAAAAGGTCAGTGCCCCTTGCAGCTGCCTGATCTGGGTATTTTCCTCACGGTTTGTTCTTGTCACCCTGAGGTGACTGGCTAAGTGTTGGTGCTGTGTCGACAGATGACCCTAGAGTAGGTCCAAAGCCTGCATTGTCATAGCGGCAGTGTTATGTGAGGGAGTTACTTCAGAGTGACTCGGGGGCTGGGGGTGTGGACAAATAAAGGCTGGCTGATTGACAGTAATCATTAAGGCCAAATGGTGTTCATGAGACTACTTCTATTCTTGTTAATTATTCTGTACTGGTGTTTGTCATTTTCTTTATAAAAGTGTAAGAAACATAAAGATGAAGTTAATGACTAAGACTCATTTTAAAGACCTAGACGCTGTTACCATGCCCCAAACCATAGCCACACCCACCCTTGAAATCACACAACGCAGGTGGACCTGCTCAGCTGGTGGATGGTTCACACGGACTTGGACAGAACTGTGCTTTAGTTCTTGCTTCAGTCCAGCGGCAGGAAGCAGAGCTGTTGGGAACTTGCTTGTGGGAGGATTTTAAAGTGTGAATGTAAGAACTGTTAAGGTGGCTGAGATTTCTGCTTTTTTGTCTTCTCATGCTTTCCTTATCTTAAAATGGAGACAGTGACAGCCAGGAGTAGTATCTGCATCAGAGAGCAGGGCCATGCTTCGTCTGTACCAGGAAAGAGGACAAAGGGATGTAGATGCTGCACTCCAGGCAGAGGCAGATAAAGAACCACACAGAAGGGACACCTATTCTCCAGACATCCTGCAAGGTTTCAGTGAGGTGATGACCCCATGGTGCACACAGGCAGGTGCAGAGCCAGAGTCTGTATTTTAGGCAGAAGTCACGTGACCACAGGCGCAGAGGGAACGTTCTTGTCTATAGCAGAGTGGAGTGAGCCAGGGAGGAGGGGCCTTGTTTGGAAACCCCGAGTCACTGTGTGTTGAGGAGCAGTGATGCAGAGGAGCTGGGGTGTCAGGCTTGCACTGGACAGTCTAAGTGGTGTATCTGCGCTGGAGCCATCCTGCCGTGGTTGTGGTGTGTAGAGTACTCTAGAGTGCTGCTTGCAGTTGTCAATGCAAAGGAGGACCCTTATTTGGATTGGAAAGACTATGGAGGGGAAAAGAGCTGTCCTTGGGGAGGAATAGGGAGAGACAGTTACACCAAGGAGATGGATCCTGTGGAAGGAAGAGATGGCTGGAGAAGGAGAGGATGAGGTGCCATTCAGGCTTTGTGACAGAGTAGATCACTGAGAAGCAGGCTGTGGGAAGAGCAGGTGAAGCTGTGTGTGCAGAGAGAGGGAGATAGGTAGGTAGGTAGATGGATTGATTGATCCATGGATTGATCATACCAGACTCTTCCAGACTAGACTTTTTAGACAGCATTTAGGGTGAGAACCAATATGGTTTCTTAGGACAATACTGGATGACTGCACTTATCAGGCTGTTTCTCCTGAGCATTGGGAGAGGTCAGACTGAGCCCCTGGCAGTCTACCTATGTTGTATGGCTTGAGTTGAGGAAACATTACATGTTCCTGTTACTGTCCTAGAAGCTGCCCTTTTTTGTTCTGGTTTTCTTGGTGTTCTGGAATAACTTGGAAAAAAGGGCACTCTTGTTTCCACCTGCTCAGATTTGGCTGGTGTGATAGTTCTGTCTTGGTGATTTTGTGGCCTCCCCAGTCTTCCCTGTAGATCTCAGAGAAGTATGATATCTGCCTGGGGCTTGGAACAGTTTATAGTCTTCAGACCTTGACCCCTATCTCTTTGTTTTGTGGCATCAGGAAACCTGGTTTCCTTAGCAGTCAGGTCTACCCCTTTGCATCCTCCTGAGAACCTGGCTGTAATCACCCTTGAGCATCACCTTAGGCTTTGCTTTTGCTCCTGGGCCAGGAGAAGGACTGCTGTGTTACAGATGCCTGTATATAGGACAGATGGCAGCAGACAAGAATATTTCAGCCCACTTGAATGGGGTCACAGAATAGCCCCCATTTTCCTGAGGAAGACCCTACAGTAGTATGATCAAAAGCAGAGCATTGTAAAGATTATTAGCTCCCAAATATGTTTGAAGTCATGCCTTCTCACTAGTGAGAAAAGAACCATACTTCCTCCAGAAGTAAGGGTCAGGATTCACCCTGTGGCCTGTTAAGGACATCATGGTGTGTGTCATTACATCTCTATAAAATGGGTTATGGTCAGGCAGTGGTGGTGCTCACCTGTAATCCCAGCACTGGGGAGGTAGAGGCAGGTGGATCTCAGTAAGTTTAAGGCCAGCCTGGTTTACAGAGTGAGTTCCAGGATGGCCATAGCTGTTATACAGAGAAACCTTGTCTTGAAAAAAACAAAACAAAAAAATGGGTTGTGAACATTTACAGGAGCATTCCTTAATCTAGACAGTGTTTAAATTAATAGAAGGTCAAAGGACCTGTCAGCCACTTACCAACAGCAGTGTTTACACATAGTGACATGGCATGGGACTAGTGTGAACACTGTTGCATTCTTACAGCGGCAGAGGAAATAAATTACATGCTACACACACGTGTACATACATTCACAGGCACTTAGGCAGAAATAATCCAAGCATTCTTTTGACTCTAGAACTTTATATAAACCATCTTGATTTCTCTACAAGGAAATAGTTAATGTTCAGGGAGTTGAGGAGTTGAGTCCTACAGGTTTCAACCCAGACTTGGTGATGCTAAAAATGCTAGAAAATGTGTTTTGAAATCATCAAAACTTATACTCATGCTGGTTATATCTACCTTGCAGACATGTATGAGGTCAGCTTTGGTTTTCTCTTAATCTTTTTCCTGCTCTCAGCTCCATGGTTAGATTGTGAAGTGTGGAGTTCCAGACATGACAGGCTAACCAGAGTACTACAGCTTGTGGAAGAAGATCATCCACTAGCCAGCTCCAGCTTCCCTTTTAGTGTTTGTGACCTCATCCTCAGAGAGTCATCCTCAAGGCAGGAGTGGGAGGGGCTGAGAGGACTGACCCTAGAGGATGCAGTTAGTGGGATAGTGCGCCTGCGTGCACGTGTGTGTGCATGGGTCCCCTGCCCTTATTTACTGAATATTTATTTAAAATCAGAATTGCTTCCCTAAAATTGAGTTGATAAAGTAATTAATTAAAGAACTTGATTATCACTTTAGAGCCTAAAGGAAATCACTATCGGGATATCTTCCAATAAAAAATATGAAATGTGACCACATTGAAGTGGCATTTTGCCCCACAGTTACTGGATGCTTTGCCTCTGTTCTAAAGAGATTTCTAATGGGCTATTGAAAACAGATTCTTTATGACCATCTGCTGTTGGGCATCTCGATGCTGAACTCATTTCAGCTTGTTGCTTGCCCTTGCACTGCAAAGCTGCAGGTGCCTTGAGACCTTCTGGTGTGCTAGGTCAGCTGTCAACATCGGCACTCCTAAAGCCGCTTAGAGGAGATGCCCTTATATTAAGTGGGGCAGTGTGTTGTCATCCTCTGAAGTGGGTTTTTGTTTTGTGGTGCCTTTTGAGGTCCCAGGGACTGAGTGTGCTGGGGAAGCACTCTACACTGAGCTGTATTCCCAGCTCAGGAGTTCCTGATGAAGTTCAAGTCAGCTGGTACTTTGAGCATGTGGAGTTAACAAAGCTTCCTGGGACTGCCATCATCAGCTTTGGTTCTAAAGACGCCAAGTATGAGTCACCCTTCAGCTACATTAGAGCTGTGTGGGGGTGGGAAATGACATGACATGACATGTCTTTTCATTTACCTCTTTGTCACTTTCCTCATCAAAGTCAGACTCAGAGTCTTGTACAGAAAGCCAAACAATCATATTTGGTGCAGGGGCAGGGGCAGGGGCAGGGGCAGGGGCAGGGGCAGGCCGGAAATCCACAGGTGGACATGGACACTCTGCTGGGTTGGCTGTGTCTCTGGGCCTGGGATCCAGCCCAAACTCTTGAGGGGTTTGCTTTTGTTTTTTGAATTCTGCCTCTTAGAACAAAAGGTCTCTGTCTGTGTGGGGATCCAGATGGAGCCAGGGTGAGTTTTTCAGTGTCTTCATGGCTGATGCTGATGCTGAGCAGGAGCAGATGAGTAGGAATAGAGGAAGCAGTTCCTGATGAGCACAACTGCAGGGGTGAGGGGGCACCATGCCTTTTCATCTGAGCTCCCAACTGTCGGAGAGAGCCCAGAAAATTCCACAGCAGAAGTTTCTAAGTCCCTCCTCACAGTCCCAAGTTTGTTCCCTCTGAAGTCCATTCGAGTGGTGGCTGGTTTTGTTTGGTTTGTTTTTGTTCTCTCCTTCAACATTTCAGAAAAGGAAAAAACAACTAGCATAGCCAGGCAGGTCAAGGTTATTGCAAAGTCAGCACTTGCCCTGTCCCTGTCTCTGGTGGGATTTGGGGGGGGGGGCACATGACCATGGGCAGCCCCACCCTGGATATTCTGTTCCATCTCCTGTGAGCTGTGCAGGGGGAGGAGATCCATATAGTGTGTGTGTGTGTGGGGGGGGGTTCTGTGTAGCTCTGGGTGCTGTCAGAGAAGTGAGGACCCAGCCTTCTCTTTATGAGATCTGTCCTTGGGAAGCAGAGCCTCATAAGCCAGGGTGCTGGGATCCTGGCCCTGGGCGTGAGGCTGGGAGCAGGTGATGGTGAACTTGTTTGTCTGCCCTGACTACAGGGAGCTGTGCTGGGTTTCATGGTCTCTATGTGCCATTGTCACAGGCCTGCAGTGCTCACACAAGGGAGTTGTCTGAAGCTGTGGTTTATTTACACTCAGTCTAGGGTTGTGAGGGTGAAGAGCCACTGCCGCTCTTCATCCTCGATGGTGACTGTGCACACAACCTGGATGCTGACTGCAGATCAGCTTTCCCTTTCCTGAGGGACACAGTGTGGCTGTGTCAGCTGCCAGATGAGAGAGCCTAGACTATTAAAATAAATTTCCTCTGAAATGAAGAACGTTGTCTTCAGGGCAACCTTGTATGAACTTGACACCATGAACAGAGCTCACAGTGTCTCTTCCACTGAGACTCTCTGAAGCTACTGACCTTAGTGTTCAGACACCTGACTGTGACACCCAGGGCACCAAAAATGGGCAACCTCCCTAGAAGGGTAAATAAGTTAGAATGCAAAACAGAAAAATTAATACAAGGTTAAGATCTGCAAGTAAGCATGTGATCTATAGGTGTGCAGATGCCCAACCAGGGCTGTATTTCTTACTGCCCCGATCATGTGCCCAGAGTCTGTTTTGTTTTCCGATTCCCAATGAGTGCCCAGAGAGAGAGAGCATCTTTTTTTTTTTCTTTCTTTCTTTCTTTCTTTCTTTTTTTTTCTTTTTATGCCATCAAGTACTGAGCGAGTTCTCAGCGGTGAACATGATCCAGATCACTTAGGGCTTATTGATTTTATGATCAGTCCTTAGGCTGCTGTTAAAAGCAGATAAGATTCCTAATCCATATAGGAACCTGTGGCACTGCTCCCCCTCCCCCTCAGTGTGTTGTGAGCCTTGGAGGACTCACCATTTCTGCTCTGCTTTTTAGTAGACCTCAGGATATCCTAGTTAACCCTGGGTCTTTTGTCGTCAGAACACTCATTTAAAGTAATGTTACAGCTGTTACTTAACCTCATCGAGGGAGACATGAGTTGTTATCACAGGACCAAAGGGAACTTAAGATCTGCTCACAATTTGGGGTTCAGTACAGTGCTGCCCAGCAAGAGGCCAATTCCCAGAACCCTGGGAAAATGAGGCCCTACCCCATTCCTGAGCTCCAGCAGAAGATATAGGAGTGAGGATGGCATCTCCAGCCACAGAAGCCTGGCAGAACTTAAGGGACATTTATTTCTAGAGGAGCAGTGACAGCCCACCCATGTGACTGTGTTGAGGAGGCTGTAGGATGCAATAGATGTGGGATGAGCTTGTTGGGAGCCACAGGTTGTAAAATGGAGAGTAGTCTGGGGAAGACTCACCAGAAGGGAAATTAGCCCCAGAAGTGGCAAGATGGAAGAAGGGCTGAATTCTAGAGAGAATAAAGCTGTAGTAATGATAATTGTTTTGTTTTGTTTTTTTTCTGGGATACTATATAATTTTTTTTTTTTTGGTAAACTTATTCATTTGAAATAAAATGGTTTGTTTTGTCCTTGTGCTTAACAGGGCCGGTGGGAAAGTCAACAGGATATATCTCAAACACTAGTTTCCAGCAGAGTAGCTCCAGGTCCTCCAGCAGCTCGCCCTATTTCTCCCCAAAGTAACCAGTCTCCTGATCCTGGTAAGTTTTCTTTGCCAATCACTGCCATGAAACTTAAGCACCTTTCAGAGAAAGGTTCCATCAGGATGGCCAGGTGGTTTGAGTGTTACCTTTGTGTTAGTATGTTGGGAGGCGTTGGTTTGGAAGGGTGACTTTACCCTGCATTTCTTCTGATCAATTGCCCTGTAACTCTCTTGGCTTGTTAATACAGATTTTTACAGATTATGTTAATACAGATTTATGTGTTCTACAGGGACTCAGCTTTTACTTCCTCTTGTATGTTTGGTTTTGCTATCATGATTGTGTTGGCCTCACACAATGACTTGGGAAGCAGTTCTCCCCATCTTTTCTGCATGGGTTTCTGTGTGGTTGGTAGTACTTATTCCTTAAATGTTTGACATGATTGCCTAGTGAAGTTGTCTGAGGCATCTTTGTGGAGAAGATTTTGAATTATGACTTGGGTTCCTTATGATACTGTTTTCATGAGTCCTAGTTTTCAAGGAATTTTTGTTATTGCCTAGATTATTGTTTATTTTCATAAATGTGACAGTATTATTCTCACTGTTATTTTTTAAGATTTATAGCACACCTTAATCCCATCACTAGGAAAACGGAGCAGAAGGATCTCTTTTGAGTTCAAGTCAGCCTGGTCTATAATGTAATGAGACCCTGTCGAAAACAAACCAACCCTCAAAACACCACAAGCAAACTAAGAGAAACTAAACAAACAAAATCCTGGTTCTCTTCACTAGAGCAGAAGTTAGTCCTTGTGTTAGCTATTGACAAGGAGTGAGGGTAAGTTGCCCTCCATCACTGGCAGGAGCTCCGCACATCAGAGCATCTCAGGGCTTTAGTTATTGCTGTTCAGTTGGTGGAGGCTGACTGTGATACCTTTAGTACTTTATACTGCTAGATTTGCTTACAAATGACACTTGGCAAATGCATAGAACAAAAGTTATGTGTCATTGTTTTTATTTTTGTCATTGTTTTTATTTTGTCCTGTCCCTTTCTGTTTTGTTGATAGGGCTGGGTGGCTTAGCAGCTTCTTACTTAAACCCAGTGAAGTCTCTGGTGCCACAGATGCCAAAGTTGCTGAAGTCGCTCTTCCCTGTCCGTGACGACAGAAGGGCCAGGCAGTCATCTCCCCTTGTACACCAGGTAAGGTAGCCGAAGTGGAGGAACGGCTCAGGGAGGGCATTAGAGCCTGTGGCAATGCTTCCTCCCCTCTCTTCAGATAACAGAGCTGTCTGAACATATTGACACTCTATCCTTTCTGTTCCAAAACAAAACGCCAAGTCTGCTACTAATGTGATTTATGGTGATATCACTTAGTGCAACAATAGTCAAATGTATGAAGGTGCACTTAGTGTTGTTTATGTTGCCAAGTAGAAAATGTAATTCTATTTTTAATTCTTGATTTCATTTTTCTTTCAAACAATCCTGAATCATGGCTCCCCTGACCTCCTCCTCCTCAGTGGGCAATCAGTTCTTTGATTCCTTCCTTTTTAAAAACTTTCCCTAGCTATGGAGTAAGTACTAGAGAAAGTGTTCTAGGGTTTCCCAGACTATCAGGAAGCTGCTTTTATGCAGTGGTGAAAGGAACCCACTTGGAGATGCAGCCTCCAGTCATGCAAGCATTAGTTCATCAGAAAATGATAAATGAAGAAACACAAACCGTGCAGGTGCAGTTGTTGAAATGGTCTTTTGACATCAGCTCCACCATATGTCAAACGTCCAAGTGGCAGGAATGTAGGTCAGTGGCTGTTGGAGACAAAGTGGCTCCTCCGGACTGTGTAGAGGCATCTTCAGGAGAGGTGGGGTTAGTGTCAATAAGCTGTTATGCATGTGGAGAGCTTCCTGCCCTGTGTGACAAAAGCTTGCATGTCGGTACGTGGAACAGATGGCAAAATGGAACAGCAATTTTGTAAATGTTTAAACTGAACTTAGCTAGGCAGCTTCAGGGTCACATGACAGTTAGGGAACCGCATCTGTGACTGGAGAGGGCTCAACAGGCAAAGCCCATTTTCCCAGTTGTCATTGTTTCATAAAGTATAGTTTTAGGTCTATCTGATCACTAAAGTAATTGCAATTCCCTAGCCTATCCTGGTGACCCGGAGCCCACCTGGGAACAACCAGCATTTTACCTGCATTTGTTAAGCACCATGGTGACTTTGCATCAAGTTAGTGACCATGGTTTCTCAGCTGTTGTTTAGTGCAGGCAATTGTCTAGATGGAAGGAAATGGGAGACATGTTGAAAACTCGGGGCTTTTGATCAGCTTTTTTCAGTTCTTAACAAAGCAAGTCTAAGCTCACACACTGCTCACTCCTGTTCCAAGCCATGAGCTCTGGATGGCAAGGGAACAACATCCTGTTAGAGATGAAGCCCCTGATAAGAGCAGAAAGGCAGTCTGATGTTGTCCTGGAGATTTGGTGGGTTTTCTGAACAGGTTCTGTTCCCTTAGTGTACTTGAGTTTTGAGCACATACGAGCAGAAGTGCTGAGGCTGACCTTGTACAAATACTTCATAAATGTATGAAATACAAATTAACATTGGACTTAGTGACAATACCTGGTGCTATAGCTAGAACATTAGATGTGATTTGTGAAAACACCTCTCTCCATGTCCTCAAGGTCACAGTCTCTGTCCTTATCTGCATAAAGCTGTCAGCATTGCTGTCACTAACAGCATGTTCTCCTTGGTGGCCTATCCCAGGCTGGGTGTCCAGGTATCTCTGTATTTATTCACCTTTAAGCAGTTTTCTCTAGGTTCTCATTCTCTGGTTGCTTCATTCCATGCATTAACTATTCATACGAAACAGCTGGACCTTACATAAGGCCGTGGTTTGAAACCTTCTGGAGATGAAAGAAAATCTGCATTCATAGTGTGGCTTGTAGCACTCTCCAGGATTGAATGCTTTCCTTTTAGTCTCTGTGTGCTCCCTGCCAGTCCCTCTGCCCTGACTCTGTGCCATTCTAGGACGTCCCACTACCATTTATCTTAGGAACACCCGGAGCACATTTCATTCAGAGTTTCAGTCCCTGTCTTTCCTTCTAGTGCTGGCAGGCACTATGGTCTCCTGCATTGGTTTAGAGCCGGGCTGTCATGGAAGCACAGCTAAGTTCGCAGTCGCTTTCTCCATGAGCCAAATGAAAACAGCAGCCCCCCAGATACACGCCTTCTCCCTGGGAATTGCTAGGTTTCTGCTTTTTGCCTGTCTCCCTCTGGAGTATATCTCCAGTGGGCAGGGCTCACTTTCTCTGAATCAGCCTGGCAAGTCAGAGACACAAAGTTGTCTCACTGTTTACTTGTATGCACATAGATGGAGATGTGGCCCAGTGTGGACAGCATTGTTTATAGGTGAAAGGTGAGACAGGCGCAGTGAGTATGGACTTGAGATGTGCATGGACATGCCACTAAAACAAATTTCCAAACCCTGAGTTTTTCACTGGAATTCAGTTACTCAAAACGCAACCCCCTTCTCACATACTCCTCTCTCCCAACCCGAGCCTCTGCCTCAGCCTCTCTCTTTCCCCGCCTGTCTGTTGAAGCTCGGTAGCATGAAAATTACAATTGAAAGTGACAGTGTCAACATCAGTTTTCTCTCAACTTGGGCCATTTGAAATGTTCTTTGTGCTGCTACTTCTTGGATATACATCCGTGGAAGTGGGGTTTCAGTGACAGTGGAAGAGGATGGCCAGCCATTACTTCATGCTCTTGAAAATCTTGCATACCTGGTGGTTGAGATTTTGACAGAACTCTTCCTTGTGGGTTCTCCAAAAACAGGGCCGTCTTGTTTGTAGCCTTGGCCTCTGACTTTCTCTGTTCTGTAGAAGCCTGGGCAAGATTGGTCCCTATTCTTGAAGGCCTGCTCCAGCCTTAGCAGTTCTGGGTTAGTCTGCCTTACCTCCTGTGGCAGTGTCTTCATCTCTGTGTTGTCTTACAGGGGCCTTCAGGGGAGTGGTGGGATGGTGATGTCCTGAGCTTGACAATGTGGAACTGGCTTATCTTACTTAAAGGATGCACTTGTGCCAGAGTACCACTGTTAGTTAGTGTTACTATTGCTGTGATGAAACACCATGATCTAAAGCAAACTGGGGACTTGCACTTCTGCATTGTAGTTCATCATTGAAGGAAGCCAGGACAGGAGCTCAAGCAGGGCAGGAACCTGGAGGCAGGCACTGAAGCAGAGGCCGTGGAGGGGTGTTGATTACTGGCTTGCTCCATATAGATTGCTCAGCCTGCTTTCTTATAGCACCCAGGTCCACCAGCCCAGGAATGGCAACACCCACACTTGGCTGGGCCGTCCCACATCAATCACTAAGAAATGCCCTTCCTTCATCAGTGATTCTTAGTCTGTGGGTTGTGACCCCTTTGTGGGGGGTGTCAAACAACCTTTTCGCCAGGATCACCAAAGGTCATGGGGAAACACAAATATTTATATTACAGTTCATAACAATTGCAAAATCACGTTCATCAAGTGGCAATAAAAGTAATTTTATAGTTGGGGGATCACCGAATAAGGAACTTCATTAAAGGGTGGCAGCATTAGGAAAATTGAGGCTTGCCTACAGAAGGAAGCTTTTCTCAGGCGAGGCTTTCTTCTCTCTGATATAGCTTGTGTCAAGTTGACATAAAACTATCTAGCACAACCACTAACTAGGATTAGCCTGCAGTGCCACTTAGCACTTGGACACTTTTGCTCTGTTTCCTTTCTTGTCAATGCAGTTCTTCTCTTTATTGATGTGTTAACTATTCAATACACAAAAAACATTGAAATGGGGGAACTTCAAGCTGCACTTGGAAAAATTTGTTTTAAAATTTCCAGGATTATTTCTGAGTAGTTTCTTTTTAAACAAACTTTCATTTTAGCTACCCTCTGCACACTTCTTAGTTATAGGGTGTCAGCATTTGAGGCACAAGCAAAATGTTGACTGTATAAGGCCTAAGGCAGAGCCCTGGCACTGAAAGAAGCCACTCTTCAGCCACCCAGCCCCAGGTCACACAGTGCAGCTCCACATTAGGAACTGCCACCCACCCACACTTCCCCTCATTGTGGGAGGACTTAGTGGCACTGTAGAGCTAAAGGGACTGCACACCTGACACCTTCTTAGTGCTCAGTGGCTCTGTGTAGGCATCTGATATTGGCAACAGCTTAGCTCGGTACAAGCACCCTGAGATTTTATTTGCTTCCAGTGTTAAATAAGAACAATTGGATGCTGTGACATTTATAATGACACCCAAGATGAAGCCCAGACCAAGCCCACCAGTAGTGACATGCCCCAGAGAATGGCATCAGCTATGCAGGATAGGAAGGAGTGACAGTGACATGCCTCAGTGCATTGGCACTAGCTCTGCAAGGTAGGAAGGGTAGTTCTGTTGCTGATGTTACAGGGACTTAGAGACAGAGAGAGAACACTACTTAAGGCTTGCAGTATGAAGGGAAGCAGAGAGCCAGACTCAAACCTGCATACCATGTTCAGGGACACAGGCCTTTCGTCACCGGAGCCCATCTTTCACTTCCTTTCCTAAGAGAGGAAGTGAATGGCCTTCTTCGTGAGGATCACAGTTTAGTTTGGAGGCTTAGCACTTCCTTTGAGGTGGTCCAATCACTCCAGGTTCTCTGGAGCCATCAGCAGACAAAGAGCGTTAGAGCCTTTGACTGCTGGAAACAGCAGCACAAGGTGACATTATTTTGGAGTAAATTGAAATGACCTATGAGGAAGGCTTGAGGGGCTGGTGACTTGACCCCACAGCTGACTGCAGCACCCTGGTGCCAACTCCACAGGGAAGGGTGACTTTGATGAAGTGCTGTCACAGGGAAATGGTGTAGAAATTAACAGAATGGTAACAACTTTGAGAGCACAGTAATCATAGGCAGCTGGTGCCTATAGGTTCTCTAAATCAGAACCCAGACTCCCGTGATTCTGAGCAAGAAGAAGATACACTGACCCAGGTGATGTCTGAGGTTTGAAGAGGCCCTGAGTCTCCTGGCATTTCCATCCCTCCATCAGCAGCTCATAGAGAAAGGCAGCTTTGTCCTGAGAGACAGAACACTCCTAACCCCCTGCATCACTGTCCTTGGCATTTGCAGGCAGGAGTGCTCCGTCCTCCTGTGTAGGGCAGGGCTCTGGAAGGAAGATGTCTGATTCCAGACAACAGGCCAGGCCAGATGCGTCTGGTAACTGGCTTTGTGACTCAAGTCTGTCGGCTCGCAATCTTTTCTCTTGTGGTAGAAGTTCATAGTTTTGTTTGTTTGTTTGTTTGTTTGTTTTTTTGTCACACTTGTAAGCTGTATGCAGTCTTCTTTGTGTGAGTGTATGCATAAGAGTTAGGCTTCTCATTTTCATGGAGTACAGTTCTGGTTGTAGTCTGTTTCTGTCTGAGTTCCAGAAATGCAAAGATAGTGCATGGAAAGAGGTGGCAGCTGACAAAATTGCTGTCTTTGACCTTCTGAGGCACATTTAGTAACGAATCTGGAAAATAATGAATTACAATTAATGAAATCTGCACCCGTGTTCAAGTGTGTTTCTCAGACAGCACATATAGTAATTGAAAGGACTTCCTGCTCTCTAATTAGTCAGATTGAATTAATTTGCCACGATAGCTTTCATCATGTATCTGGAAGTCTGTGTTCCTCTGAAGCTGGCACTGTGCTTCAGAGCTTTAGACCAAGTGGCACATTGATTGGTCTAGGCAATAAAAGGGTTAACATCACATTGACTTCCCACCAGCATAAGAACAGCTCCCTTCCTGCCTACTTCTGCCCTTTTAGGTAGTGTGGCTGCAGGGGTTTGCCAGCACCAGTATAGCCTCAGGCCACTGTCTGATAGTGTCACCTTGTTGAGGAAACTTGAGACCCAGGTAGGCTTGGAGCCTGAGCTTTACTCAGCATGAGCTGCTTGGATTTCAGCTGAGTTGATTCAACATCACCAAGTAATAGTGTTTATTGAATCACAGAATCAGGATAGTATCTGAAGGAACCAGACAAACGCTGCTCATTCCTGTTTTAAGAGATGACCACAGTCAGGAGGATTGTGGGCTGCTTCAGAACAGGGAGTTAGAAAGCCAAGTTCATGTGTTAGGTTGCTCCTCTAGCTGGGTCTGTAAGGCAGAGTCCAGAAGGAAATGGGAAGACCATTCAGGTATGCATAAAACCCTCACAGGGATTGTTGTGTTTGTCAGACATCTCAAGTCTCCTCCTGTGATTGACACTTGGGCTCTGTGATTGACAGAGCCATATGGCAGGCAGGGCAGTCATGCTCTTGACAAGGACCTGCAGTGATCAGCCTGACCCTTCCAACCTCACCCCACATGTAGTCACCTAGAGAACACATGTGGTTGGATCACCACCTTCATATGTGTACCTTGTGCTGGTGACAGGGTAATTCAAGGGCACTGTTGTGTCTGTCAGAACACCCACCTCTCCATTTGAAATAGAGCCACCAGATGGGTAAAACACTGCCATCATCATGGCTGACACACAGGGTGTAAAGTAGAAGATAGCTATGGGAACATGGATGGCGGACATCAAGCATTGAAGGTATCAATACCACCATGGTTCCAGATGCCCCTAGGCCATGCCGGAGCCTTCCTAAGTATGCTCCTGCCCTTACTGTTTTCCCGTTGTGCAGGCAGAGCCCCCTCCCCAGTGAGTATCGCCCTTAGACACAGATTTCCATTGATGAGGTTCAGTGGGGTTCAGCTGTGGCTTGGTCTTCTGTAGTGTGTTTGTCTGGAAGCACTGCCTTCATCAGAATTTTTAAAAGCTGGATGTTTCTAAGCACCAACATGTCTAGGCTTTGTTTGCATAAGTTTTCTCATGTCATCAGGAAGGTGAGATGCTGGCTTCTGATTATTTGCAATAAAAAATAAAATTTACAACTTTTATAAAACCAATTTCCTCTATTTGGATTTAAATCACTGATTAATATTTATTAGAATATAAGCCAAGTATTATATTTAGGCACAATTTTTATCTAATTCAGGGTAGTTGGCAAATGTTAAATAAGAAAAATGTATCTGAAAATTCAGTATTCAATAAGTTTAAAGTAATTAACTTCCTTTAGCCAACCTCTTGTTCCCTTTACCTGGCCTTATGCTAGCTAGAATTATGAGGATCTGTCTTTTCCCACCTGTTTCATTCTCTGTGCTGTTTGTTAAGTAACTGATGTCCATGTTTATTCATTCAGAAAACATAAAGACAGCAGATTCATTGAGGGCAAATGTTCCTTCCGAGCTGTACAGACAGAGGCACAGGTAGTGCATGGTCCTGGCAAGCACTGCCAAATGTGTGTGTGTGGCACAGGGAAGGGAGTGGGTGTTCGTGAAGCCAGGGTTAATATTTTGATCTTAGAAGTGCCTGGTCCCCTTTCCCTGAAACGATGCCAGGCTGTGGTGGCTGGGCAGGGCTCTGTCGGGTTGCAGCTGTGCTTAGCAGGTGATACAGAGAGGCTCCCGTGTGTCACTGACTCAATCCAGCCACAGTACTTTCGGTCGTGGTTGTACTCCCTGGGCCCTGGCTCTGGAGTGGGAAACAGATAATTGTATTCACCCTTCTCTTGGGACTTCTTAATATTTATGGTTGTGAAATACTTTACAGTCGTTTTTATTAATAGTTACCAGATGTGTCATAAGGATTAATGAACTTAAGATCCGAAATGTTTGGAGCTCCTGAAATAGAGGCGATGTCTGTGCAGGGAATATGGAAACGAGCATTAAAATGCAAACGCCTGAGCTTGGAGGTTGAAGCTATTGTGTGTGACAGAGCAGTGGCTCACATAAGGTTCAGCCTAGTTTGTAGATGTATTTGGTACCTTTAGCCATCACAGGCCATTGCTCAACCTGGGATGGGATGCTCAGCCCTGCCCACCATGCCTGTGTGTGTGTGTGTGTGTGTGTGTGTGTGTGTATATGTATGCACACAGCTTGTAGCTGTCTGTCTGTTATCTCTAGCCCGATGCTGTTTCTGACTTCTCCAGCCTCTAAACATTCATCTCCCTCCCTGTGCCTGAATGTCCATTTCTGTGTCTTATTCTTCTTGTCCAAGTTCAGGCCCTCAGAAGCTCTCCATGGAACCACTGAAAGGATGTCTTAATTAGTCTCCTCACATCTGGTGTCTTCTCTTTTAATCAATCCTCCATAGTATCCTTCTCACCGGTGCCATTTCAGAACCAGCAGCAGCTGTTTGTGGACTCAAGACTTTCCCTACAGCGCTGACCCTGACCCAGGAGGAGTAGCTTTGCCTGGGGGAGATAGGAAAAGGTACCTCCTTACACACAGTCCCTTCCTCTGCTGCCCACCATGCTGCTCAGGGTGGCCCCAAATGATCACTCTGGATCTGTCAGCAGCCCCTTCTCCTCTGCATCCCCTCTGTCTTAGAACCTTCCATTCCAGTGTCCATTCCACAGTCTTAATTTTAGTTACTTGCTTACACATACCCACCCCAACCCCCAGATCAGGTCACCACTTCCTAATGAGAAAATGCGTGCAGACATTGAGACCTTGAGAGTCTGCTGGAATGGTTTCTTGTGGGAACCAGGGCTTGGTCGGTCTGTCTGTCTGTCTGTCTGTCTGTCTGTCTGTCTGTCTGTCTGTCTGTCTGTGCCCTCAGTTAGTCCCTGCAGCTGTTTTGTTAGGGAACCACTGGAGTTTGCAGTCGCTGAGTCATGAGGAGTGTGAGCATGCTTCCATGCTCATGTCAGCAAATGTCCGTGGTAGGCCTCTCCACGTTCATGCTCTAATGGTCGCAGTTTCCATCTCGGACAATTCTGCACCCCGAATCTCATCTGTTTCCAGTCAGACTCAACTGAGGAATGAAACTTGTATTCTGAGCATGAGAAATAAATCTTGTACTGTCTTTACCCTGAAAACCTTCCTGTTTGGGGGTAGGCGGACTTAGGATCTGTGGGGAAAAGAGTGGAGGCAGTGTCAGGACCCCTGGACTTGGAGGTGGCATGCAGGTGCGTACAAGAGATGGCTCCATACCAGAGTGCCAGCTGCCTGAGTCTGGTGTGTTCAGAGGGCTGGGTGCTGGTGAGGTGGCACTAGGGCCCTAAAACTTTTTGTGGCCAAGGCATGGAGGAGGTGGCAGGGGTCTTGGCATTCAGGCTCTTTGAGCTGCATGGGCAGTGGCCCTGCTGCCAGAGGAAACCCTCCCTTATCAATCTCTCAGCCACACATGCTCCTCACTCCCCTGGTTTTTACCCCATAGTTTGCAGGGTGAAATGTCTGTCCGTCTGTGTGCCCTGGTCCTTTCATCCTGCTCTTGTCTGTGTTTTTCTTAGCACCTTCCCTGAGCCGTCCCATCACTTACTTGTTTTCTAAAAGCAGCCCTATGTCCTATGTGGCTGTGGCATCACCTTTATCAAAATACACGTGTGTATTAGCTGCAATTGAGGTAAGGTGGGCAGTCATGCTTAGGCCTGAAGTCCCTGCTAAACAGAACTACGTGGAATTCTCAGGGCCTCCGACCCTGGAGAAACTGAATAGAGGTTTGGTTAGTTCACATTTCCACTGTCAAGTGACTGGCCATACTCTGGCTTTTCTCCCTGGGGTCCTTTGGTAAATACTTCATCCTTTCTAGGTCAGAATGGTGACACCGAGTCCATAGTAGAGCTTCGGCCAGCATTCATTCCCTCCACCTGGGCAGGGGAAGGGCGGCCCATGCTGTGCCTGCTCTGTCTGGTTGTTGTTCTCTAGTGGCTGAGTGAGCAGAACGGGGGAAGGGGACACCTGAAGCCAGACTTGGCAAGAGCTGGAGGCAGAAATGGTGGGCTCCTGGTTTCTTCCAGAGACCTTTGCACTGCTGTCTGCCTGTGTGTCCCCCTGCCGGACTCACCGTAAGATGACCGTGGCTCGTGTTTCCTCCTTCTGACTTCATGCTCTTACCCAGATTCTCAGCTTTCCGCTAACGCTCCTTGAGTCGCGTGTCTGTAAGTCAAGAAGTCTTCTGCTGTGATGTTTCACTCCCTTCTTTGGGCTGTTCTCCCCTCACCTGCTCTGGTGCTGGAATTTTCTTACTGCTGTGTCTGACTTCAGCTGTCTCCTTGCAGTGCACTGTTGGTGAGGCTTTCTGACTCTCGGCTGACTTCTGCTTGCTTTGCTCAGGAGTCAAGTGGCCTCTCTTTCTTTCCCTAGCTCGGTTAGTTTGGGATGCCCAGGGCTGCCCATATGCCCTTGTCTGCTTGGCTCCAGCCAGCGAACCTTCCTTCCTTCTCAGTCCTGCAGCATGTTGTGCTCTGGGTGCCACCGAGGCTCAGGTTGTCTCCCAGCTCCTGCCTCCTGTCCCAGTTACTTCATGTAAAGACTTGCACTCCCAGTCTACCCTGGATTAGCATGTGTCCGTGACCACAGAGCAGCATGACACTTGTATGTGTATCTTGTCTTGGCTGAGACAAGCCTTTACTGGGCCCCTTTCTCTCATGTGGTGTGGAATCCTGGTACCCACAAGCCTCATTGGTAGGAGTGTGTTGGGGTTCCTGAATGCTGTGATGATCTCCTGGTGGCAGCTGTCTGCTCTGTTCTCTGTCCCCTTTGTGGGTCCCTCACTCATACCCTTGTCTCCTCAGCCCGTGCCCCGAATCTTGGTGCAGCCTACCTTCTCAGATGCCCGGGCAACAAGGACAGAGGAGGTGAGTCACTACGTTGGGGCTGTCCCACTTGCAGAGGTGGCGCTGACACTAGCTAGGATCCTTTTGTCCAACCCGCCTTTACCCCCTTTGCTTCCCACTTTGATAATTAACTACAATGTAGGTCACTGTCTTCTCCCTGCACGGGCTCCTTGTTACACTTTGCTATTTTCAACCTGCTAATCATATGATTGCCAAAGTCTTTGGTGCTTGACTGCTAATGTAGTCTGTGCTGTAATAGCTCACCGCTAGGCAGAGGGGATTTCTATAAACAGAACCGTCTCCTCCTTGTGAGTGTTTGCTTAATTCTCAGCTTTACATTTCATTCTAGTTCACGATATCAGTGTGAAAAGACCAATGCTAAGCTGGGAGAAAACCATCTCTTATGATTTCCCACAGCTCACCAGCACTTGTCATCTTGTGAACACTAGACCTCCGTGGTCCCTCCACACTTTCAGCCTTGGGAGATGCTGTATCTTCACAGGGAAAGTTTATTCATTAAACAGTAGCAAACAGAGCCCAATGAAGGAAAATTTCCCCTTTAGTGAAAACCCCATCTAGAAAATGCCCTTTTACTGGTCCTTCCGGGTCCTAGCGTTCCCAAGGTGTTCCCTTCCCTGGGAGCATAGTCTTTGTCATGTGGAGGCAGTTTTGAACAGGAGCAGGTTGCTCACTGGCAAGGCCACCTGTGTGCCAGCTCATGCTGCTAATCCTCCTGGCCTCACAACCTGTGGACATCAGATAACTCCAGCCATGAGGAGTGCTGGCATGGGAGCAGGCAGAGGATGTATTCTCTCCTTCCACTGTCTTTGGTCTGTGCCATCACTGGACCTGGCTTGTCCCTTCCACAGGGAATGTGGGCAAGCCCTTCAACTTCTCTGGGCCTTGCTGCCTGCTTCTCATCAGCAGTTCAAGGGACAGTTCAAGTGAAACCTGTCACCTGAGGCTGTTTCTGCCTCTCTTTCAGCGTGTTTGTGTGTGTGTGTGTGTGTGTGTGTGCTCTGTCTGTCTGTCTGTCTGTCTGTCTGTCTGTCTGTCTGTCTGAATCTCACCGGTGGATGAGTGTGGAAAGGACCCTTTCACAAGGCCATGGGTCATGTCCCGCTTCTTTTGTGCTCAGTATGTTCCACCCCCCTCTCCCAAACATCCAGCAATAGCTAACTAGAGTAGGAAAGAATAAATAAAGCTGTCCAAGCTGCAGAAGAAAAATGATTGAAGGATTGCCTAATCTTTCAGCATATTTATGGCGATGACAGTTATTGATCTGCTAGATTGAGTAAGTTTTCAGGGAGAGCCCCATCACAAAAATGGGCTGTTAATCTCAAGAGGTGTCGTTAACTCCCTACCCAGAAACTGTGCCTTGTGGGTAACGAAGGCTTCTGGAAGCAGGAATATAAATGACAATTCACGGGAAAATGCATGATTTATCAGACTGCTGAGTTAAGCCAAGAAACTGGAAGAGACTTATAGATCTTAGCTGCTTCCCAGTTCAAATAAATCCTATGTTTCAAATGGGAAGTGACCATTCCTATACATAAATATTGAGATGCAGCTTTTCTTTTTCTGCACAGCCTTCTATCTAGTTGCCATCCCATCTTCTTCCCTGGCACTGTGGGTACAGAACTGGGAGATGGTGCTTGACTCCCTCAGACAGCTTCAGTTATCTGAAAGAACGCCCTGCACTCATTCGTGTCCCAAACCCTGGGCCCAGTGGGTGCCCTGCCATCATTGTGACACTGCTAGCTTTGTGTCTGTGTCTTCTACCTGGTAACTCTGACAGTGGTGTGAAAGGCCATTGCTACTCTGTCCTTGCTTAGTGATAACTCCTGGCCCATGTCCCAGCATCAGTCTCCCAGCCCTGACATGACACAAGCAGCCAGCAAAGCAAGCCAGGGCTACAGGAAGCCTGGGTCCCCTCCTTGTGCTTGTCCCCAGCCTGAGCACCCCGCCCAGCACTGTCTGGGGTCTGCCCCTCCTGGTGCTGCCTGCATTGCTTGCTAAAGCTCTTTCAGGCCCTCCCATGAGGTCACCCTTTGGATTTGGCCAGAGAAAAGTGCTCCTCTGCCCTCTTCAGTGTGTGTTTCAGTCCCCGCTATGAGGACAGTGGTGGCTGAGGGCATCTGCTTCCTGGAACAGTTACCTGGGACCAGGGAGAGCGAGGTTTAGTGTGTGCTGTTTCCTGCTGTCTGGAGCGTGTCATAGCACCCTGTCCCTCGGTGCAGGGATAGCCATCTGTGGAAGAAGAGCTGCGGGTGCAGCAGGCCTTGTGCCGTGCAGCCCAGCCGCTTCTGAGCACAGGTGCACAGCCCGGTGCTCACCTGACATCGCTCCAGATGTGCTGCCCTCCGCCGGGAACAGCTCCCACCCAGGCTTCAGCGTAGAGCCATCCCCGTGGGCTTTAACTGGGTGGGAAGGCCTGTTCCAACTCTCCTCAATCAATATTTCTTCTGCAGGCTCAGCGGGGCAGCCCTGTGCCTGGTGGGGCTTCGGAGTCCGTGGTCCCGGTGGTGGCCCCTGCAGTAAAGATCTGCGACAAACCTGTCAAGGCGTCTTCCTCTCCATCTACCACGGTGGTTACTCAGCCCCCAGAAGGGCCCGATGGACCCCCCAGCCCCTTGAGTGAGGTCTCCAGCGGCTACTTCTCTCACAGCGTCTCTACTGCCACCCTGTCAGAAACATTCACCCTCGGCCTGGACACTGCAGGCCCTGGCAACCAGACGCCCATGTCCCCACCTGCCCCGAGTCAGGTCACCCCAGAGCCTGAGCTGGCCTTCCTCTCCTGTACACAGAGCCAGCCACCTGCCTCAGAGGAGCCTGCCACACCCACTCAAAGCACAGAGCTGGAGGTTCCCAGACCTGCCCTTCTTTCTGAACCCACGTGTGCTGTGCCCACATCCCCATTCAGAATCCGGAAAGTGCGGACCTCAGAGCTCAAGTCCTTCACAGGCATGCTGGGGGGTGCCTCCTCTGGAGCTGAGGGGGACGCACTGGCTTCAGAAGAGCTCAGCAATGCTGGGGGACAAGCCCTGGGGAAGCTGGAAGTGACATCTGACTCTGAGGAGGCCAGCGACGTCCCCGAGTGGCTCAGAGAGGGAGAGTATGTTGTTGTAGGCACCAACAAGACAGGCATTGTGAGGTACATTGGACCCACTGATTTCCAGGAGGGAACGTGGATTGGTGTGGAGCTGGACCTGCCTTCAGGTTAGTGGGCTATGGTGTCCCTGCTGAGTGTGGACTGGCAGACAGGGAGCCTGGGGTGTGCTGTGTGCCCAGTGACAGCAGTCATACTCTTTGAGCCTCCTGACCCTTCACAAAACATGTCTGAAGCCTCAGAATCCATCAGAGACCCCACGCAGTCACTGAAAACTGCTGTGAACTTGGTAATAATTTTAAGTCTTTTCCTGTGAGACCACATCCTTCTGTGCGGCCCAGGCTGGTTGGGAATGACTGGGCCCAGGGACCCTTGTGCTGTAGTCTCTCCATTACCTGGGGCCACGGTTGGTTGCCACCAACAGTCAGTGTTCTTTGTAAATTCGAAGCAGAAGCACTACCTCAGGCTGCATTCAGTGCTCTGGGGACTCCAGGACACTTTGCCCTGAGGGTGGTGGCTCTAAGTGATGTAAGGTGGGGTTGTTGCGGGCGGTTGTGTCTCAGGTCTGACTACAGAGCTCAGACACAAGTGGTCAGAAAGGCAGTAGGTCCTAAAGAATCCTTTGCCAGACTTTATCTAGACATTTTCCCTGTGTGCTCTATCCAGTACTCTGGCCTCTCAGGCCCTGTCACTCCTGACTTCAGGCACAGGCCACATGAACTGTGCCGTTGAGTGGTTTTGAGCATACTTAGTAAGCTGCCCACCATCACTGGAGTCTGTAATGTTATACATTTGTCAGCTCACAGGGAAACCTCATGTCCATTGACAGCTGTGTCCTGTCCAAGCCCTGGGTCACAGTTAACATGCTTTGGCCTCCAGGTTATGGAAGGCCATGATCTGGTTGGGTGTAAAGGAGATTTGTACCTGGCTTCCTTTCTAACTTGTGGCCTGGGTCCCTTTCTGTGGCAGCACCATTGCAGCTCCTTCCTGCTGGTGGCTGAGAAGCTCCTCTGCATGGGTGTCTGCGCCTGCAGGCTGCTCTGAATGCAGGCAGGGAAGAGTCACATGGACACAGGGGTCCATGTCTCTTGCTCAGTGTTGAATGTGTGAGGACATTAGATGTTCTCCAGAGTGGTGGCCCTGTGCAGTGCTGGAGGGTCAGCTGTGAGCATCGTCTTCCTTTGGAGCAAGGACAGTTCCTTGGTCTGAGCAGGGGAGAGAGGAGGGTAGAGTCTGGACACCGTGTCGTGGAGATGTGCAGTCCACCTGTTCCTGCAAAAGTAACTGGCTCCCTGCCACCATCTCAGGACACTCTGCCAGAGTGACCAGTTGTTGCCCTGGTGGACTCCAGCGTTTGGGAGGGTACCCTGAGAGCCCAGCACTAGGCCTTGGGCCTCTCAACCAGCCTTTCATCCCTGGCTGCAGCCACAGGCCAAAATGACACCCTTGTCCCTGAGCCTAGAGCTTCCTGTGAAGTCACTGCCTTTAAATATAATCTGGCAGAGGATAGCTTGATTGGAAGCTGTTCAAGATGTTAACTGCAGCACAGTCTGGAAAAAAAATTCAGATCTGCTTTTTGCAAAGTACGAAGGGGGATTCAGGGAGAATTCTGTGTCTGCAGTTGAACTCAAGAATTAAAGAGAATTAGCAAATAATTGAATTCCCCAGCAGGAACTAACTAAGCACATGCTTTTGTTCACATTGCTGTGCTGGGTTCAAATACACTATGGGGAGCACATCTCCCGCTTGACTTTTAATTGTGCATAGGAGAAAATGCTAAGGAAATAAATACATTTTGATAGGAACAAGTGCTACGCATGACACAGATGTGCTGAGGGGTTGGAGGAGGGCGGCTGTCAGGAACACCACGAGCTAGTCAGAAGCAAAGGGTGCAGGAAGCAGAGATGGGAAGGTGGCTGCCACCAAGGGCAAGCAGGGCAGCATCCCAGTGCTGAGTGTGGCCCAGCCTGCTGTGTGTGAGGACCGCCAGGAAGACAGCTGTGAGGCCTGAGGGGCACGTGGGGCCTGCAGTTAAGGACTTGGTGGGTCTTAGTGCACTTTGGCCAGGGCTTGAAAAGATCACCTCTTGCAGAACATACATGGGGAGTAAAGGGAGCCAGGGAGCCACTGTGAGGGGTGGCAATGGTGTGGGCTGGAGCTGGTTTAGGTTGAAGGAAGTGTGGGAGACAGTGGTCAGGGTTGGTGGGGAAGATGTGTAGAAGCTGCAGATGGTTGTGGTGGGGCATTAGGGAGAGGTGTCAAGGTGACAGTGTGTGGCATCAGAAGAGGTCATGAAGGGCAAGTCCCTGAGGTGGAAAGGCCCGAGAGCTGCAGTCAGGGAAGGGTCACTGTCTCAAGTGATTCCTGAGACTGAGCTGTGGTCTGCAGGCAGCCTGCCCTTCCTTTGTTGAGACCGGGAGGACATGGCGGAGCTGGGGAGAGGTAGCCAGTTAGGAGAGTCATGTACGGCAGTGACCAAAACAGCTATGTCTGACATGCGTGAGAAGCAGAGCTAGGGCAACCGCTGCAGACCCTGGCCTGCTAACCCAGACGAGCAGGCGGGTGGGCGCTAATGGCTGGTCACCATGGCTTCCGGGTGGGGTCTTCCGTGTCCACTCTGTCTCCCTGTAACATCCCCTGTTCACCTGTCAGGAAACTGCCAACCTGCTGTGCGGCTTCTCCTGACATGCTCTGGGGAGTTTTGCCAGCTTCCTCCTGGATGAACCTGGGTCGCCTGCTCTCCTAGGCTCATGCTTGCACTCTCAGGAAAGGACTGGCACCCCGCAGGGGCAAGAGCCAGCTCTGACTTGATGACCTCCCCAGTCCTCAGCAGGTCTTTGTGCAAGGCTTGTTATCTCTTCTTGATACCCTGGCTAAGGGTTTCTCTGTCCATGGTGACCACTGCTGTCTTGAGAGGCCACTGCCCTGGCTCCAGGCTCTGGTTTGCTGGGACTCTGCTGAACAATGGCAGTGACTGAACCACCTATTTTTCTGGGTTGGGTGGTGGCATGGAGGCGGCAGCATGATGGGCACAGTAAGGGAGGTGGCTGAGTGTGACAAGCTCTTTCGTGATGCTCCCTCCTTTTCCTGCAGGAAAGAATGACGGCTCCATTGGTGGGAAGCAGTACTTCAGGTGCAACCCTGGCTATGGACTGCTGGTAAGGCCAGGCCGAGTCCGCAGAGCTGCAGGCCCTGGGCGCAGGCGTAGTGCAGGGCTCCAGCCTCAGGGAGCCTCAGAGGTCCGCAGGAGTGCTACCATCTCTGGCTCTGCCACCAACCTGGCCTCACTGACAGCTGCATTGGCCAAGGGCGACAGGAGCCACAAAAACCCAGAGAACCGGAAGTCCTGGGCCAGCTGATTTGCACCTCTCCTGGTAGACAGTGATGGGAAGGTGGAGACCTTCTGACCTCCCTGGAGGACACCCCTTCCATGGGAGCAGGGCCATGAATGCTTTTTGCACGATGCAGGGATGGTGGACAATCTGGTTCTCCGTCCTCCCTGAGAATCTGGAAGCTGCATTTCTTCCTCTCCTTGATGAAAGCAGAGACTCCTCAGCTGTGCTCCTCCGGTTGGGGGTGGAAGGTTCTGGGACCCCAGAGACTTGTGGGGTGGTAGCTGGGTGGCAGGGCTGGAGTCAGGCCAGCGCCTCCCTGACTGCCTGAAGTGAAGGGGTCCCAGCCAGGTTTGTTGGGGTTCCCTTTTCCTTATTCTGCTGTCTTTACTAATGTCTTAATTTAAATAATGATCCTAACTAGCGTGTTGCCCTTCACATACAGGACTTGATTCTCCTGCCTGGGGCCCAGTACCCATAATGCCTTTTGTGCACCAGATGATTCTTGAGTCCTGCCTTAAGCCGTGCCCCATCCTTCTGCATAGCACACAGGGTTCCTGGGAGGCATCTTTGCAGGTGTCCAGTCTTTACATCAGAAAGTCTTCTGTTGGCTATTCATTTCCTAACAGGATGCTTGAACTGTATTTATTTAATTTATTCTTTTCAAAAGCTGAAATAATTCGTGAACCACAATCATTGTCTGTTGCAGCATATTTGCTTGGGGCCTGCCTTTTACTTACTGGCTGCTGGATACCTGGATCTGCCTCTTCTTGGATGGTGGCTGCTGGAGGTGGCCAGCAAATGAAGCCACCCTTGTGTTGCTTGATTATAGATATGCCATGACCTTATTGTCACTGGGGTGAAGGCAGACCCTGGGGGCTAGACACAGCTCAAGTCATGAATACTTTGTTTAGATCTGCCACGTTTCAGGGAACAACTGGATAGTGTTTGATTCTGTGACAATTCCTAAACCCTGACTACACCTGGGGCGAACAGCTGGACAGGTAGGCAGTGAGGGCAGAGCTTCCTGGGATTTGTGCTACAGCCATGAAAAACCCTGGGCATTACCAACTACCTCCTTGTGGGGATATGTGCAGCTCTGAGGCCCAGAGTGTGTGGGGAGCTGAGTTGTCAGATTGAAGTCACCCAGTCCCTGTTGTCCCAGGTCCTGCCCTGTCCTCCAGCTCAAAGTGGAAGCCCTATGTCAGAATTTACACCAGGTGTTCTTGGCAGCTTGCTGCAAGTGTTGACCCTCAGAATCTGTTTATTTTTTTGAGACAGAATCTGTTCTTTGCACAACAATCCTGGCTGTCCTGAAACTCAGTTTGTAGGACATGCTGGCCTCCAGTTCACAGAGTTTGCCTCTGTGACCCTTAAGAACGCTTTTGTAGAAGAATTGGTTCACTGAGGATTTAAGCCTCTTAAGGGACACAGCATCAGGCTCCCAGGTTCCCACCAGGTGGCTCTTCAGAACACCTCAGCCTCCCCTGGCCCTGTGGCCTCCATGCTAATATCGCTGGCACTCACTTTGGACAGTCCGTGTTGTCTGACTAGCCCAGTGTAAACTTCACTACGTCTGCTTGCCCAGAGGCTGGCTTAGGGCAACAGAAGGATATGTGGTCTCCCTGGCAGAGGCACAGCAGTCAGGGAGTTCAGTGTCACTCTGCTCTTGTCACCAGGGGTCTGCCAGGAGAGCCTGCCTCCATCCTTTCTGGGGCAGCACAGATGTCTGGAGCTGCCAGCTAAGGCAGGCAGCAATCCTCTAACGCCTTTAGCTGCCTTTTTGGGGTTACCCTCTAGGCACGTGTTGCTGAGTTAGCACTGCCAGTTCTGCCTGGCTTGCTCTCTGGCCAGCACAGAAGTTGCCTTGATTGTGCCTCAGTTAGAGATTTTTGTCCTGTCAGCATCCACAGTGTCCCCTAGAGAGCAGTGCAGTCATTCTTGAAGGCGCCAGAACCTGGAGCCCCTGCTTTGGGATGGCCATGCAGTGTGTTAAGGAGAACAGTCCCTATAGGCACCAGGCCAGTGTTGCTATGCTGGGGGAGGGTCCATGCGCCACCTTTCGCCTGGGGTGGTCTAAAACAGGGTGTAAAGGGACTTCACCTGGGGCTGGGGCTCTGCAGAGCGGTATACATCCTGAGTGATTTGGCTTGGCCAGCTGTTGTCTGGTGGCGCTGGGACCATCTTCTCTCCTCCCAGCCCCCACATTCCTCCCAGCTCCTTGGACCTGAGGTTCCCTAACCCTTCCCACTCCCCTCATCCCGAAAAGCGCCATTCCCACAGAGCCCTGCAGGACACCCTTCAGGTAAAGCCCTCCAGCCTCACAGGCAAACCTCCCAAAGCACCCGGTCCAGGTGCTCTGGATGCTCGGGCTCTGCCTGAGGCCTTGAGTTGGTGCTGGGGCCCAGCTTTGGGGCTGTGTCCTGTAAGGGCAGTCTGTCTTCACAGAAGGCTCTGCCGCTCCCACGTACCTTGGTGCCCAGTATGGGTGGGATTTAATGAGAGGGAAGTTTGGGGCCTCATGCTGGTGGGTTTATCTTCATGGGTGTTTTTTATGAGTCGTCCCTATGACTGAGAGGACCCTGTGTATCTGTCTGCCGTGAGGGCAGGGAGGTGACCTTGGGAAAGCTGGCACCTTGGGATGGGTCTGAAGAGATGGAGCTTAGGTTCTTGCAGGCCTGCAGGGCTTGCTGCACCTGTGTTGCATCTGCGACCCACATGTCCCCTTGCTCTTCCTGGGCTGCTGTACTAGATGAGGCCAGATAGGCCAGCTGCAGCCTGGATCCGTTAATTGTGCTTTTTTGAAGCAGACTAACACTAACTCGGAGTTGGGAGAGCAGTGATACATAGCGGTCACGGTCGCTAAAATATCAGGTAGTAGTAGCAGGTAGTGAGTGTGTGTGTAGTTGGGTCCCAGATCCCAGGTCTAAGGGCCACTGTTTCTGGGCTGTTTAGTGACACGGCCCTTGAGGACCACATCTGTGTGTGGTCTTCCCCACCACTTCTCATGCCTTGGAGATCGTGTGGGAAGCAGGTGTGGCTCACGTAGCATCGACCTGCCTGCTCAAACTGCCCGTGCTGTGTGTTGTGCATGGAGGGTGATTTGGAGACTCTTGTGCCTCAAGGCCCAGTCCACTTCAGCTCAGAGACTGTAGAGCCACCTCTAGTGCCTTTCCTGGGGCCAGTGTCTAGCCTGTGCTTCCAGCCCCAGACACTACCCAAAGCATCGTTCTCTTCAAGTCTGTGGTGCCTTCCTGTTGGGCTGTGGACACTCACAGTGTTGGGAGAGGTGGAAAGAGCATGGGTGTGTGGGTCACGTATATATGAGCTCACATGAAATGATGTTGATTCCAGGATTAAAGTGATTTGGTGCATATTAAATGGGAATTAAAAATCCAAAGACCCTGTAATGAATAGTAAAGATGATGATTTATGTTGTATGAAGAACCAAACTACTGTAATTTTGTACCATAAATGCCTTTCCATCAAGTGACCAGCAACTTCTAAATAAAGCCAGATGGTTTCTTGCTTATGTCTGAGGTCAGTTCTAACTGTTCTTCTCTACCCTCATCTTGGGCTTTGGCTCACTCTGCCATCACTTGGTAGTGGTTCTAGGGGTTTTCAAGATGATGACCGGAGTTCAGAGCAGCAGGCCCACACACAGACTTCTGTGGCCCACAGGCTTGAACCAAAGACCCCAGGAGGCCCCATTGGCACCATGGCCTATCTCCAACCCCTCATCCCCAATCAGCTCCTTGGATCTTAGACTCAAAACTAGCCAGGTGTGTGTGTGTGTGTGGGGGGGTTCCCTGCGTTCAGACGGGTTTCACCATCTGCTTCAGCCTGTGACATAAACCCCACTGTGGACTCCATGAGAGCAAAACCCTTTCTGCTGCTGCAGAGATGTCATACCCTGGTGCAGGTGTTTCAGGAAGAGGTGCAAGTTAGGGCTGCTGTGGAATCTGACTTTAGGTTGCCCTTCCTGGTTTGTGGTAGGGAAGGGACCAAGCCTCCTCTGCTTCCCCTGGAGCCTCACTTTCAGCCACCCTGTTACAGCAAAGCACCATTTTCAGGATACAGGACTTGCTCGGGCTTTTCTCCCTGCACCAGAGCATCATTCTGTCCATGTCTCAAATGGAATAGCCCGGGAATGCAGGGTCAAGGCCACCTGAAGGCCTGAGGGAGGGTAGCCATGAGCCACAGGCAGCTTGTCAGCACAGGACTTGTTTGTATTTCCAAGTGCGGCAGACTTACTCTCAGAGATAAGCTCTGCCAAGCAGGGACAGAGTGTGGCAGCCAGGGGCAGCCCCATGAGAAATGAGGTAGGATTCTGAATGAACTGATCCAGCATGGGGGTGGGGTGGATACATCATCTTTTCCAGGCTGCTGTTACCTGGCGGCTCTCGGAGGTGTCTAGTCTAGTGGGTGTCACACTTGGTTCATTATTTGCTTACCAAATTAGTCAAAGAATGTGTGCACTGATCCTGAACCTGGGGTGGAGCCAGTGTCAGGGCCTGGAGGGGCTGAGGAAGCCACTCTTGGATGCAGAGAGGAGGTACCCCAGGAAGGTGCTTAGCCGTGTAGCACGTGTGCCTAAGCTGAGGAGGCTTGGGATTTGGGGTCAAACCACGCAGACCCATGAGGTAGGTAGGGACAGACAGGCCTGATCTCCTGAGCCATGTGTGCTGTCAGACTGCAGATGGCAGCGTCAGAGTCTGAAGCCCTTTGAACACCACTCCAGGGAGAGAGACTGGTTGTCTCAGTCTTCTGAGGACAGGGTCAGTGGATCTATGCCATGGGAGAGGGAAGGCTGGAACCGGGCCCTTACACAGAGGACAAAGCTGCTGCTTTCTGTTTCTGCTGCTCCAGGTGCAGCTTTTGGAGGCCCAGGGTGGGGCTGGCTGCAACAGGAAATGGAGAGCAAAAAGCAACAGCACCTTAAGTGTGGCTGTGATCCTGGGGGCAGAGCCTTTCTGGGTGCCCCTCCCCAAACACCAGCACACAATGGGAATGCACGCAGTTTAAAGTCCTGCTGGGCCACTGTGGTTGGGGGCTTGGGGACTCCTAAAATAAAGATCCCTTAGGGCTTTGGTACTATGATCTCCCGCCAGTCCCTTTGGAAAGTCTGAAGGGCAAAGCTGGGGTCAGGAATGGGAGAGGCCTCAGGTTTGATCCCCAGAACTGGGGGGAAAAATCAAAACCCCTAAAAATGCACAAGGGAGGGTGCATAGAAGAGACACTTGTTCCTGCTGCAGCCAACCAGGCACAATGCGACCCCTCCCCATTAAATATTTGGATCCAAAGAAATCTCGGACAGCCTTTGTTCAGTTATACATTTTATTCTCTAATAGGTACAATACTAAAATAAACACAAATTAAAAAAAAGTTTTATTAAAACAAAACTGTACAAAAAAGCAGTATACTACATTTTAATTACAGAACAGTCTACTGTCCAAAAGGCACTAATCCAGAATGGGAGATACAATGAAACAGGACTCATTGGAACTATTTAATCAATACAGTACAGCACTTGTTTCTTTGACCATTTACATCCAGAAACAAGGGCTTCTTGCTACAGTCAGCACAAATTGTTATAATCCGAGTCCTACTGGGAAGGTGCAGTATCACTTCCTAGAGCAGGTTCCACCAGGGGCCCAGGAGGGGGCTGGGGACTCGGGCAGAGGTGGGCACCCCAGCTTGTCTTGGCCTCTGGTGGGTTGGATCTGGCCATTACTGGCAGCCACTCTAAACCCTCTCCTGTTTAGCACCGGCAAAGTGGGTTCTGAGATGCTCCAGGTCAAGGACAGGAGGTGTGATGACAGCTCCAAGAGGGGAGGCACCTGGTAACCCTGTCTGAAAAGGCAGCAGCTACCTGGAAGGGGGTCATGGCCCAGTGACAGCCAGGGGGCTGGGTGCTATGTCAGGCAGCGCCTCCCCTAGCTTCCCAGGTCTGTGAGTATCCAGTGCTCTCATCTGGGAAACTGGTTTCTAGAAGGGGAGTTTGCTTCCCGGAGACAAGTCAGAAGGCCATGCTTGGCCTCAGGGTGCAAGCCACTTCCCTCCCTCAGGGCCTCCTCTGGCACCTGAGGGGCAGGAATGGAGTTAAGCCCTGCTCCCCTCTCTGCTGGGTGGCCAAGACACCTCTCTGAGCCCCAGCTTTATCATCACAGACTCTGGCCTGAAGAAGGATACTGCAGCTTTCCAAACAGTGTCATACACAGAGAAGACGAAGACAGGCATCTGATGTTAACAAAAATAAGTAACAAAGAAATGGGATTAAACCAAATCTCTTCTCACAGCGCCCTATACTACACCCTCCTTCTGCTTAGCAGAAAATTGTACGTACACAAAAATACAAGTACACAATTTTGTAGAACAGTCTGGTTTTAATATATTTATATATATTTATATTTATACGAGTGGCAGGGTAGTTCATTATATAGAGCTTTTTGCACTTTTGGCTCATATGCAACAAGGCTTATAAATTCAGCTTTAGCTTTCATTCAGATTTTATAGCTTTTGAACAATTTTTTTCACATTTAAAGCAGCATCCAATTTGCACTAGGAGTCTGTGGTGATTACGGGGAAAGATGGGGTCAGGAGATTATGGGGGTGGGACGGTATACATTCCAGTGTGTGTGGCATGTCAGGAGGGTTCCATGTGGACAGAGCTTGCCATGATGACCCCTTGAGGTAGACTGAACACCTTACAGCAGACTCAGACACAGGTGTGACACCCTCAGGGACACATGGCACACAAGATGGGGACAGACCAGAGGAGACACCAAAGGGAAACACACAGAGACTCAGACAATGGCCAAGGCCTCCCCTACTCATCTGGCATCATGCTGAATACCTGCAGGCAACATCCAGACATCTGGTCCCTGGTGTCTGGTCAAAACATGGATGCCTGCTTTCCGCTTCCCAGCTGGCCATGCCAGCTTGTTCCCAGCCCCACAGTGAACTACACAAGCTGCGCTCCGACACGAGTGGGCTGCCACTCCTTAGCATTGAGCTCTTGCTGATTCAAGTCCAAGTCCCACTCAGAGCCCAGAACGCGGGCCCTCTTAATGCTGACTCAGAGCTGGCCTCCCTCTATCATGCACTCAGGTGATACTCCTCAGTCACACTGGGGCTGACAGGTGCTTGGTAGACTATGAAAGCTGCATCTAATGGCTAATGGCAACCCCTGGGGGCAGTGTGGTTTGCATGCTCCATGCAGCCTCATTTTCATCACCAATTGGCCACTCACCCACAGCTTTCCCTTCTCTAGGCGAGGCAGTTTTACTGGTAAGATCATCCATGCCTGCTACATGCAAATTCCCAGTGCTTGCACTACTCCATCATCTGAGCAAAAGAAATCCTGGGTTATTAGTGATAATAAGGTGCCTGTATATGGACTGTTCCTTTCCTACTCATCACCTGTGTGTTATAACAATAGAGCACAGCACAGTCACTAATCTGTCCTATACCCCCATATAAACAAAGGCCTGGATCTAGTTCAGACTTAAATTACTTTCAAAATGAAAAACTCATCTTTTTAAATGCACACTGGACCTTATTACAACTCTACCAATGATGGCCCTTGGCTCCTGGCTCCCTGGTATCTGGGCTGTACATGCAGCCAGGGCTCCAGTACTCATGATGGCAAAAGGGCACAGGGGTATCAGCCGCCATCCCTGCCTGCCAGTCCTTAGAGTGGAAATGTCCCCCAAGGAATGACAGACAATTCTGCTCAGAGCCCACCTCACTCCTGCTTTATTCAGAGCTAGATCTAGCTAAATAGACTCCTTAAAACTCCCTACGATTCAAGACCACAGAAACATCAACAGAAGGAACATAGGAAACAGTGACAAAGCCAGCCTTCTCCCCTTGCTTGCCCTTGTGACCATTCTGCCTGCAGAATGGCAGGGGCATTGGGTGGGTGGGGGTGCAAAACGCCCACCCTGAGGCTGTGTGCATGGTAGGAAGGACAGGGCAGGACAGGGCACAGGCCAACTCTCGGGCAGGTCCCAGAGGTTTGTAACTTGCTTAGGCACTTAAACATAAATGAGAATTTGATCCTGCAAGGTACTGTAGACTCAACATAACCATGGCCATGGAGGAGAGACTGAGCCCATGATCTCAGAGAAGAGGCTGTAGGATCTTCCAGAAGAGAGTGCACTACCTTGCAGTTATGCGGTAGCTCGGGCCAGTTTGGTCACTGTGGTCCCTGATGAGTACCTGACGAGGCACAGGCTGTCCTGACCCCCGTTCAGAGTCACTGTAAGAACCACTGAGAGAAGAAGGGCGCTTTCAGAGTGGCGCTGCGGCAGAACCAAAGAGCAGGAAGGGAAACGGTGCCAGAACGGCCAGTGCTTGGAAAGAAAGCTCTACTCACCCAGAGGACTTTGGTTTTGTTTTTTCTGGTGCCCATTTTCAGAGATGCATGATGAGGTCCCCAAAGATTTCAATACAGTCAACGTGGGCATCAAGGCAAACGATAAGGGGATTGCTTTCTGAAAGCAGCCACGAGCACTCACCTCCACTCAGCACACGACCCACACAGGCACCTCCCTGGCTGCAGACAGGGCCCAGAAAAAGATCAGCAGAGTGGCTGCTGTTTGTGTTCATATAACTCTAATGCCATTTGGTTTTCTAGTCTAATGGCCTCAGCGAGCCATGGAATGGACAGACGGCCTCACAGGTTTAGCCTGCGCTCTTAGTTCCAGTAAAGCAAAATGGGAGGGGTTTCCTGGGCGCAGGAAGGTGCAAAAACAAGACTGGAGTGATTCGACCTGGAAGCACTGGGAAGCTAAATCCTGGAGGGAACAACGAACCTTCAAATACAAGTCCCTGGGACCTGCCTCTGTCTCAAGCCCTGGGTAGGCGACAGGCACTGATTTTATTTCACAACTTCCATGGCACCTTTGGCCACCAACAGAGATGCAAAATCTTGATCATACCAAAATGAAAGGCACACACACTCTTTCTCTCCAAATCAAGGTGTTTCAGGGCAGAGTGAGGACAATGTTAAGCCCACACTGGCCAGCTAGTGTAACAAGGCGTCAGCAGCCCCGGGAGACAGCTTGCTGCATCCTTCAGCCTTGTTTCTCAACTACTTTCCATTGTCTTGGGCGTTAAGGCTACCCATGATGTGACAAGAGACTGGAAGAGGACAGTGACCCAGCCAACTCTTGGAGAACCTAGTTTTGTGACAAAGAGCTAGAAAAGAAGGTGGGGAGAGGAGCATAGCACGTCAGTTTGAAGATGTTCCTTGTTTGGTGTCTGACCAATAGTCACTAAGCCTTCACGTGACCCTGAGGCAGCTTGCTCTATTCCTGGATTCTGGATATTAAGAAGTTCTTATTCTAGCCCTAAATTTGGGTGTCTTCAGGCATCTACTTATGGGCCAGTCAGTGTTGATGAGGAGCCAAGGCTATGGCAGGGTGGCCCTAATACCACAGCGCCAGAGCCTTGGATTCCACATTGCCCTTCACTTCCTTTTTGAGTGTGGTAGAAGGAAGCATGGTTGGTGGGAGGTGCCCCCAGAGCACCAAGCAGATGACATTAGGGACTTCTGGCCGAATGCCAATTCTGTCCCCCCAAATGCTCACAGGTAATCGTACTGTTCTGCTGCTGTGCAGGACACAGCATACAAATCACAAAATTAGCTCAGCTAGTGCTTCTCGGAATCAGAAGGCAGTGAGACTGAAAGTCTAATGGAGATAGCTAGCTCCAGCTTAGTAGCTGGGAAAGTAAGACAGGGTTGAACCTACTGTCGCAGCAGGGCCCACAGGTCTCAGGGATCACACCTCTCACCTGCAGGCTAGGGGAAGGGGCCACAAGGAGACTTTCACAGAATGGAGACTTGTATTCAGCCATTCCACACGACAGAGCTTAAAGCCAGCAAAGCCAGCATCTTGGTGACTAGTGTTCTGGGTGAGAGCGGACACATTCTGTAGAAAGATGAACACACACACATAGCTACCAACCAAACCTGCAGTGTCCAGCCTGGAGAAGGACAGGGCTCATGGACTCCAGCCAATCTCACCTGAGTCTTGAGCCCCACAGGCAGGAGAGAGCTTATAAAAGGCCACTTAGCATGGGCCGCTGCTGGCATATTCCTGTGGACCCTTTTGATCCTCTAACTAAATCCAGGCTCCTGCAAAGGAATGCTAGAAAGAAAAAAAAAGTTCAAACTAAGTATCAACCGGAGGGCTAGCGAGTGCCTACAATCCCACAGGCTATGAGGATGGCATGATGCCTGCCTGGAGACACAGGTGCACAAAGAAAAACAAAGTGGGGGACAGAGAACCAAGAGCCAAGTACTGACAGCAGAATGGCACTAGGAGGCAAGCTGGCCAACAAGCCTAATCTGAGCAAGTAGGGGTGTGCAGACATTCCTGTGTGAGGTCCACTGGTCCCTGTTCTCGTCACATTGTCTATTCTGGGCCTCACAGTCCCAGAAGGAAATCACTACTCAACTCTGTAAACTTCCGTGTGGTGAATACTCCTTGACGGTCATGGCAGTGGAGAGAATCAAGTTTCCAAGGAAAAGCCTCAGAATCACGGGAAGCCCAGAAAAGCAGAAGGTATCCCCAAGGGGAGGCACTCCAGCTGCCAGCGGGAGGACGGAGACGGGAGGCGCTGCCAGAGCTGCCTCAGTTTGCTGACTAGTTTCTGGCCAAAGTAGCATAGGTTCATACTGGACAGGAAAGGTTTCAGAGAATCTGGATGTCAGGTGCAGGCAGTAAGCAATCCATTCTAGACCTGAAATGATTCCCAAATCCTCTCTCACTTGGGTGGGACACAAATCCTATGTCATTATTTTGGTTTACTGAGCTGTTGTTCTAAATGTTCTTGGGAGCATTAGTGCTCGAAGGGAATAAGCATGGGTGCCTGCTATTCTCAATCACAGAAAGGACAGAAATCCTCTTAATTATGACCATGCCAATCTACATCCTGCTAAAACAGCTAATTACATGTCAGGAGGACACTCAGTCATTCGGAACAATTGCCATTATACTTTTACATATTCATTCTATGCCACCCCCCTCAATTACCATGGTTACAATTTGAAAAAAAGATTCAGCCAAACCTTCATTTGATCACAGCACACCATCATGAATTTGCGAGTTAATTATGGCTGTATGGAGCCAGTCTTATTTAAAGAGAGAGAAGGCGGACATGGAGTCAGGGGAGCTGGCCTCTTGGGTGTTCTAAGTGAGGCACCAAGTTCCTCAGCAGCAGTGCTCGGAGCTGCACAGCCTGAAGACTTGTCAGCCAAGGATGGCACTCCACCAGGAGGCTACCTATCACATCTCACCTGCCTGGAAGTTGAGAATGATAAAGCAGCTTGGGGACATACATCTGGAATGCCAGGACAACCACCCTGGTGATGAGATGGCAGCGACAGCTGAGCCTTCCCTCAGTCTCATTTTCTCTTGTTTAAAGAGGAAAACCAGTGCTGTGGGAGTCTGGGTGGCTCAGGTTGATAGCTGAATTTGCTGATCCCCCCCCCCACCCATACCCCCAAGATAGTATAATGAAGTAGCTACACAAACCTCTTAATTTTCCAGCTTCTAACATAGATAGGCACAAGGCTTCATTTCCGAGCACGTCAGTCCTGTAAGCTGCCATGAGGAGTAGTATCTCCCCTTCAGTTTAGAAACAAATGGCTTTGAGAGGAGCTTTTGCAGCCAGAACACTGGTATGATGATGTGACAGGTCTCAAAGCCTTCCACAATAAGGAAATCACTCTTCTTAAGTGATGGCCATCTTTGAAATGGAGGGTGTGTGATGAAGGAGACTATGCAGGACAGGCCTCTGTTGTGAGCACATGCTACCATTCATGGCTGCCTCTCTACAGAGCCGCTCTGTTGTCTGGGCGCTCACTGTTACAGTCATAACACACACTACAGAGACAAATGCTACAGGGTTTTCGGAACTCTAGCTCAGTTTGCTAGATTCAATCCTGAGTGAGCATACCTGCAGACACATACAAAGGAATACTGTGCACTTGTGATTACTACACCAGCCCCAGTGCAACCCCACCCAACTCCCACTCAAACACACACACAGCAGAACTGGTCGATGTGTGCATCCTTCACTTGGGAAATCCTAAAATATAAGCTTGGCTCAGTAAAGCTGTAAGTGGATCTGGCTGATCAGTACAGCCTCAATGAATACAGTAGTAAAACATAGCTGATAACCATAGTAACAGGGTGATATCACAGAGATGGACAGAGACTGATGCACTGCAGTGGGAGAGTCACTGAGCACAAGACCACTGACCACAAGTAAAGTTATTGCCTAAGAACTTGGTGAGGTTCGTGCAAAACATCCTGTTTTCTGAACAAGAGAGGAAGAACAGTTTAACAGCAGAGTTGAGTTAAATGGGAATGTCGGTTTTAATCACAGCACTCCAGAGGCAGAGACTAGTGAGTCTGAGTTTGAGGCTAGCCTGGTCTACAGAGTGAATTCCAGGGCAGCCAGGGCTACACAGAGAAACCCTGTCTCAAAAAACAAACACAAAAGGATAGGGTGTGAGGGTTCGATGCTGCTTCTAAACAAATCCTTTTTGGGACCAGGGAGAGTAAGGTCTTGAAGAGAACACTTTTAGAACAGGCTAGGGAAGTCATTGTGGAGAAGCAGATAATTCTCAGAGTGTAGACAGACAAAGGTAATAGGCTTGGCAGATGGAGTTTTAGCTACTCAAAACAGGAAGGAGGGTCCAAGTTCAGAGGTGGACTAAGGCTACCTATTGAGCCTATGAAGCCAGCTCAAGACAGATACAGTGCTGAAACAGAAAATGGAAGGGGGGGAGGAGCCATGCAGAGACAGAAAGAGTGATGGGAGCATCGTGATGTACTAGGGTCTGCAATCGCTGGTGCCTGATGACAGTCATTCAAGAAGAGTTTAAAGCAAGAATTCCTAAAGCTAGAGAGCCGAGACAACTGTATCAGAACTCTGTGTCCTATCCCCATGTAAAAATAAATGAAGAAAGATAAAAGGAAAAAACAAAACAAAACAAAAAAACCAAGAAGCAAGGCATTGGTGGCACATGCCTTTAATCCCAGAACTTGGGAGGCAGAGGCAGGTGGATCTCTGTGAGTTTGAGGTCAGCCTGGTTTACAGAGCTAGTTCTAGGACAGGCTCCAAAACAATACAGAGAAACCCTGTCTCAAAAAAACCAAAAACAAAAAACCCAAACCAAACCAAACCAACCAACCAACCAACCAACCAACCAACCAACCAACCAACCAACCAACCAACAAACAAAACAGGTGTGGCTGAATGATAAACCTCCCAGGAACTAGAGCTCTGGAGAGGAGTCTGAACAGGCTTCAAACTCACTCCTGTCTTTCTAAGGTCACCTACTGAGCTGGAGTGAAAAGAACCAAGGGGCTATTTACTGCCCATGCAGGTGCCCTCCTCCTGTAGCCTGCCTTACATGGTACTCAACACAAACTTGGCTGCCGTGCAGTCTTGTCTCCTGTGCTCTGAGGGCACTGCATAGTCACACACGGCAGAGCACAGTAGTGCCCTTCCTGGCTGCTGGCTGCGATTGTCTTCAGAAAGGCAGGAGTATCTTAAGGTGGTCCTTTGTTAACAGGCCATTATGTAAGGTACTAAAAGGTGGGAAGTTACCTTCCTACCCAGCAACAGCAACTCAAAGCACTTGAAAAAAAAAAAGAAAGAAAAATCACAGTATACTCTATGAATGTCTGCTCCCCTCCTGCATCCCTTTTAGCATCTTCATTGGTTAGGAAGGCACAACCCCTGAAAGAGATGTCTAGTCCCACAAGTATAGAAGGGGGTGAGAGCAGAGACAGGCAAGCAAGGATCACATAGGATGAGTCTAGGAGCCCAGCTCTTTTCCTTTCAGCATGGTAAGTTTAAGTTTCCAATTTAATACCATACCTAAAACCTGGAGAAGATTTACCATCCAAAGGAAGGAGCATGAACATGGCAGGTCTGGGGCCATTCCAAGAACGCAGGGACCAGGACACAAAAAGTAGAATCTGACCAGGTGATCCCCAGAAAACTACCTGATGGTAGATTTGAACCTTGATCCCCAAGAAACAGATTCCTAGTGTGGGCCAGATAGCACAGGCTCCATGTAAGGCTGTGAGTCTGTGGGCATGCGGCAGTGACAGGCCGCCTCTCACAAGCCGGCGTCTGTGGCAGGCATGCTTTCCCAGTGCCGCCACCCTGCTACACGGAGCCAGCACTGCCTGTACCAGCCATGGCTGCGCTTCTCTCCCTCAAAGGAAGGTCTCAGTACAACAGAACATTCTGCTTTTCTCTTGTAGCCAGAGTTCCCTTAGAAAGTGGAGCTGTCTTAACAGCCAGAGTCTGTTCCATCAAAAAGGCAAGCGAGAACAAGTGACAAGAGCAATGGCACCATAAAGATGTTGTCAATTATAATAATCTCATGGTAAAATCATGGATGTGGCTTGTCAGAAAAATATGGTTCCCCCTCTCCTGTTCTTTCTTTCTGATTCAGCTGAGAATAAGCAGATAAAAGTTGACCAAAATGGAAAGACACAATAGGAATATTTCTTCTTCATAAACAAAAGGAAAGAAAGACAATGCAATCTCCTACGTGAAAAAAAAAAAATCAAACCATGGAAGATTCTACGTAGGTGTGGGGGGCTTCGTTCCTGAGAATAAGAAATGCTACTCTTAAATTTGTGGGTTCAAGTACTACAGTAAGAGAAGATGGCTCCATTTCACTTCAGTTTTTGGAGCTGGAAAAAATGCAATTTCCCCCTGAAATCCACGGACAGGAGCAGGACCAGGCCCTGCCTAGCCTAGCGCCCTTCAAAGCACAGTGTGTAGGTGGGATAGCGCCCTCAGGCCCCTCAAAGACAAGTCTTCACATTCGTGTACCCAAGACTTACAGCTGAAGGGATAATCCAGTCAGTGTGCCCCAGTAAGACCAGCTAAAATAAATGCTGTGGATACGGAGTATCCAGCATGAGAAGGGGAAAATGAGGGTCAGCGTGCCCTCCTCTCTCAACAGCTTTGAAGTTAAACACATTTGGTGAAGAAGGAGGAGGGAAGGAGATGGTCTTAGAAATTGGTTCAGGTAATGGACAAAAAAGACGGAAGCCCTGCTTAATGGCCCACTCCACACTCATACTGCCCTCCAAACAAGGCTTCGTCAGACACAAAAGGAGAGATTGGATGAGGCAGAAAACACTTAGCCTCTCTCAGACACACACTGTGCCAACACACTGAAGACTGTTTCTTCTTACCCACAGTGACAGTATGTCATTTAATCAGGTTGCCAGGATCATTTTCATACAAGGCCAGCAGATGTAATTTCCTCTGATGCATGAATAGTTCATCATTTTGCTACTGGATGACAAGGTGATCACAGGGTGACTTTGTAACGCAAGTTCACTGTTTGGTATTTTGAGTTCTCAAAATGAAAAAAAGATTTATCAAATATAAATATCTTTAAAGAGTAACAAAAGTGCTACATATGTGATCAAGGAAAAAAATTCCATTAGGTACTGCCACTTAAAGTAGATTAAACTACAAATATTACCACATCCATTATCAATATGGCTTCCAATTATTAAATAAATTGCCTGTAGCAATATAGCTTTCACACCTCCACAAGGACAGAGTAAAGGGAACAAAGCAGACACACCCTGCCATGTCCCACACACTCACTCACGACATAAGTGGTAAATGGCCCCTGCTTTTTCTGCCCCTAGCTAGGCAAGGATCTGCATCTGTGACAGTCGAGTTGGCATAGTCCAATACAGTCCTAGCAACTCTGGGTAGGCTTCAGGTGATGGGGACAAAGCCTGATCTTTCACCCACTTTTGACCTCAGCTCTATCCTTAGAGACTTTTTGGTAGTAGGGAGCGGGTACCAAAAGGAGGCAAAGCAACTTGCACGGTATCTCCAGCACTTTCCCAGGCAGGCGCTGGTACCATGCTGTGGAATGTATAGTGGCTCTGAGAACTGGGCTTAGCAGCCAACTGACATTCAGCTCATGCTTCCCCTACTGCTCTCAAGCTGGGTTTTGCCAGAACTTTTTTTTCTCTTTTTTGTCTTTTTTGTTTTAGGATCGTGGTCCCAAAGGCAGAAGGCAGTATGTTATCTACTAAGTAACACAGCTTGTGAGAGGAAAGGATGTCTGTGTTGGGCATGTTAACATTAACCAAGATCTGAGCTCGGGATTCCAATGACATTCTTAGCACAGCACCCAAAGAAGGATAGTCTAGCCACACTGTGACTAGGAGGCACGGCTTATTGCAGCTGAGTCAATGACTCTCCGGCCGAGGTGGGGCTCTAGTGTTCCTTGCACTCCGTGGATACTGTCCGGATGGTGTCTGTCGGTCCTGTGCCACTACCTCAGCTTGCATCTTGTCAGTCTTGGGGCAGGAACGGGGTACAGCCTAGTGTTACATGAATCTAAAGGTACCCAAGATTTCACACAGAGCCTAATATTTGAGAACTGAGGGTTATCTAAATACCTGGAAGCACTTTCTTGGAATGCTAAGACAGAGCAGCGAGATTTTTTAGCCTCAGGGGCTGGGAGAGGGATGTTTGGTTGGTTGGTTATTACTTACTGGGATTTTAATACTGAGAGAGTATATGCAAAGGCTGAGGGCACCATGCCATCTTCACAGAACAAGACCCTAACGGCTACCTGACATACAAGAAACTGTAAGTTATACTGTAAGAACACATGTTAAGGACCGAGGAAAGTCTGCTAAGGTGCTACGTCTAAACTAAGTTAACTGTGTGATCCTCCCTGATCAGTCATCATCCAGGGCCTCTGTCTTGATCTCACTGGCTCCCTGCCGGGCCAATGCCAAGATAGTGTGGTTGACGGCTGCCATCTCCACAGCTAGTGAGATGGGATCTTGGTGGTCACTATGGCTCGTGCTGTCATCCTAGATGTGTAGAAATAAGAAATGAATGTTATTCATTGGCTGGTAACAATTCTCAAGCTCACAAAAAGGCATGCGGGGGTGCCGTGCAGGGGACAGAGCATCTGTGGAGGAGACTGCTGAGCACATCTAATGGTGGAGTGAATTGTATTTAAGTAGACACTGAATGGACTTGGGTCCAGAGACTACCAATGATTTTGAGACTCAACAAATAAAAAGGATGAAAATTGTATGTTTTGATCCTTTTTCAATGAGAATTTATTTATTCTACCAAAAACTTGCTAAAGGGTGATCAAACCTGAAGTGATTAGAATAAACTAGTTAATTTGGGTTTTCCTGTTTGCCACAGATACAGGAGTAATCACTGCACCCAAACCAGGGCTGTCCTAAGACCACAAAGCTCTTACGTGGCTACTGGACAGTAAAGAAAATTTACAAGTACTGGCACTTACAACTTACAAGTCAGGGGGTCCTCAATTATACAAGTCACATGTGCAGCACTGTCCCATTAGGACTAAGTGAAGCTCTCCACCCTCTCAGCTCAACACATTACACAGGAAAGCTGCGGACAGGCTCAGTGGCACATGTCTGTAACCTCAGCACTCCCAGGCTGAGGCAGGAGACTGACTGTAAGTTCCAAAACCAAACGGAATCAACCCCAGACATCAGAGGAATGAAGCTGTGAAGGAGGCTGTCCGTCTAGGGAGTGTGCTGGGCACTGAAGGTGCTGTCACAGAGAAGGGGAGTTTCTCACCTGTCACATCTTCAGGGGACTCTGTACCAAAGAGCTTTGGAAAGGGTAAGTCCCTTGGGGGAAAAAGCATAGGATGTGCTGCCCCCAGGGCATCTGCAAAAAAAGATGGAAATGATCCATCTATGTGGGTCAGCTGAAAAATACCAGGAATGTTCCTGACAAAGATACAGAGCACTCTCCTGAGCCAAGGGTGGAGCTGGGCTTGGAGAACTGACTCTCGGGGGAGGGGAGCAACCTTCTGGGACATCATCCTTCAGGATTTAGGAAGGAATCTGCAGAAAATCACATGCCCCTCTGGAGTATTGGGGTATACAGAGGTAATGAAACACCAAGAGAATGAATACTGAGGGACAAAGAAACCACCAGAAGAAAGAACAAATGCTTTTCTTGTCAGAGTTCAGGGAAGGGACTGTGTGTGTGTTGTTTGAATTTTCCAAATGGAAATGAAACTTAGATCTGGTTTAATGAAATCGGTCAACATGTTTGTGGATAGAGGGGACACCCCCAATTGTACTTGCTGACTTATTCCATGCAGTGGCTACAGTTAAATACATGTTCCCCAAGCAATGCAGAACACATCAGGATGGGATGAGAAGACATGCAGGCATGGCATTTATGATAAGATGAGTGTGCTGGTATCCAGAGAGACTCTGGTTAACCACTCCTCTGGCAGAGGGCTCCCACTGTAATGGGGCTGGAGTGGGCGGGGCCTTATGTGGCGCCCTGCATGGTCCATATGTAGGCACCGTCACTGCTGCCCGCGTGCCCCTAAGTGCTTCTCAAACACTGTGTGTGTGGTAAGGTTAACTTGCTTGTTTGGGTCAGATCCTCCTCTCTTCTTCTACCTTCTCTGCTTCTCTGCCTCCCTCTGAACTTCTTCCCTCCTCCTCCTCCCCATTGCGTGCTTGCCAAGTGTCCTGTTGTGTGACAATAAACCCATAGGGGTGGATAGAGATTACTCACAGATTTAACAGGACAACAGAATCGTACCACATGAAAATCTAACTAGACACATGAGCAGAGTGGAGGGACACCCACTGCTCCCCCCACCTCCCCGCACAACCACACCCACGGACTTGAGTTGCCATACTGCCCCACCACTCTGTAACCAGAAGCCTCTGCTCAGCCACCCACCTGCTCAGAGTAGTCGTTCCCATCCACATCATCACTGTTGGAATGGCCTCCTGGACTCTGTACATCTATCCCATGACTCTCCAGGATTGCTGCTTCTTCGAAAAAAGCAAATAGATCCCTAAATTATCTGCTGCCTCATCACAGTGGCTGAACCATGATGTTTACATGGTGAGGAAGTCAGAACATAGTTACTCTGTTTCTAATCATCTGTAAGTGGGAGAAATTCAATTCTGTGCAGATCAGAGTAGAGGCCCGACTTGTACACACTACCAGTCTGGACTGGTGGGTACTTCATGACACGTATTAAGTCAACAGCTGTCCTGGTGGGGCTGTACAGAGCAAATGAAAATTGGCATGACCAGTAAGGAGTATATTCACAAACAAAATGCAATTGTACTTCTTGTGGTGGTGGGGATCAAACCCAGGTCCTTTCTGTCCTTTCCCAGCCCCAGAAAAACAACTGCAGAAGCTTAAATGAACCTTTTACTCCTATCTCATCCCCTCAAATCTCCCTTTTACTACTTTTCAATAGTACAAAATCCCCTTTTCTTCTTTTTTAGTTGAATACACATTTTCCCTTTGGGCATTTGACATGGTCTCCCACCCTCCAGCTTTATTAAGTTATTGTTGGCCAGTGGAAACTTTGTTTATGGTAATAGCACAGTGTATAGCAATAAGTATACACTGGGGACTGACTAAACCCAACGTTAGGTTTCTGAAATGCCCTTTATTGGCACTTTTGCTTCTCGTCTGCTGAATCTCTTCTATTCCAGCAGACGTTTCTCAGCATCATAATTCCTCCCTTAAGACCCCACAAAAATCCTTAATATGAGTCACAAAAGTAACCTGTTGCTCAAGGGTTAATTCTACAATCTAGAACATTAAGAACAATCAGCTTTATAAATAACAAAGTTGTTATTAAAGTATAAATAAAATAGTGCAGGTAACACTGACCTTGCTATTAAAAATGCATTGAAGAAAAGCAATGGTGCTTCTATTCGGACCTAAGTGTTGCGATCACTTAGACCCGCAGCTCATAAACTGGCCACTCTTATCCCATTTCTAAACTTCTCATGAGAGAAGGTAGTCTCTCTGATACATTACCGATATTGGCTCTCCTCTTGATCTCCTTCCGTCTATTAGCGAACCAATTATAGACTTTCAGAGAGGTAACTCGTTCCAGGTCGGACAGTTTTTTGCCTGTGAATGCAAGTATGCATGCAAAAAAAAAAAAAAAAAAAAAAATCAGATAATCTGTATCTTAGATCCAAGACTGAACTGTTCTCAAGAAATATTTCTCTGCTAAAAGTTGTTCTTGATTCTATTTATTGCCAAAATAACAGATGGGATGGAATCATTTATAGCACTTAGTACTAAGAACCCACTAAAATTATTACTGCGTCAACAAACACATAAATGAATACACAGCTAGCCACAACTCAGGAATATATTATTCAATATTAAAAAATCTCACAAAGTCTGTTTACTAGGGTTCCAGATCAAAACGTAGTTCCCAGGTTAGGACCATATTAGTGTCATTTAATTAGCATCACTGAGAGGGATGTTACTCTCTATGGAAGTGTACAGATAAAATGACTTATCTTAACTTCCTGGTATCTTAACATATATGTTGTATCTTACGTAAGAGAGGAGATACGTGCTGCATTGAAGGCGAATGCCTCTGTAACCATCCACCATTGTGATTGCTCTGGGACACACAGCCCCACTCAGGGCAGAGAGTTCAGATTTACTGTCTTCTCAGCCACCACAGTTAATTCTTATGGAGATACCATACTACTGTGTAAGCAACCATCTGCACTGTCCCCTGTTCTCCTGTCCTCTTGTTTTCAGCTTTTAACTGTATGTGTTTTCCAGAGGGAGCAAATCCCTTCACTGAGACTGTAGGCCTGTGCACAGACTCCTCTTGCCTGAAGGTGGAGCCCAACATGTAGAGTAGATATCACTAGAGGTTGGCTTTCTAAAGGAGACTAATCCCCCTTTACTGTATAAAACTCTGATAAGATCACAGTCTTTAAGTCATCAAAACAAGTGGCCCTGCAGAAAGTAGCTGCTTGAACCAAGGCTCTGAAGTACACAGGGAATAAGATGCATAGGAAGTATCAGAGTAGCTGCAGACCCCCACAGAGACCCCAAAAGGGAACCACCATGTTCCCTGAGCTGGGCAGAAGCCATCCCAATGTGGGAAGCAGACAGACTACACCCCCAAGAGCTGCCCCACAAAGAAGTACAGAGCTTGAAGTTTTATAGCAACTGAAAAAAATAGGGGTTACATTATCAAAATTTGCTTGAATTTTCACATTTTACCATTATTTCAGAATTGATAAGTTTATGTTAAATTTTGGAAAAAGAAACCCATTAATTTAAAAACCTTTCAAGGCCTCGTGTCATGGAGAGTGATTGTGTGTGAGTACTACAGTCATGTCACATCAATGTCAAGAGTACTATCTGGAGAACACTGGGCTGGGACTGGCCTTAGGAGGGCGAGTGTCCAGACAACTGAACGGCACTGAGCATTGCCCCCTGAGCTCACCTCCTTACCTGGCTTCTGTATGACTGCATTGCAAGCGTTGGCAATTTCTTCTCTCTTTGCTTCATCTGGGTATTGATTCTCATTGAAGTAACTGTAGCGGCAACCAACAAAGACACATTTTACTTTAAAATGCACCCATTAAAAGGTCTTCATTAAGATGTAACTTGGTACAGTCCACAAGAACTTCCTGGAGGAAGCAAATGTAAGGCCTACTTACTTACCTTTTACTTAACTGAACTTACCATAAGTGACTAGTGGCTGTATGCTGCTCTGCCTCTAAGTTATTTATTTATTTTTAAGAGTCTACCTGGTGATGATCATCTTTACTGAATTAAGCTAGTCTTAGAAACATATTATTATGCCTATTCTCATGAGTGGTTCCTAGATTTTTACATAGACATATAAAACAGTGGATGTGTGTATGACATGACCTCAGAAATAAAACTAATCAGGAAGCAAGAGGAATAATGGGAGAGGAAAGCTAAGAGGAGGGAGTGTAGGAAGGTAAGGGGTATAGACAATATCCAATAGGTGTGTGTGTGTGTGTGTGTGTGTGTGTGTGTGTGTGTGTGTGTGTATGTATGTATATGTTCAGCAAAACATTACAAGTGATTTTAGTGTGCATGACTAACTACAGTCACAGAGCCACAAGAGTCACACTACTAAAGCACTGGTATCAACACAGCCTTTTCTCTTTTGGTCATTTTTTTTTTAAATAGTATCAAAAAGTGGAAATTACCCAATTACCACAAACAAGAGATGGCAGAACAAATTACGGGGTATCTATATTTATACACAGCTATTTTAAAACAACCAGGAAGGAAATAAGTTAGCACCCTGTCCAATGACCTGAATAGATGTTTACAGCATATTACTAAGTGAGAAAAACAATCTGCAAAATAATGTACAAGCAAAAAAGGCCAAGAAATAGAAGATCCTGTCTGCATGTGTACGGGTTCACATGGGTAAAAGAGGAAAATGTGTATCAGGCTGAGAACATTGACCACTGACTGTTGAAGAAGGGGCTTAGTGGGATACTGACACATTTTGTTTTTATATGTTACAAAGTAGATATTACTTTGGTTCAACAGTATTTAAAACACAAGGCTTGCTAAATCCGGTGTTAGATCAAGCAGACTCATAAAAGGTAGAAGGGACCATAATGCTATTATTAGTGCTACTTTTTCTGACATCTATGAACTTAAAGAAAAAAAGAACTTTCACACCTAGAGCCTGGAAAGTGACAACCAAGCAATGACTGTCATTGGATTCTAGTACCTACCATTTCTACAGGACCATCCCTTTCCTGAAAATCAGCCATTCAGCAATGGCAGAAAGACCACTCATTACACAAATGCCTCATAGGCCCCTCTCCTCCTAAGAGCTCCAGCCTGACCCCTGCTGCCTTCTCCTCCTCGAGGTCTCTATATGGAAGGCACACGTTCTCTTCAGTCCAGGTAAAGCTGCTGCCTCACTTCTCCATCTCCTATAAGCCTCCCAACCGTATACCCCCACTCCTGTCTTTGACCACATTCTACACGGTTCCTTGCTGTTTCCCTTGGTGTAAGCATCTCCTGCATGGTCCTCGGCGTGGTAGTATTCACTCTAAGAGTCTTTCCAAGCCACCATGCTCATAGCTGCTCCATGTCCATTCAGTCTTGGCCTCTGTGTTTACTGTGTAACTTTTGGTTAGGCCATGGCAGCAGCATATAGCTTCACCTGGAGTAGACTCGGTAATAAGAACCAAACTTTGATACTTTGATACGACAGCCAGGTGACCAGAATGCACACTAACATCTGAAATGTCACCCAATTTATTCATTTACCCCCAATTCACCAGGTAGATATGATTTCCTAATTCGTGCTTGGCACTGTGGGTAAAGAATTGGCTTCTGGCATCAAGGAGCTCACAATCTACTTGAGAGAGATATACATAAGTGTACTTGTGGTGAAAGGTCAAAGGATTTGTGGACAGTTTGGTATGTTCATGCTTGTGGGAAGAATCTGCAAAAATGTCACATGTAAGTCTGAGCTAGGTCTTGAGGACTGGCACTGTCAGATGAGGCCGTGAGAACCCTGGGCACTGAGAGGAGTATAGTGTTTAGAGCATGAGCTTCATAGGATGATGTGATGAGATCCGTGCTAGTGCCTATCCTTCAGAGGGGAGGGGGCAGGCTTGCAATGCACTTGTCTGTCCTTTAAGGACGAAGGGTCATGCACTGAAATCAGTGGAGAGACTGAGAGGTTTTCATACAACAGAAATATAAATGTACCTGTGCTCTATAGGAAGATAACACATCTTCAAACATTTTGCTCTGATTTCTACCTCCATGACCTTAAATTCTGAATCCTCCAGGCAACTTCCTACATATCTACATCTCTTCAAACTTTATTCTTCATCTTCTCAGCAATACTAATCCTGTGATTGTTTCCCTTTCCCTAAGTGAAAAATAAATGTCTACTGTGTCTAAGCCACATCCCTTACTTCTTGCCTGAATGGCAGATAAGTAAAACTTGTCTGAGAGGAACCAGCACGGATGGGTTTTTCTGTTTTGTGTTCCTGCCCTGCCAATCTCCCACGCTGCAGTGCAGACAGCACCTTCCATTTTTTATTCCCATCTTTCTCAGAGCACCAAGTGTGCCTGAACACCACAGAACAGAGACAATTGGTTTCCTTCCTCTGCAGTCTGAACTGCCCCCCTTGTTTCTGACGGGAATTCTTTCATGCATCCCTCCCCCAAAACCTTTTCACTCTGATTTCTCAAGCCCTCAAAGCCACCACTGTCACTCTTTCTGCAAATGACCTTGCCTTCGTGGTTATTGGTTTGCTAGATTTTTTAGCTTCCGAACTGCTAAACTTCTCCAGGCCATTATTCATTTCTTTTCTCATAGCCGAGAAACCATAAATCATTCTCCTTTTCAAGGTCAACTTCTCTACTTGTCCTTGATTGTATTCCCTCTCCTTTTCATTTTCTTAGAATCTTTCTTGCATTTCCCAGCCTTTCTCTGTACCAACGTACAGATCTTATTTCACTGATTTTATCATGCACATTTCTTCATTATTGTGATCTTCTAAATCAGGACATATTTCCTAACTGGTAAGATCTTGAAATTAAATGACAGTGTTCTGCTTTTTCCTCTCTCGCTGGCATGAACAACAGGCTGTGCTTTACAATCAAGGCTTTGTCAGACTGGATGGAATACAGTGACTGCTAAGACCTAAGGTCCCATTTAAGTGACAACTCTATGGCCAGTGGAACTTAGAATTTTTTGGCCAAATGACTTGACTGATTCCTGGTACATTACTTAGGTTATATCAGTGTCCTGTTCAAACATTTTCAAATGTTTACTATGGAGGGTCAGGTCACACACACACACACACTCACACCCCAACCACCAATGCTGTGAGATGCCATATAAGTAAGAAAGAGAGTAAGCCTGTGCTTGTCTCCTGCCAGGACACCTGCATTTTGCCTTCCTCCAGTGCCAATCTGGTCTTTCCCCCAGAGCAATACTGGCTTGAGAGATTTTTTTTTTTTTTTTTTTTTTTTTTAACCCAGTGAGTCCTACAGGAGCTCATCTATTCCTTCCTCTCTGCTCTTCCATCTCTTACTTCCTCCTCCACAGAAAATCACCTGAAGCTGGGGTGCAGGTCAGACTCCACACCTCAGCTGTCTCAGAGATGCTGGGGTCACAGGTATGGACAGCTAAGCCCAACAGACCACACACAGCTGTCGGAGGCCTTTATCTCTGTCGAGCAAGCACGATGCATAGAGCAGGAAATGAAATGCTGGTGACATGGCTGGTTTCCACAATCTGCATCACAGAATCCTCTGCAGGGTTTTCGAAAAGAATGGGCACCATTCTTACAATAAAAGGACCATAGGGAAACTCTGAATAATTAAGAATTAGTTTGATGATTCATACAATTCTGTCAACAATTTATGCTCTAAAAGTGGACTGGGATCAGGTAGAGGGCATTAGTGTTGTGACTGCAGTGTCTAACAGAAAAAAGCCAGGTATTCATGGCATAATGTCTTCTATTAAGACAAAGTTTCAGAGTTTGCTTTTACTCAGTATTTCTAGGGTTTAACTGTATACAATGAAGAACGGAGTAAAGAAGATCCCTGTAACTTCTCTAAAATCAAGATCTCAGGAAAAGGAGAATTTATTCATAGTTTAAGCCTTATTTTTAGAAAAGAATTCTTCTTCCCTCTATTCAAAAACTGTTGTTTTTAAAATTATGTGTATGGATGCTTGCCTTACAGATATGTTTGTGTACCACATATGTGTAGTACTTAACAGAGGTCAGAAGAAGGTGGTGAGTCTCCTGGAACTACAGTTACAGATGGTTGTGAGCCACCATGTGGAGACTGAGAATTAAACCTGGGTCCCCAGGAAGAGCAGCCAGTGCTCTTAACTGCTGGGTCATAACTCCAGTCTCTATTGTTTATGATTAAGAATGTTCTGCTCAGCCTCACTACTGAGCTCTGGCTAATATTAAAGAATTAAGAATTCTTCATAAATCATTTCAAAATCTGAAAAGAGTTTTTTTTTTTCTAAATTCATTTTACAAGACTTGCACTGTTCCAATACCCTGGTGATGACAGATGCACCAAAAAAAAAAAAAAAAAAAAAAAAAATCTTCAGCTAACATCCAGTAGATGGAATCTAGGAGCACATTAAAAAGACTATTCATCACAACCAAATGGGAGACATCCTAGGGGTAAGAGGGTCAACACGCACAAATCCTTGATCATGACACAGCCTCTCATAGTATGAAGGACAAAAGCTGTATGATCATCTCATTGGATGCACAAAAAAATCTGATTAAGATGTCTGGTACATATCATTTCTTCAACAGGAGATGAGTAAGCCTGTGGTGATGCATCAGGTCTTACCCATCATTCTTCATGGGGACCTTAGGTCTTAGCTAGCAACCACCATATTCCATCTAGTCTAAAAAGTCCTTGGTTGTAAGAAGAAGAATGAACTGGACATCACTATCACCAGGTAAAACAATACTCAACTCAAAATTAAACATAAGACTTGAAGACAATGACCATTAGAAGGAAAATTATAAAGTGCTTTGGGACATCAGAATGAAAAGGATTTCCTGGACAAGATCCCTAATACCATAGGAAGTAACAACAGAATGAAGAAAATATCTGACAAAGGATCAACTCTAAAACATATAAGGAACTTGAATCTCATCCCCACCTATGATACATGTAAGGTACATGCCTAGGATCACAACCTATTGACGAGTTTAATGTAACAAAGGTCCGGGGTCTTCCCCTTGGGTGCTCAATGAGAGGGAATGTTGCTTAGAGAAAAGGGAAACATCAAAGAAAAAAATGACCGTGTTTCTAATCACTAACAAAGGGTGTCTGGTTGGCCATAGCAGAGACTAACAAACGTGTATCTGTTTACTCAATAGATATGTGAATTAGAAATGCATTAAGGAATGTAAAAAGGAACCTGGGGTTAACAGAAAATAGAGGCTCCAAGAAAGGCTTCTGGAGGAACCAGCATCATTTCTTTGAGCAATTTCAGGGTCCCAGCATGATCTATAGTATCTCCTTAAGGTATGTTGATGGTTTTAGCAATGGAGGCATAGGTGACTGTAATTACATCAGAATAATGTTTCTTTTTTAATAGTATTGACTAAATTGGACTATCAAGGAAGTCAGCAAACAGGCTACTGTCTATAATTTCTTAATCACCCCCAAACAAAGTCCTAGTTTCTGTTCATCAGCTGACTATCAGGGTGGCAAAAATGAACTGGACAAAGCTTCCAGTGTGGTCACAGCAGACAGGAAGTGAATAGAGGATTGTAAAAGGGACTACAGTGGCTGCAGGCACAGCAAGCACTACTATAGCAGACCAGAGCTGATAGCTGAACAGGGTCAAGGAAGAGTAAGAGCTTTCAGGGCAGAGGTTTGGCCATGCTGAAATAATGAGGCAAAGTAAAGGGATCCTAAGGGAGCCTGCAGCATTTTGAGACTGGAAAGGACCATAACACAGCCTGTGTGCACTGTGCCTGAAATGGGGCCGCAGACCCAAGTGGAGAAAAGACCAAGTTCACACTGTGAAGAGCGGAATCAACAACACTTTAGGAGCCATGGTTTAAAGTAGGGACAGCTACTCTGTAGAGCAACAGAAGCCAGATGTGTAGCTGTAGCAGTAACTAAGAAGGCATGAGGCAGGGTAAGGCATGGAGACAGAGGAGGTGGGCCCCTTGGGAGTGATATTTACATGCCCTTATGACAGATTAATCATTAGTCACCTCCCAGCACATTAACTTTCAGTTGTTTTGTTTGTTTGTTTGTTTGTTTGTTTCACTTGCTGTACACAAAACAAAAATCATTTCCACTATAGAAGAGCTTGGCTATTCATTTTTAAAGAGATTTGGAATCAAAACCTGGAACCTCAAACACTCTTCTTTCTATTGGAGATAGTGAAATAATTATTCTGAAATAATACAGAAGGGAAAGAAATGTATGCATATGCCTGAGGATAACACATAAAATGACAGCAAATTCTGTGGATGCTGCACATCACAAAGAACATTGTCAGTGAGTGACCAGTGTATATCCTCCTTATAGAGAAACCAAATGATTGTTTTGCTATATGATGATGGGAAAGAATTAGAATGAAAAGTGGCAAGATAATGTGATGAGATGAGAAGTCATAAGCTAGGAACATATGGCAATGCCCTTGAAGGACTCTCATTTCAGTAACAGTTCAGTCTCTGAAAACCAAAGCCACAGAATTCTTCCCTTTGAGACTTGGTGAGAATGCACAAAAGACAGAGACTAGCCCCAAGAAGGGCTAAAACCACATGTACAGACATTTCCCTCTGTGTGCTCACACAAGCTACCTCTGCAGAAGAGACCTACAATCTCACTGTTTTAGTTATCCAGAATAAGATTCCAGGATTGTTTCCTACTACCCACAATTCTGTCTGAGCCTCTTCAGAAGACATTAACATTAAACCAGCCTTCAAGCTCTGAAATTTAATTGATTCACTTCCTATTTGAGAGCATCTACGTGTGAAATGATCTTTAGCAATAAAACAATTAAAATGTTTTCATTCCTTTTCTTTGTTTTAATACAATGGGGAAAAGAGAGATGACACAGATGGGAAAGCCCTCCCAATGGAGTGGATCTGTCTTTGCCTTTGATAAAGGCCTAATACTTTATCCACTCACAGATCATTAAAATGATCTATCTTTCCTCCAAAGATGTCAAAGTTCTTCTAAGATTGATCATACCTTAAACATTTACCATAAAACATCCTGGGGACAGAAAGAAATAAGAAGGGTAGAGCTAGAACTCTGCTGTCAACACAGCTCCATCACTGAGCCTGGTCTTGTGGCAGTTAGGGGTCTTGGAGATTGTTCACTAGTCATTTGAAATGGGACCGTATAAGCTGCATTCCCAAGGATACAGAACTAACTAGATCAAGCCTTCTGACGTTGAGTCCCATTTTCTTTCCAGTACTGTTTGTTAAAGAAGTTGCTAGGTGAGAGGGAACGGCAAGTAGCAAGCAGGTAGTATGAAGGGGGAACAATGGTGGTGTTAGTAGTAGACAATACTGAGGGAGAGAGATGGAGGAATCATTATTGTATGTTTACAAGAAAGTGTGCATGTGCGTGTGTATGTTTGTGTGGGTGTGTGTGCAAACAAAAATCCAGTGTTGTTCAGTGAGTTCAAGCAACTCTCAATACATTGCTGTTGCTCTCAGTTGCTTCCCAGAGTCTTAAGTTCCTTTTGCTGAAGATGTTATGCACTGACTCTGGACACAAACTTGGAGGAATTGAGCTGGGTCTGACCCAGAAGCATCCTCCTTGCAGACTAGGTTCCATAGTACTGGAAGGTGCTATTCAAGCTGCCAAAGCAGAAAAGCAATCAATGGCCCTACCCAGCTGAGACACCTCTGAACTACAACAGTGACCAGAGTGTCCACATATTCCCAAAGGTGCAATAGTGGCACTCATATCTTGGTGGTGACCAACAGCTATATAATTGTACTTATGGACCATTTAATGGGAGGGAACTCATGTCTGATAGTGTAACCATAGTCTATTACCCATGGCTGGTGGGACCACATAACCTAGAACCTAGCACAGCTACTTCCTCAAACCAGCACAATTACTCTCTACATTTCCAATACTTACTCCTATACCACAGACAAATGTAGCTTTTTGAAGAAGTTTCTTTCTTGCAGGAGATGGAGACATTACATAAAGCCACGACTGGTCAAAATGCAGAGAACAACTGTTGGGGTACCCAGTTCCAACTGATACAGCCCCTGTACATGACTCAGGAAACATCAGGGATAAAGGGTGGAAAGGCTGCAAGAGTCACACAGCACCAGAATGTCTGCTGTGAGATTGTGTCTTCTATATACCACATGTTAGCTGCATCAGTGAAATCTCAACAATACCCAAACAAGACCTCAACAATGACAACACCAGCAGACACTCAGCAGCCAACATTGATGGGGAAATCTCAGGAGACCACAACCCTAGATGAAAAGCTATCAATGACTGCTGAGATAGGGAGAACCAGATTTCCTCAGAGATGAGCCCCTAATTAGTTATTGAATGCTACTCGATACATACACATATGAGCCATGCTAAATGGACTCAGCAGGCTGTGTTTATATATGTATATGTACATACACATGTAACAATAATAATTAATGAAAAAGAAGAAACCCAATAGTGATAATGCATGGAAGTACAAAGAGGGCTTTGGTGATGGAAGGGGAGCAGTGGAGAGGGAGCAGAGGATTGATGATGGTCGAAAGATCCCATCTATACACACATGAACTGTCATGAAACCTACTATCTTGTAAAATTAATAAATGCTAATTCAATTGAAAAAATCATATTGCACATGGCAAATACATATAAGCCATTTTTAAAAGATGAGAATTTCCCACATACAAATAGTAGTCAGATAAGTTAACACAAAAGTGTCTAGGTATTTATAAGAGCAAGATAAAGAAAATATAAAATGTCTAACAAGAAAAACAGGCACATAATCCTGAACGAACAGCCTGGTAATCCTGCTCCCACCAGTTGGAGGGAGGATGAAAAGGAGTTCAAAGTCATATTTAGCTGTGAGTTTGAGGCCGAAGTCAGGTGGGATTGTTCACAACTATAATCTTAGCATTTGGGGGTCAAGGGAGGATGTCAGTTCAAGGTTAGCCTGGGCTACACAGTGAACTGCTATCTCAAAACAAGAAAGCAAGAGAATGAAGCAAGCAAGCAAGCAAGCAAGCAGGCAGGCAGGCAAGTGCCTCTCAAATCCAGCCCACCTGCTTCTCCATATACTACAGCCACCAACCTCTATACAAACAGGGTCATAATCGCCATGCAGTAAGCCACCATGACCATAGATTCCTGAATTCATCTGATCTTATCCTAAATTAGGTCCAAAGAGAAAGACAGTTGCTAACTTAAATATCCATAAATTATAGCATATTCCTAAAGTAGCTTTCATAATAAAATTATGTTTAAAAGGTCATGTAATGATACTTAATATGAAATTACACAGTCATATGTACTTAAAAAAATATGTGCATAAGATTCAGAAACATGACTGAAAAACACAGCAAGCGTTAACGATTACCACCTAGTTATATCATGAAAAGGGCTCATTTTCTACTTTAGATTTCCTTGTATTTCCTCTCATTTCATACATTAATCATATAATAACTTTACAATGCAAAATGCAATATTTGAAAAGCAAGTGTGCTATCTTGTAATGTGAGAGAAGAGGAATTTTACATAATTATTATTAAATAATAAAGTTTCTTAGCTTGCCCTATGCCTTTTAGCAACATTTAAGAATGTTTTGTAAACGCGCTAGGGTATGGCAAGCAAAAGCCATCCTACATTAATGCTTTTTACAGATGAGCTCATTTTTAATTCTACAGGCAGAACAAAATAAATAACGGCTCTCCCGGCATCAACCTTTTAAAAGGTATACGTGAAGAGAAAAACTAAAATATAAATGAGTTCTGTTCCAGAGGAAGCTGTCTGTTTTCACAGCTTGGCAGCGTCTTAAAAAAGTTCTAGAAGAGAAAAGCTTGTGAAAACATGAGTTTTAAGAAGAAAAATTAGCATCAGTCTATAGACAGGTAAAAGATACGAAAAGACAAATTTTCAAATCCTCGCTCATAAATACCCAAAGTCCATACTACATGGATTTAAACAGGCCGTAAAGCAGACCCTGAGAAGTAATCAAAGACCTTTAAGCTTCTTCCACTTGTAGTACGGACATGAATTCCATGGACTGAGACAGGAAGGAGAAAGAACTGCCTTACTCAAGGCCACATGGCCTGTAGCTCAGGTTCATTTGCTTTTGAACAGGAATGACCACTGTCGGATAAGACAGGCTACTGTTTCTTATTTCATTTAGGTTATGCAATGCAAATCCCCAGAGATGAATCAACAGGCCCAAGGTCCTGCTAATCTCATGAAAGTTCCTCCTGGAAGGAAAGATATGATGCCATCAGCAAGAGACCCATGCTACCTGCAGGTTCCCAGCTGCATCTTAGCCAAGGCCTTTGCTTCCCTGAAAAAGGAAATCTCAGAGGACAACCATAACACTGGCCCACCTTCTTCCCTGGGCAACAGGAGATTAAATACCCTTTGGAGTAAACCATCATTACACATTACCAGTCTGTGTCTACAGTGGGGTTCTCTTAACCCACATGCATTAATACTTCTATATACACTAGAGGGTACGTGTAGGCTTATGACTAACTCCTTATCAGGATGGTAAGATGCCCTTTTATGTTTGTTTAAAAACAAAACCAAAAAAATATCAAGGCTGAGAATTATGGACACCATGTATTAAATGTGGCCTTCCATGGTTTTCATCTTGCAAAGCCCTTCATTGTAGATTCCACTACCTGCTCTGTGATAGCCAGGAATGAAAGGTGTTAGTCACTTTTCTCTTTGCTGTCTTAAGTTATATGAAAGAGGCAACCTAAGGGAGAAAGGATTTCTTCTGGCTCATGGTTTAGAGGGATATGGTAGTTTGGCATGAAGGGAGCTTGCTCACATTCCAGCAGACCAATCAAAAGGGAGGACAGGAAGCCACGCCAGGTTATACACTCCAAAACCCACCCCCCAGAAGTTACTTTCCTCCAGATAGGCCCCGTCTCCTAAGAGTTGTACAGTTTTCTAAAACACATGAACCCAAGGAACTTTATATCCAAGTCATTATAGATGGAGACTCTTCTGAAGTCCTTGAGAAAAATAACAACAAAACCAAACAAACAGTAAACCTGGCAAGTTCCCAATATAGTAAAGAAAAACTAAGAAAGAGCAATTGTCTGAGGCTGAATTTTATGCAATACTAAAGCATTTGGTCAAACCCTCCATTTTAATAATAAAGAGGACATGAACAAAGGGAGTTGTTTGGTCTGCTTTGCCATGAACTTTCTAGAGAAACTACCAAATGTGAGTGATAATCAAGTCAGCCAAAAGCGACATTTTGGAAAGTTCACAAACTCTTGGGCTGGTGAGTTCCTCTCAAATCTGCTTCACCTATAGTCAGGCTGTGGCTGCACACTTTGCCTTCTGCTTTACTCATAGGAAGTAGGTTTTTAAGAGAGAAATGGAAGGTGATCTAGAATTAAGTTTCTCATACTTGGCAGGTCAATAATGTATCATAACACAAAGATAAACAAAAGAGGATTGATTGATACAGATCAACTCACTGTCTCCTGGATATATTTTTTCCCCCGCTCCTTAGAATCAATACCAAACTTTTGCAAAATGCACATTCATGCCAAAAAGATGTCTCAGCCTAAAATGAGAACTGGTTTTCCTGGGGATCAATCCCCCCGCCCCCAATCTCAATAAGTAGCAAACCAAGTAAAGAAACTCTTTAAGATTTAGGGCTGCAATAATGTCTCAGTCTCTGGCCAAGATGGAGTGAAGAATCAGGATGCACTGGTCTACAGTTACCTGGATAATTCCTGAAGTCTAGCTCTCCACTTCCTGTGTTCAGTGATAGAAAACTATCAAGAGTGTAGCTAATGGGCTTTCAGTTACCATTTAAAAGGTAAATTACAGAGAACCTTGTCTCAGAACAAAACAAAAACAAACAATCTCCCATCCCCCCAAAAAAACTTTTTTCTTAAAAAACAACAACAAAAGGCAGGGTATGATAAAGCACTCCTAAAATCCTAGCTCTCAGAAAGCAGAGGCAGGTGGATCTCTGATTTTGAGGCCATCCTGGTCTACAAATCAGTTAGTTCCAAGAAAGCTTGGGTTACTGTACGGTGATCCTGTCTTTAAAAAAAAAAAAGTCACATTTATTCTGGTAATACCTGACAGAAACATGTTACCAATTAATGCCTCAGTTAAAAGACTGTCTAGCAACTGTTTACAGGGTTAGTAAATTTCCAAGGGATAACTAAACAGAAAGGCTATTTTGATGACAAGTTAGCAAAATGATGCTGGTTATATGATAGTCTCAAGATAGAAAGAGTCTGGGCGTTTGAAAAGTTATATTCATTTATATATGCCAGCGGAGGTCAGAAGAGGCCATCTGATCCCTTGGAACTGGAGTTAGAGGTGGCTGTGAGCTGAGAATCAAACCCTGGTCTTCTGAAGAGCTGAGCCACCTCTCTAGTCCTAGTCTGGACTTTCAATGTATGGCATGTCACCAAAGCAGTTAAGTGGTACAGAATAATGTGTACAAGGCACTGTATCATGACCAGGACTGTGGTGCTACACAGGCCTTCCAAGTACAGTTTCAAGAATATATCCAAGGATTTTGTACTACGAAACTAAGTAGACCATTTAAGCTTCCTCAATCAAGAGACAGCCACTCAGAAGAGACTCACAAGTCCACCATATCCTACCACACCACCAGCAAGCCTCTGTGTAAGTTGTGATCTTAGGGTCTAACAACTTCCCACACTGTTAAAAACAGTCAAGATACCCTTTGATCCTGCTGATTATGTAGTGCCCACTAGTATCTGCCACAAGGACTGATACAAAGGAAAAGCTGGTATATTTGAGCCTTAAGAAGAAAAAGCTGACGTCTTTCCCACAGTTTTCAGTAAGTTCAGGTTCTGATGAAGCCATTTTATCTCACAGTGACTCTTTAATATGACACCAACAGTCACCTAATTCTGCTTGGTATCTTTGTAGATTATGGCAACAGAATGGTATGAGGAGCATGGGCTGCCTGCTCTACTTAATTGGCTCAGGGACTAGAGAAATAGGGGTACCATTGTTTGTTAAAAATAACAACTGCTGGCAAAGCATCCACAAGAGAACGGGGAAGACTTTTAATCCACTTCAAAAGCATCACGATAATTTCTCTTTTAGCTATTTCTGTTTGACCAGAAAGGAACCAGGAAGTATAATTTGCCAATTTTAAAATGCATTTAAGGACAGTTCATCTTCTTATTGGCTATGAGAAATGGATTGGGATAACTTTACTCGTCAATAAGTGGCAAAGTTTTGTTGTTTTTTTCCTCAAATAGTCTAATGGATTGAAATGAGGTCATGTCCAGGCTCCTGCTGTCTCATACAAATGCTAAGGACTTCCTTCTCTTTTGCAGAGGTACAGGAGGTGCAACTCATCACGTTCCACTCGAGTAAACCCGCAAGGGTATGGAAGAGGAGGAATTCATTTTAAAATTCAACTTCCAGTACCTATTAATTCCAAAATGTATAGTTTATTCCCCAGCATTTCCTGTTCTAGAACAGTGATTACATCAGAAGGGAGGGAGAGGACCAGCTGATGGCAAGACCATCTCAGGGAGGCAGAGTTTAGTTCTCATTCACTACAAATGAATGCAGGAGAGGCACCTCTGCCACCAGAGAATAGTTTTTATGGAAAAAAAACAAAACAAAAACAAAACAAAAAAACAAAAAACCTAAAACCAAAAGTATAATGATCAAAGAAAGGAAAAGACAACACCAAGGGAAAGAAAGTGATTTTTGAGTGATTTTAAATGGGTAACTTTAAATCCTTCCATTATTACTTATCTTTGAATTGAACTAAAGGCCTTACTTCCATTTTTGCACAAAATTTAAAAATACTATACTACCCTGTCCCTCCTCTGAGCCTCACATGTCTGGATGAGCAGACCTAGGATAACAGTATCTAACTCTGCTAAAGTTATGGGGTCTTCTTACATACTCATCAATCACATTCAAGCTACACTTAGAACCATTAACCTTCATGCCTAGTGCCAGGTACCTCATATGCTGCTGAAGTACTGGGTAAAACACACTGAGCAGATGGGGATAATTCTCTCTGGCAATGGTATTGTCTGTAATTCCACCTTGACAATGCACCTCAACACCAAGTCAGTGAGAAAACTGAATTTTGTTAATTTTTATAACAATGCCCTTTAGAATATGGGGGTGGGGGGAGATCAGGACATTTTAACAAGTCAGCATAGCTGGAATGAAAATTACTTCCTTTCATGTCTAGAAAGGGGAATCTGGTCACGTGCTAATTTCAGAGAGGAAGTCAGAGAAGACTTCAAGCAAGTTTCAATCTTCCAATTCCTATGCTGTCCTATAAATCAACCCTACTCAAACAATAATCTTGAATGGCTGGCACTGAAAAAGACAAAACACTTCACTTTGTTTATATGTGGGAGGAAAGAGGCAGCATAGGCAACTTAGAAAATGGATGAGAAAAAAATGTGATTAGAACATACTTTGGCATGGATGCAAATCAAAATGCAGGAAAGGCCATCAGCCAGGACTCCTACAGGACCAGAGCTCGTCAATATGCCTCAGCCCTATGCAGTGCTCTATGTAGAGGAATGAATGGTGATCTTGTCTCCCAACATCCCTCCAAAAAACTGAAGTGAAGTCTCTGCTTCCCAGGCTGGCTTTGAACTCTGGGATCAGGTGACCTTGTCTCATCTTGACAAACACTGGGAACAACTTGTAGGCACCACTATATTCTGTTTCAATTGTTTTCACTTTAAAATAAAGGCAAAACAGACTTTAACTGGTTGAAAAATACTAAATATGGTAACTTTAGAAATATCCAATTCGACAAAACTGTGTTTCTATGGCTGTGAAGAGACACCATGATCCCGGCAACTCTTATAAAGGAAAACATTTTATTGGGGCTGGCTTACAGTTTAGAGGTTTAGTTCTGTTATCATCGTGGCGGGAAGTATGGTATGCTGTAGAAGGAGCCCAGAGTTCTACATCCAGAACTGCATGAAGCAGAAAGAGGAAGCCACAAAAGCCACACTAGGCATGGCTTGAGCATTTGAGTCCTCAAAGCCTGCCCCCAGTGACACACTTCCTCCAGCAAAGCCACACCTCCTAACAGTCACTCCCTGTTTTAGGAGGGTGTATGTGGAGGTCAGAGGTCAACCTGCATGAGTCAGTGCTCTCTTTTTAACATGTGAGTACCAGGAACATAATTCTGGTTGTTAAGCCTTGGTGACAGGGGCCTTAGATCACTAAGTCATCTCTTAGTGGCTCTTTTTTTTCTTTTTTTCTTAAATCTTGACCATGTAGTGAAAAGAAGAGTATGAACTATTGTTAAACACACAGCATGCATGCCATGTAAATATTTAGTAGTCATGATATCACAGCACTTCTACAGATGCTATCATTGTCTTTTTTTTTTTTTAATCTTTACATGTATGACTGTTTTGCCTGCATGTATGTGTGCCTGGTGCTGCAGAGATCAGAAGAGGGTGGCTCCCCTTGGACTGGAGCTACCACGTGGGTGCTGAGAATGGAACCTCAGTCCTCTGGAAGAGCACCTTTTAACCACTGAGCCATCTCCCTAGCCCCACAGTCATCACTGTAGTCACTTTATGGCAAGTGAACTGCCTAAGGATACCCTCATCAACGTGTTCTTAATCATTATATCATCGGATAACAAAAGAACACAAAGCATAAACATTTAAAGCAAATAATTTAAGTTTTATTCTCTCAATTTTTATCTTCCTCCACTTATATCTGTTGCTTTACTTTATTATCATGTATTGTTCTTGTCAGTTTTTCAGAGTTTCATGCAGCAGCCCAGGGTAGCCTGGAACTCATTATGCTTCCCAGTCTGGCTTCAAACTCATAGGTGATCCTCCTGCCTCAGCTTCCTGAGTGCTGGGATGATAGGCTTGAGCCAACATGACTCCACTTTGCCTCACACTTTATTATGGTAATGCAACTGCTTCCCATCATTTCCATTACAATTTTCCTCCAGTTTACTAAGCCCTGTCTGTCCTCTGTGGTGGCGTTCTACTTAATAAAGTCACCTTACTAGCACTAGCTGTCCTCTGTTGTGGCATTCCACTTCATAAAGTCACCATCACTGAGTTAACCACTTGCTAAAAAGCAATCACACTTACATGTAAAGGGCTAAAAAACACACTCCATATTTTTCCCCCCTCAATGTTACTAACTTGCTTGAGATCCAGGAGATAAAAGGGTACTTTTCTCAGCGGGTTCACTCAATTCAGCATATTTTAGGGGCAAAATTAAAAAGAGAAGTCAGTTTTTTTCTAAGTTACTACTTAGACATGAGTTGGTACTTTTCTCATTTTATAAGAAGCAATTCAAATGACCTTGATGAAACAGGAGATGAGCAATGACTTTCTTTGCCATTTTCAGATCATTACTCAAGATATTTCATTATTCTGTATCTGTAAACAATGAAATTGAGGGAACCTCTCTATAAGTCAATCGCTGAAGGAGGCATTAGCAAACTATCAGGAGACACATGAAAACTCCATCTTTGAAAAATGGTCTTATGACAGAACCCAGTCAGGGATGACTCTGCTGCCCAGGGTTAGACTGCTCAGGGTACCCAGGCCATGCCAGCCTGCAACGAGAGCTTAGTTTCTACAGATGCTGCTGTTCTTCTGAACCCTCCTGGTGAGCAATTCACTGAAACTACAAGTAAAAAGAGACAGGAACAAAACTGACCCCAAAATCTAAGCACTAACAAACTGTCCTGGGAAGAATTCCAAAATGCTGAAGACCAAGCGAATTAAATTACAGAACCCTAAAACAACATTCTAGAAACATGCTTTATAAGCCAATTCATCTCTTCCATACTAATTCTCCCAGGAAGCAATAATACACTTGTGTAAAATGCATCTGTGTGTCAGACACGTCTCAAATGCAGATTATACGCATGTCAGGTTAAGGGCAGGGACACCGAGTTTAGAGCTTTGATTTAATTCGTGTTTGCCACAGTACTGTGGCTGCAATGCTATTTTCGCTCACGACAGCAGTTATTCTAAGAAGCTATTTTTGGATACTTGAATTTTGGGGGAAGTAGACACTCTAAAGCTTGTGTTCAGTGCTGCTTCCTTGGCTTCTGGGGGGAATATTTTAGATTAACTTCTTAAAGTTGTTTTGTTAATTTCAAAGATCAAAAATCATTTTTCTTATAATTCCAGGGCTCTATGTTTGTTTTATTTCTCTCTATTACTTAAAGAAGAGGAACATGACAGAAACAACACAAGAACAAAAGCATATTATAGGTATATTGGTCCATAAGGACAGCAAGACATGCACATAGACACATTCGTTTGTACCTTCTTGGACACAATGACATATAGTCACTCAATCACTGGACTGGAAATAACAGCATGAGTAACTTTCTCACACCTGACTCCAGAGCTGGTAACCAGTCCCTGCGTCCACTTGACACTGCCAGGTCTTTCACATTTATTCCTGAGTCTGGTCAAGGCTTCCCCAAGTTGTTGCTTTCTTCCCATCTTACCTAACTGGGTTAAGAACCTGTGGTCTGGTTTAGAAGCTTCTTTTACCTTCCTCCCTTGAGATGAAACAGGGGTAGGGGCAACAGCCAGGTCATTCTTTGTATTCCAGCTACAGACCCTAATACTGCAGAGACATACTTGCTTTAAAAGCTGAAGGAACACCAAGGCCTGGTTCCTGACAGATGCTTAGGAAAGAGCATCCTGGGGGACTGGCTGCAATCCTCCAGAACTCAAATCCAGCCTGCTCATGACCTTCTTCCACTGTGAACCGTTTATAATCTCTCTGCCAGACACTGCCTCTCTACCAGGAAGAAGTTGACTGAATGAAGGAAGGGGCAGGTTTCTGGAAAGGAGATCCAAATATGCGTCTCCCATTATCTTCTTGGACAGATGTAGGCCTTCAAGTGTACAACACAATTAACCTTTTTCCATCTTGTGAATATATAAACCACTGAGGTAAGCCTAGCTTAGTGCTTTTAAACAGCAAAAGTTTAAAAAGTAACTGATCTAAGATTATTCAATGATGTCATTCTAAATTCCCTATTTAAATAGTAAAATCTTTAAGACAACAAATAGGAATTACGTTCTAAATAGGAATTCTGACTAACCTACAGAAATAAAATAAACCTGTAATTCCTCATGTTCCTGTGGTCCAACCAATTATGTTATTAACATTTGTGCTGCATCTTTCCCCTATTAAAACCCTTATATGTTTTTAGCCAAAAAGAAGGCTGAATGAGATGTTAATCCAGGGGCTTAAGACTTTGGCTAACCAAGGCCTAACTCATGTACTAAGAGCAACTGTATACACACAGAAAAAAAATGCCTTTCTTTTCAAGGAATAGGACTTATATGCAATTAGCACTGTCTAGAGAGACACACATAGCTCAGCTATTCACTGGATTTATGGCCTTAGGAAGTCATCTAACCCCCTTGAGCCTTAGTTACCTCATTTGGAAAAGAACCGCAATGAGGATCAACTTTGGGGGTTAAACAGGGGATGCTCCTAATGGTGTCTTCCTTTTTTATGTGCAGTTTTGTTGAGGTGTGACTCACGTGTGGAACAATTTGCAAATCTGAAATGTTTTTTAGTACATTCATAAAAGTGATTTGCTCCTCAGCTGTTTCCTGGCCCCCCAGGCCTCTATCGTCTCCAGTGTGAGCAAATACCAAGTATGTTCTTTTTCTACAAATTTGATTATTCCAGATATTCCTATAAATAGAACTACATAATATTGCTCCTTGTGATAATCAATGTTTATGGGAGTCAATATTGGAAAAGTCATGCACATAGGATAGAGAATGCAATAAGGTCAGCAAAGGAAAAAAAAAAGGCAACATTCCTAACATGTTAACATATACTGACCACCTACTATAAGCAAAATGCTGTGATAAGAACTAGGGAAAATAAAGAGTATTGAGGTGCTCTGGGTGTGGTAAGGCATAGGAAAATTGTGCACATGTTCAAGTCTCTGCACATGAGTACACATGCTAGCAGGCCATAGTTTGTGAACATTCTCCTGTGAGAGCTTTAGTTTTCTCAGTCAAATGTAAAGCAGGGTCACCACAAGAGAAGGAGGTTGAGGAGCTTTCAGAGAGAAAATAAAGTGTAAAATAATTTTAAAGAGGAAAGAGAGAGCCAGGAAGACAAGTATGAGTGCCTGAGAGAATGAATCTAAAATGAGGTAAATCAGCAGGGTTTTAGGGGTTTCTTCTAGGTACATTCAGCTGAAAAAAAAAAAAAAAAAAAAAAAAAGAGCAGAAACTGTAAGTTGAAAGTTATCACCAGAGCACTGGTACCCACAGCCTGGGCCATAAATAACTTAATGAAGGCGTTCCCAGTTCCAGTGTCATGACAACTTTTTCAGAGTTAATGCTCGAACAGGCTTACTCTGAAAACATACAATGTACACACGCGCAGCACTAACTACCAGGGAGACATTCTACTATTGCTTCATACTTATCCCCATTAACCTTCACATGTCAACTTACCAAGGCCCTAAGGCCCCAATGATTCAATAAGAGGATTAAATGAGGGGCTCAGATCAAACCTTGTCTAATTCTGAAGTTTATCTTCCTTTATTCTATCATTATACTTAAATCTTCATTTTATAAATACAAGAATTGGAGTCTGGGGGTGCTGAATGGTTTTCCAAGGCCAATCCACTTTCTAATGGTATAGTCTCCTCGGTGAGTGCCCTGACGATCACCAAGTTAAGCGCCTTTTATGCTCTTGCTGCCATCATTCCCATGCTGAACCTATAGCTAGTTATATTCTGTCTTTCTTCAGATTCCTTTCTGATGGTTGTGCCTTCTACTCATATTATTATCCCTTTCTCATTTTTACTATCATTTAGGCCCTCAATACTCAGGCCCAGGTTATTCTAGCAGCCTCTTAATCTGGCTTCCTATGATTCACTCATAATATTAAAATGTCCAGAGCAGGAGAATTTGTACACACATTTATGGTTACACAAAATTAAAAAAGAGATGGGAGAAATGGAGGATAACTTCCCTTAGACACCAAGGTTCTGTGGCATAAAGTAGATGTGGTGACAGTTGTGTGACTATAGATACGTTCAAGGCTTTAAAATATATACTTTTCAACAAGTGAGCTCTATCTCAATAAAGTGATTTTTGTTTGTTTATTTAAGCGCATTTATACTTGTGTGTGGAGGTCATATGACAAAACTTTGTGGAGGTGGCTCTCTGTTTCCACCTTTATGTAGGTACCAGGGATTGAACGTAGGTTGCCAGGCTTTAAGTGCTTTACCTGCTGATCCATGTCAATGGCCTTTGTTAATACTTATTCATCCATACTACTATTGACAACAGTCTGGCTGTTGTCAGTGTTGTGACCTATATTACAGTGGCTTTCTTGTTTGAATTTTTATATCTGCCAGTATATCTTGTGTCTAATTTTCTGGAAACAGGAATGCTGTTCCAAAGGGCAACTCCATTAGTAACTGACCCTGACACTGCCCAGCTCTCTTCCATGGAAGATGCTCCACTTTGCATTTCCACAGCAATGGATGAGAATGCCATTCCTCTAGAGCTTAGTCAAGAGAAATTTTGGCCAAACTGTAACTTTTGCCAGTGACAGGCGAAGAATGGTATCTCAGCCAGTGTGACAGGTGAAGAATGGTATCTCAGTGGAGTTTTAATTTGAATCACTCTTGATTCAAGGTTGGCATCTTTGCTGGGATGCAGGGGTTTACATCTGTAAATTTAGCATCTGGAGTTGGTACCAGAGGACTGCCATGTGTTGAAGGCTAGCCAGGGCTAAAGTCAGACAGTCTCAAGAAAACCAAAACAAGTAATAACGATAACTTTAGGACTTGTGCATGTGCTTAAAAGACTTTTGCATTATTTTTCTGCTATTCCTCTTTAGTCCATCTTCCTGTAGGGCTGTTGGTCTTACTTCATTTAGGAACTCTTTACATATTAAGAGTGATACAATTTGCAAATATTTTATTCCAACTTACCTTACTACTTTGCCTAGTTTTACCCCAGCAGTTCTTTCCATTTATATTTATCCATCATTTCCTTCCTGCTTTTAGATTATGAGGCTCAGTTAAGAAACCTCTGTCCCATGTGATACCTTATGTTTATGTATATGAATTCACTTCTCTAATTGATTTGAATTTATCTTCCTCTATGACATGCGGAATGGAATAGATTTTACTTTTATTCTATACAAACATATTTGTGTAAGGCTTACTTGGCTGGGCTGTGTAATTATACAAACATTCAGGCTATGCTAAAAAGCATGACATGCTACTCTAAGGCCAAAGCATTTCATGTTCTACTTCTGAGAATACAAAACTCCATTTTTGGAGGATGCAGATCATCAAGACAATTGCTACTACATGCTTTGAAAGGCTTTCAGCATTTCTGATGCCAGGGAAAACTAAGTCCTAGGGTTAAGATATTTATTAATTAAAATTGAGGTTAAAATATGTTAAAACTAAGTAGGAATCTTGTAAAAAGATATATACAGTATTAGTCAGTGTGATTCTACTGACTGCTGACTTGCAAGAAATATTCAGAAATAAAGGGAAACCCAGTCTCTAAGTTCCTGAGGTTCAATTACTCCAACACATGAAAAATGTTATGTTTTTTTTTCATGTTCTAATGTTTAATTCTTTCTCATAGACTTTATGTGATGAATGTATTTTAATATTGTAATGAAAAATTTAACACTGTATCATTAGTAATTAGAACCCATAAGGGGTTCTATCTAATGTGTCAAAATGTACCGTGTTACGCAGAAGAAAATATATAATGCTGTGAATAAGTTAGGCTAATTTTCGTTCCCATCTGCTATGTAGAAATTTTGAAATACACTTTCAGAAATAATCAAACTTTACAGATGAGAGAAAGGAAGCAGACCGCAACCAGAGCCCCAGAACATGTGTCTCCTTCTCTCCCTTCAGTCATTATTAAACACATGACTCTACTCTTCGACACAGTCAAGAGTGAGCGAGAGTACTTCACAGCAGTAGATAACAGACAGTTCCATTTTTCCTACCTATTCACTTCACTTATGTCATCTGAACTACAACACTGTAAAGCTTATCCTCGTTCTGGTGGTGATGTCAATGCACTGGGAAACAGCAATGAAGTAGGTGAAAGAGAGAGGGCAAACATCTTGGATAACATATTGCTGGCTTCTGACATTTTCATTTTACAGACAAAGAAGATAAAGTTTTGGTGTCTGACTTGATCAGATCCCGATCAGGTTTTGGTACTTCTGAATCTACATCAAGTGTTTTTTTCATGAAGAGAGTCCTATAAATATCAATTATGAAAGGTGTGGGGGTACTTAAAGGACAATTTGAATATATACAAATACAGCAAGGTGTTATAAGCATGTATTTATACCACATCAGATGGGGAAATGAAGTTGTCAAAATGTGGGGAAACCAGATATGGATCAAGTTCTATTAAATATATTTTTTAACCTTTGGGGAATCTCTTCATTTAAATCATTCCCCTGTTGCAAAAAGTGAGTCTCAGTGCCCTCCTTTACTGTTCAGCACCAATAAAATAAAGACTTCACAGAGCTTTTGCAAAACAATAGAAAGGTACACATCTAAAAATATTAACTTTAAAGACTGTTATGTTTCCGATGACAACATTAAATTTTAGTAGGTAAAATTGGCCAATAGATGCTGAACCCAGCTTTGTGAGTTCTCTTATTTCAACAAAAGAACAATTCTAATAGTTCATAATATCTGCAGAGCTAGAATCTGGACCTCAAATTACTTGCTGGAAATGAAACTGGTCTGGAAGGGTTCTCATAGGAATAGGAGACATACCTTTCCATGACAGCTAGGCACTCCTTTCTCCAGGTAAATCTACTCCCTCGCCGGAGTCGGAAGGTTCCCGGTGTGGCAGAGACTGGGGGAGGTGTTTGTCTCCATTCAGGGTCCTCTATTGGGATAGGGGCAGGTCTCATACTTAACGTAGCCCCTGGAATATACAAGAGCTTTTTTTAAAAAAAAAAAAAAAAACAAGTATCTTGCAATTAAATGAAAAAAAAAAATCAGTATTACAAAGATACCATGAAACAAGACAATGAGGACTGAGTATAAGCTTTTTGTTCACTGAGACTATTTAATATTTTTATTAAAAAAAAAAAAAAAAAAAAAAAACAGGAACAAAGAATTGTAGAGATTGCTTAGTGGTTCAAAGCATTGATTACTCTTCCAGAGGACATGAGTTCAATTTTCAGCACCTAAAGGGTAGCAAACAACCATCTGTAACTCCAGTTCCAGGGCATCCAATGCCCTCTTCCAGTCTCTGTAGGCACTGCACACATATGTTTCACAGACATGCATGACAGCAAAACATCTGCACACATAAAAGACCAGAAGAAAAACCTGAATAGGTAAAAGCCTCTTCCTTCAAAAGCTTGTAGAAATCATCCTAACCGACACCTTTCTATCTGCCCATGTGTCTATTAGCTCCGTCAATGCATTTCACATGAAGCATGAGACCTACCTCATCATAAAGAAGCACTGGAATTTCTCCTGACTTGGGAATTAATAGCTTCATCCAGCTATAGTTCACTAATTCTTGATTTATCACATGACTTTTCCTGTGGCTTGTTCTAGACTTGAAGCTACACTCAAACCAGAAGCCACGCTATCTTCAGCTTCCAAGGACTTAATTCACAGATGTGCATAGAGCTTGGCATGTTTTCATGGAAGGCTCTGTCTCCCCCTTCCCCTTTTACTCATTGCACTGCTAAATCATCTTTCCCAGACACAATCACAGTTATATCACTCTTTTGATTAAAGCCTCTGACTTTAAGAAGTTCCCTCTGACTGTAGTTTAATCCAAACTTTTTTTTCTTTCTTTTGAGACAAGGAGTAAGGCAGCATAGAACTCCTGCCTCCACCTTAAGTATTAGAAGTATGGCCATGCTTCATCAAAGCCAGCTTATCAACTCTTAATATAGTCCTAGAAAGGCAGGTTAAAATTCAAAGGCTTATGTACATATAAGTACACGTTAATCTCACACAATGAACATGAGTTTCTTCATGATAGAAACTGTTTCTATCATATCATCAAGTTATATCATAGATAATGTCTCTATTTGAACTCTCTCTTTCTCTCTCTAAGAAAGTACAGCCCTATCTATTTGAACACATACATACACACACTTAACTTTCTGAAAAAGGATTTACTATGTATGTTGCTTAGGCTGGCCTTTAACTTCTGGCCTCACTATTAGCCTCCCAAACAAGAAAAAAGAAGTAAGATCAGCCCCACACACTAGCCACGTAGAAAGTCTGCATAGAGTGATCGATGTTCACCTGATCCCCAGGTGTTTCTGACATCCCACCCGAGTGCCAGACAGCAGAGGGAAAAAGCTATCTTGTACACTAAGACACAATATACATCATGTGGAGCCTTCTCTACCCAGCCAACAGAAATAAATATCCAGACATATCATTCCAATAAAGGCGTGTTGGTAGCCAGCCCCCAAGGGCTTTATGAGTCCTTCCTTGCCTCCTGGTAGTTGTGCCCTTGTGTGGTGCTTGCTCATTCTATACGCATGACTAGACTGTGTGAGAGCATGTCTCATCAAGAACTGAGACTCTAGGGCATCTTCCTTTCTTTCTCAGATCACTTGCTCAAGAGAGGAATTACTAGGTGAGAATGGATGATGGGGCTCTTAAGGAACTGCTGTCTCTGGCCATGAGGCAGTAAGGGACAGCGACATCCAATATCCCTGTGAATGGCCTTGCAAATGGACAGTTCAGTTCCAGTGACTGCAGCCCTGACTGACTGCTTGTTTAAAAGCGCACGAGGATGCTGCTCCTGGGTTCTTGGTCTACAGAAACAAAAAATAAATCTTCATTGTGCTAAGCTGAAAAACGTAGCATGGTATGTATCACAGCAGATAATTAATAAACATCGCAGCCATCTCCAGCTGTTACTTTATCACATCCTCCAAACATTAAGCATTTTACTTATTAAAATGTACCAATATGGCAGAAAAAATACCTTTATGATAAAATACCTTACTACTATTAAAAAATGAGCACATTTCTTCTTTACTGACCATCATCTATCTTTTGTTAGCTTATGGCCCTTTTTCTATTGGGCTATAGATTGTATCTGAGATGCAACATCAATTACTAGTCACAAAGCAGTAATTACTGTCTCATTTGTCATCTGTATTTTTCATTTGTATCTTTATGGTATTTTTTTTATCTTAATTTATATGAAGTTAATTAAGTTCTTAAGCTTTTTCCTGGCAGCCAGTGAATGCGAATCTTTTATAGTCAGGCCAGTAGATTTGAATCTTTTCCACTAAAACCAGTGGGTTTGAAACTTTTATATTATGGCCAGTGGGTTTGAGAAAAGGGCTTGGGGACTCAACGGTTAAGTGCTGCCCTTTCAGAGGACCCAGGTTTAATTCCCAGCCCCCATCTGGTGATTCCCAGCTGTCTGTAACTTCAGTTCCAGGAGATCTAATGGCTTCTTCTGGCCTCTGTGGACACCAGGCTTGTAAATGGTGCACAGACATACATTCAGGCAAAGTACTCATACACATAAATAAATTTTAATTTTTTTTTTAAAGTTTGTCAAAATAACCTAGTTCAAAGTCTCTTATTTTTTCTCAAAGCAAGCAAGGATTACAGCATGGCAAGAGTTTAGGGTAAGAATCAACCTAATTAAAATTATATAAATTTTACTCCAGAAAAAAAAATGTCCAAAACAGCCAAGGTAACTAACATCACAACTGGTCAAGATGTAGGCAGAAATAGAATAGAAAAGGCCATGGGTTCTCTTATAGGAGGCGTCCTCTAGTGAAGATACAGAGTACAAGGGATGGGGGAGAAGAGAGCAACAGAGCATTGAGCTCCAAAATGTACTCCTTATAGGTAGGCAATGTGGTCCAGGCATGCAAATTAACAGAAAGCAGAATCCTGAGAGGCTGAAGGACATGGCCAGCCAATACACAATACAAGTATTCTTTTTTATTGGGGTTTATTGTTAATAGTATCAATCATTTAAAAAAGTAATTTAGTCTAAAATAAAGTTGGTCAGAAAGGAAGAAAGAGGAGAGAGGAAAAGGGGGATAAAATGAAGAGAAGAAGTAGTGATCTGATTGATGTATTTGAAAGAAACCAAGACTATATACAGAAGGCTAAATCAGAACAATTTAAACCTGTAAATAGTCTTAATTTAAAAAATATCACATTCCCCCATCCCCTTGTACTCCATTTCTTTTTTAATGTAGCAGTCATTCAAAACAGCGCAAGGAGACAAGTAGGCACTGTAGTTAGCTACCTGCAACCCAGTCTGGGAATCCCTACACAAACAACACACACACACACACACACACACACACACACACACACACACACACACACACGGTAAAAGGAAAAAAGAAAGAAAAAATGGCACATGAAGCATTCTGGAATGAATACAGATTTCCTCTAGAAAGTACAGTCTACTTTGTTTTGGTTCAGACAGACAAGGAACATTAAATTATACAGGAATAGGATCAAAATTACTGACTTTGACAGAACAATACAAAGAAACTAGAATGTGGGAATAGTGAGACCAAACCTTAAAACTTAACTGCAGTGATACAGGAATTCTGGGCTGGAGTCCATGTGCCTTGTACAAATAGTGCCTGTCTGAAGGTCAGAGAATAGACCCTGCCACTAGCTAACCATAGAGGTCTGTTACAGACAGACAGGAAGTGAACTAGATGGGCGGAAACAGGAACTTGCTCTCTTGACTGCTGAGACATGAAGGGGGTAAGGTGTGGCAGTGGCTTGCTCCGTCTCTCTGATCTCAGCATTTTCCTCTATATCTGACTCTGGAGTTTTTATTATCTAGACCAACTAAGAACTCCACTTACATGTAACTTAATTCTTTATAGTAACACTTTCCCACATTACACTTTAATTCATATTAAAAAAAAATTTGTACTCTTACTTGGCAAATCTCAACCCATGAGGAAAAAACCCCACTTTTACAATTTACTGTTAGGTTGTAAGCTTTAAATATGAGTTTTCTCCTGTAGACAAGAGAATACTATGTACCGTGTTAGAACTGGGTGAGCACTATAATCAGCTAGTAGAAAAATTCCACTAATACTCTATTCACTGAAAAGGAAAATGGTGTCTCCCAAGTCTTTCTCAAATTCTCCCATGTCACACACATGTTTTCTGGAGTTCTGGTATGCTACATGAGAAGAATGGGTGTTTTCTTATGACCTGACAGTGACTTCATGTGTATTACACACAAGCCTCCCACCAGACAGTGTTCAATGTGAAGCCTGCAGGATTGGTTAACTATATTGAGCCTGCAGGGGCCCCTTAAACCTTGCCTACCATAGTAATGGTTGAGTCAGACAAGAGAAGACTATGGAGCTTAATCTGAATTAATAAAATTTTCTCACAGCAAACATGCTGAATTTAGTACTCCATTCTTTAAGAAAATGGGCATTTTTTGTAAATATCATAAGAAACAAGATAAAAGTGCGTATGATTAGTTTCCATCAACTTGTTTATTGAGAAGTCTTAGCAGGCTTTGGGACATACTAGGAAATTCTGATTGTACCTATAGATATTGGATCATCAGTCAAAATAACCCTATTTGTTTCCTTGCTGAGTTCAGGAAAAGAAAACCTTGTAAAAAGAGACCTGATAAAAATCTGAATGGACAGGAGGCTGAAAAGAGGTCACCCATGAAATGCAACCAAAGTCCATGAGGGCCAAGAGTAGGCAAAGATTCTACAAATATAGCAATTTGTTTGCCAGAGATTTCTGTATCAGAGAACAGAAGTCAGCTTTTCATCCTGTGGTTTGCCTCAATTTTGCATTTCTTCTCAGAATGTATGTGAAAACATGATGCTATTTACATTTCTCCTGATTACCTGTCTGCTGGGCAGAGCAAAGGGTGTTGTATCAGCAAATTACCTCCCAAAAAAACTTACCCAGGGCTTACTTTCTATAAACTGCTTCAGATAGTATGTGGGACCACATTTCAGAAAACGAGCTTTTTCTTGTTATTGTAACATCTTTCTCCCTCCCTCCTTCCATTTCATATTATATGCATTTTCCAAACACAAACTACATGATCTAAATTTCGGAAAGCCACAGAAGGGCCACAGTTCAATGGTAAAATGCCTGCCTTGCAAGCACAAGGCCCTGTGTTTCAATCCCAAGGACCACAAGGTTAACAAAGACCCAGCGGTTATATAATTATGCCTTTCTACTTCTCCCCTTACTACCAGCACCTCTTCAGAGCTGTTCTTAGAGGTCCTAAGTGAAAATTCCTGACAACTTCCATACTTACATAATCTAAACTGCCTATGTGTGTGTGCATATTCTTTGAATATAGATAGCAATGTAATATATATTGTTTCATATCTTAAATTTTTAACTTCTGAATGCTGTTTCACTGCATGTAAATATAATTCACACAAAACACACTAAAAATGACTACAGAGTTCTACAATATTCTCTTGTAGAGAAGTTAACCAGTTCTTAATTAGGTGATTCTAGCAACTTGCAAAGAAGAATGTGAGGCACTCCAAGCAACTATTTGACAAGCTAAGAACCTAGTCTCTTAGGAGCAACTCTGTATTCAAAAACTCTGAATTACTCGCAGAGGAGGAACTAGCATCCTTTAGGCAAGCTCAAAGGCTATTTTAACATCAGCAAAGCTGCACTGATACATCCAGGAAGGATCCTATGCTGTATTACCTCTTTATATTAAAGGTAAAAAGACACAGAAGAAACTTACATTCTGATAGATAATATTCAACTATTGCAAGCATAACAAAACTACCATTTGACATTTAGTAACTTAACTTTTTTTAAAAAATATTTTTAAATTATGCCATACAGAAGAAAATTGAAGGGAATGGGTATAGACTGGGGTTTTAAACAAATAGTTCTTAAAAAGGAGGCAGTGGCGCAATGTCAATGAAAAGCCCATGCATGCACATAGGAGCAATCTTCAAATGAAATATGGCCTGTGCAAGAGGGTTGATGCCCATGAGCGAGTTTATCCTTCCCCATGCCTCCCATCTGGGTGCCCTGCATTCCAACTTCATTCAAGGTCTCTGTGCTGGTTGGGCTTAGCTCAGGTTCCAAGACACATTTAAATGGGAATTAAGATTAAAAACAAAAATAGAATCATTGTAAGGTGGCAAGCTGGACTCTGACTGTGGGAATCTGTAATGAGCAGAGCCACCACCTCAGCCTAATAATGCTGCTGCAGCTCTCCTTGCTTTGCTACTAAAGTAATTGTGCCCGAGCTGGGAACTCCAGTGTGGGAATTCAGCCTCAAGAACCATGACTAGTCTCTATGCCAGTTCTGTCCTAGGTACCAAGTCCTAGGCATACACACAATTCTCCTCACTCACCCAACTCAACTCTTGCTGTCAGTCTAGGCTACTCTGAAGCATACCACACACCAAGTGTCCTTCCTTCTCCACCCACCTCGTATTGTTGTGGGCCATTGGCTTTGCTGTGAATCCCAAAAGGAAACTCAAGTCTGGGAAAATACGTAGCATCAAGTCTGACAGGCTGCTTCAAGAATATCTTGGACTTGTGTTGGCCTCACATGGAAGCACCAGCCACGTGTGACAGCTAGACACCTGAAATGTAGCTGGTTGGAAATTGTGTTGTAGATGTAAAATACACACTGATGTCTAAAGAACCTGGACAAGAAATAAGCAGGGAGTGGGAATGCTTCAATTTTCAAAATGGAAATGAAACATTGAAGTGACATGTGCTAACACATACCATTACTCTAATTTTCACTGTTTCTTTCTGAAATATAGTTGCCAGAAAAAATGAAACTACATGTCATTTGTATTACATTTCCCCCGTGAATGGTGTTGCCTTGGAATATGTAACAGTAATAAGCATATAAGTAGTTTTTCAAAAGATCTGCTTATGCTTCAAGACATTGCTAGAAAATATGAAAGCACAAAAATTGAAGCTGATAAATGCTGAAGGAATGAGAGGATCTGATTATAAATGACACCGGGATAACTGACTGAGCAAGGATCTTCAGGAAATGCCGAGACTGACTCACAGGACAGAGTACTCACCCCACAGCAAAAGTAGTGGCAAAGACTACTTATAAATGCAGAGCACAGACCTAGCTCCATCTTAACAGCACTGTCACATACAGTGCATGAACAGTGCTGCCGCCTGATAATACTTCATAACGTGGCAACATAAAATTCAAGTTATTCACAGTATTTTTGCCTAATGCTTTATTGAGAAAAATATCATATAGCAAAATTGTGCTTGTACTACTTAATATTCCCCTATACCTCCCATGCTTTTCCCTATCAATCCATATTATTTTTGTTCCATCTCAATGTAAGTTTAAGTCATTACAATAGGGGCCCCTTAAAAAAAAAAAATCTATGCACTGTTCTTGGCAAAAACATTCAACTGGGATTTAATGGGGCCCTTAATTTGGACTCCTACTGTATAGGCAATACAGAAGATAAAGGACTATGTCCTTTAGAAGTAAAAGTGGAAAAATCTACATTGCGGGATGTTCTGTAAAAGAACAAGACCTTAAAAGTTTATATCATTAAAAAAATAAAAAAAAAAATTGGACAATTTAATAGTCTAGGGAAGCAGTCTAACTTGCTGACCTAAAACTGATACTGCTTATTAAAAGAGAGAGGGGAGAAAGTGGGTTGAGGTGGGGAGAAAACAGATATTGAGCTATACAAGATACTATTGTAACAGAGAGATGTGATAAAGGACTGGGTAATTGTGGAAGTATTCATTTTCTTACGTATGATGATGGAGATTGTGGATATGTAGAAAACTACCATCATTATTAGGACATGACACACAGATAAATCTTAAAAATTAGTAGCAAACATAGCAAAATGTTCTTAAGTTTTTGTATCTATTAAGGTAACTAAGTAATTTACTAAGTAAAGACCTTGTTGGTCTTTTTTAAATGCTCTTCAAAAGAGAAAATGGGGAAGAATAGATTCTAGAAATTCTTTGCATAGATTGATACTTCCTATTTTTCTTTGTCTCACCAAGGCATTTTGGGTTGAGAATGTAATTGTTGAGAAAAACAAACAAAACTTAGCATACACACACCCTCAAAGGCAATTCCATGCAGTCCTCTTTATCTGCAGCTCAGGGCTAGTTCTACTGCATGCAACACCTCCCCTGGCATGCCTGCAGGCTTTCTGCAATGGTACTGCAGAAGGTAACGGCACACTTGAGATGAGGCTCACTACCACGACCTGGGTAACATGCAGCCCGAAACAGCCACTCCTACGATATCATATATATTTTTTTAATCTAGCACTTGTTAAGAGTATCTTGGAATAAATGTTGCCTATTCTTGACAACTCCAGACACCAACATGTTCACGATCTTTTCCTTCAGATTTCATCCTAGTTTCCAGTCTAGTGCTGCTTCAGGGAGCTATGTGAATAGCTTCACTTTAAAACACCAAAATGTACTTATTACCCAGGTCACAAGCATTAGAACCACAAAACCATTAGGCAAGATCATTGGAATGGTATAGAATGAACTCAATAACAATATTAAATACATACCGATGAACAAAATATTGTTCCCAAAATTGAAAAGGGTACAATCAGAGTTGAAAAGATAATATCAGTACCTGATATTATGACTATTCTTCCAAGCTGCACTGAGGAAAGTCACCTAATCTGGAAGTCAAAAAGTGACTCAGAGGAAGGTGAACCAGCCCGGGAAACAGACCCCTGAACATAATTACCACCAGGGCTTAGGCTTTACAGTTGCCTACTTGAATAAAGGAAGGCACTAACACATGAAACAGTTTCTCTGAACAAATTAGCACATGGATTCAATGAAATAATTATGCTTCTCATTAAGGTACAATAAATAAAAGAAGGACTTACCAGGGTTTGTCTTCTCAAGTTGATACCATCGGTAAAATGCTCTTTTCTTCTGCTCACTCAGGTCTGACCCCTGCTGTAACAGCCAATGAGAGATCCGGCTCTGACTGATGCCTACAGGGAAAGAAAGACAGCTTTTGGTGGGGCACTGAAATCACTGTCAAGTCAATCAGGGTGGTTTCATTAGCTTGGTGCTGAGTCTACACACGACTGTGTGAGAAAGCTACAATTTGAGAAAACTCCTTAATACTAGCCTGACCACAATGACTAGGACATAGAAAATACCATGAGAAGTCACAACATTTTATAAACCAAGAATTTATAGTGGCTTCTAGAACTAATCTGAAAACTGAGTCCTTAACTATGCGATATTGAGAAGATCTCCAAGTAACATTACTTGTCAGACCTGCATTCTCATCTAATTAAGAATGAAATGAAATGCTTGCCAAGGCTGTTACACAAGAAACTCTGTCTCGAAAGAGAGAGAGAGAGAGACTTTAACAGATGCTATGAGAAAGATCTACTCAGCAAGTTTTATTTTTCAATATTGACACTAATAAAAAGATTTAGGGGCTAGGGAAGGAAGGGTCATTGAACACCATCTTCAGTAAACTTTCTGGCTACTTGCTAATTCATTTAAGCATCTTAGCTCCTTCTCCATTAGAAGAGAGAAGCAAGAGTGGGCAGACTTGTGGACTTTAGTTACAACATGACCTCTGAAGAAAGCTCAGTAGCTAAAACTGGTTTCCAGACCTGACTGTCCCTTCCAAACAGAACACACTACACAACAGTAGTTCTCTGCTATTGCTAAGAACTTCTTGTCAGCAATTACTTAAGAGATGTGGATGATTTGCACATATGAAAGTCAAAAGAACATTCTACAACTTTCGAGAATCGCACAGTCATTCTGGTCATTATAGTCTTTAAAAAAAACCAATATACAACTGACAAAAGCAGAGAAATCAGGGAAAATAAGACAAAAAGAAAGAAAAATATGGCATTTCGAAAAGATCATCTCACTGATAAAATTCAAAAATTCTAAGTCTCCAAAGCAGTGGTTCTCAATATGTGGGCTGCAACCCCAATAGCCTGCTTCAGATATTTACATTATGATTCCTAACAGTAGCAAAACTACAATTATAATTAGCAATGAAGTAATTTTGTTTTTGTTTTGAGACAGGGTTTCTCTGTAGCTTTGGAGCTTGTCCTAGAACTCACTCTGTACACTTCCAGTCTGGCCTGGAACTCACAAAGATCCAACTGTCTCTGTCTCCGGAGTGATGGGATTATTAAAGGCGTGCACCACCACGACCCAGTTGCAATGAAATAAATGTAAGTCAGGGGTCACTGTATTAAAGGGTCACAGCATTAGAAATTGCCCACTGTGGCAATGGGGCACCACCAAACACCACTGTGCCAACAGCTGTTAAGCTATGGTGTTCAACAGGAAGCATGGCTGTCGTGACATTATCAAATGTTAACTAGAAGCAGTGCCTCAGGGTTTTCCAGACACTTAGCAACTCCTGTGAGAAGATGACTATTAAGATCATGGAGGGAGAAGCTAAAAGGAAGACTATGAAGGAAAATTCTGTGTGTGTGGGGGGGCACGCACACGCACACGCATCTCCAGTGCACAAGGTCAAAGGACAACTTATGGGAGTTAGTTCTTTTCTGCCATGTAGGTTTCAGGGAGCAAACTCAGGTTGTTGTGCTTGGTATCGACAAGCACCTTTACCAAATGAGTCATCTCATTAGTCTAACATCTTTCTTTTTCAAAGGACGAGATTCTCTTTTTGAAAATGTCCCCAAGTAATTTCCAGAGATGTTTCCCAGTGGTAGAAGGGCCATATAATGGAAGTACTGGCAGCTATTGAGGAAAACGCTGATTATTCTGGATAATTAAATTAGCTGTGTTTGGCAATATTTTCAACAAAATCTAGTTTCAGATTCCTAAGAGTGAAAAAAATGGTTGCGCAGTGGTGGCACATGCCTTTCATCATACAACTCGGGAAGCAGAAGCAGAAGCAGGCAGATCTCTGAGTTTAAGACCAGCCTGGTCTATGGGGTGAGGTGAGTTACAGGACAGCCAGGGCTACACAGAGAAAACCCTGTCTCCATGAAATCAAAAGCCATTTTCTTGCCAACCAAATAAAACTATTCAAATGAATTTCCTGCTGTTACCACATAGAAAAGAAAAACAAAACAAAAAACAACAACAACAACAACAAAAAAAAAAAAAAAAAAAGAGGGGGAGTTAAAAAAATGGTTAGGAAAAAGTATGAATGAGATCTGTTAGCGTGTTTCAATATTAAATCTTCCTCACATTAGAACACACACAGAATGAACCACAGAGCCCACTAGGTAGGAAAGCTAGCTGTCCATGCTGTGTCAGAGGTAGCAAAAGGTCATCAAAAGAATGTCATGTTACGGTATATTTATTTTCATGACAAAATACTGCTATGCATTTAAACTTATTTTTTTAAATGCTATAAAAAACCCAAACCTAATCTAACAAAAAGTCATTAATAGTGTTATTACGACCATGGAATTCATATATTGCAGGACTCTTTTCAGAAACAGATGGGCCAGTATCCCACAAAAGGTGAACTCTGCATATACATCCCACAGGAATGATGTCTTCTCCAGCACAAACATGCTCAAAAGGCATGAACCAGAAGCCTCACAAATGAGCAATAAACAGAGCAGTCCTTGGTTCAAAACCCAAAATGGCCAGCAGCTGCAGACTGCATACACTATGATAGCTGTGTCTTCTACTTCAGACTCCCATAGCAACAGAAAAAGGATAAACAACTAGTCTATGTACCCATGTGGGCAGACCTCACAGAAACAATGCTGCTTCCCAAACGCCAGACTCATAAAAGCCATACTCTATACTATCTACAGGGATGCAAATCAGCATACTGCCACCCATGTAGGAAAAGATAAGGTTGAAGATAAAGGTTTATGTGGCAGATAGTGATGCTCTTTACTGATGTGCAGGGTGAGTGTCTGTACTTTATAAAAGTCAAGTTGTCATCTACTGTACATACTTAAAATTTAAAAACGTCCCTACGAGTTCTTAAAATTCAAAAAGCAAGTAGAATATACATTAATATATAAATACACATTTGATATAAATTGGAAGGTACATACTTTTATGAATATATAATCTTATATGCCCTGTATTATATTTATACCTATATAATCAAAAGCTTACAGGCATACACCATAAACCTAGAATTGTAAAAATTTTCTACCTCTAAAGTGTCCTTAATTTTTCTATAAATGTTGTAACTTCTGGATTTTGATACAATATTATGATTTCTGTGGATTCTTTTAGAAATGCTGCAATTAAAGTGAATGAAGTCTTATAAAAAGGACACTTTTGCCTTTTTGTCTGCAATTCATGTGACCAACTTAAAGACATGTCATCACACAATTTTCTCTCTGTACAATTATGAATTTAGTAAAGCAAAGGGAGGAGCAAGTGATACAGCCTGTCCTCTGCACTCACCTCAGACTCAGACAATAAATGCAGACAATAACCAGTAGAACAAGCCATTTTCCAGAAGGGACATTGAAAAACAGATGGATAAACAGCAAATGTATTGGAAATGATTTTTCAAGGGTCCTTGACCCACCTTCCAGGATGGATTGAAAGCTCTGTGGACTTGGCATTCAGGTCCCTGCAGCTTTTCTTTACTGCTTGTCAGCTCTGGTACTTCCCTTGGGACAAAAATTCCCTGACACTCCCTGAATTCCGTGGAAGAAAATCTATAAAATTTTCAGCTCTTTTGCAACCTCCTCCTTTCTATCTCTGGGAGGGCAGAAGTAAAGCAAATTTACATATAGTTTAATTACACTGACTGAAAGAACCCCTGGATAATTTCTTCCCAGTAAGAAAGTAAGCCCCTTATATCCAAAGGAGGTACAAACAGTCTTGAGGTCCCATTCACAAGAGCTTTTGAACTTCAGCTTCTAAGGGCTGCTTCCAGGCGCTTCATCACCCAGCTTCCGTCCACTAGAGGGCTCTCAACCATAATCCACTCTCCTAAATCTTAATGCTGCACCCTACCTTTCCATGTTTGTGTCCTGCCACAAGTTATGGAATATGCCGGCCATTCATATCCTCATCATCATCCTTGCCTCCAGGGCATCTTTTTGGCTCAGGGCACTATGTTCACTCACTACGCATTAGTGGCCCCTGGGAGTCCATATTTAAGTTTCTTTCTTTGATCACCAAAATTATCAACAATGATTTAAAATGTAAATACAAGAGACTCTTGGGGCACAGCCTATTCTTGAAAACCACCGACTAGTGCTTCAATGAGAATTTCTCATAGACGGACACTGTAGCCTGATTCACTATACACCCCCTCATCTGCTTGTTTTCCTATATGAGCTAGCTCAGTTTTATCTACCCTCTCCCCTAACTCTTACACTTTTGCCAAAACTACTCTTTCTAGTCATCATTCCTGTATTTTGGAATCTTAGCCTCTTTTACCTGGACAACTCTGATGACATGAATAAGCCATCTCAGAAGCACAAAACATAAAATCTTCATGAATGTCCCTCTTAAATTAGACCATTACACAGCCCTCAGCAATTTTCTACTGCAGAACTGCTACCATCTCTCTAATTTACTTTCATAATGCAATCAAAGATGTTTAAATATATTTTGTTATATTTGAGTCAGAGTCTCAATAGATAGCACAGGCTGGCCTGGAAGTAGTGTCTCAAGCCTGTCTTACACACATCATCTTCCTACTTAGCCCTATTGAGTGATAGGTTACAACAAGTATGTGTCACTACCAAGCTCATGGTTCAATTTCTACGATAAAATATGATTCCTTACATACAGTTTTAAAGAGCATACATTTAGGTTTCTATACATATTAATTTAAGGGATTGATTTTTGTCCCGTGTCTTAGAATTTTCTCCATTTCCTACATTATACATCTAACCCTCACTTGACCCAGGTGACAGCAACCTCATAAGACCTCTAGCTATGTTTTGTAAGGACTTCTTTCTGTTGTATTATGCTTTGTTGTTTGGTTTTTGATTGACTGGAGACACTGTCTCACTCTGTAGCCTGGGTTGGCTTTGAACACTTGATAATCTGTCTGCCTCAGTCTGAGTGCTGGGATTAGGACATGAGTCACCATGCCCAGTCTCAGGGTCACTTCTTATTGACAGCTTTTTAAAAAAGATTCATTTCTATGTTGTGTGTGTGAGTGATGTGTACCCATATGTGTGCCTGGTGCACATGACAGCTAGAAGAGGGTGTTGAGGGTGTTGGATTTAATTTTTAAGCAAAAGCTTAAACAACCTGGCTAAGCTGCTCCTGTATTTCTGACCTATATCACTGTCTGGAATACTAAAGGCTTATGTTACAAGGTGCTAATAAATTCTGGGATAAAGGTTTATGCAGCAATAGATGACTAAGACACAAACTTTGGTTTTGCCTTCACCGTGACCTTCACACCCAACTTCTGATTTTTAGTCAGCATGTTCTTTCTGTCCTGACCTAGACTTCCCACTGTTGCTTACTCAGCTCTAGGTTTAAATGGATTTGAGTTTTTTCTCATCTCCTACTTTTCGATTCTAAAGCTCTGTATGTTTATTGTAAACTGAGGTATATTCCACAAAGAGCAAATTCCTATGTATACAATGAGTTCTGAAAAATGTGTATGTCATCACGGTATGACTCAAAATACAGCTTTCTTCTTGCCTCTTCTTGGTTCTGTTTCCTATTCAATATATAAACTTCACATTTTCAGCTTATCTCTTGGTGAGCATGATCTCACCATGGAGTTCTTACTAGTACAAATTGATTGGTGCTGTATTAGCCAGGCCTTATCTACTTGAGTGTCTGTGCCCCAGTTTCATATTTGGAGGACAATGTTACAGGGATAAAATTGGGGTCACCATTCCTCTAGGATCTGTTCAGCTGGAGTAAAAGCAGTAGAAATAGTACAGCAAGAATCTCTACCAATGACAAGCATCCGTGAAAGGATAAAAGAAAGCAAGACACATTCCATAAAGACACTGACAGCATTCTCAAAGTCACGATTTTCAAAGCTGTGCAAATAAATTATCAAAGGCCATGCAGGTTTGCTTCTCAGCACCTATAAGACAGCTCAAAATCACCTGTAACTCTGGTTATGGGGGACCCAACACCGTCTTCTAGCCTCCTTGGGCACCAGGCACCCATGTGGGTATACATCATTCACACATACACAATAGAAATAGTAAGTCTTTAAACAAAAAAAAAAAAAAAAATCAATCAACACCGTCAGGTGACTCATTCCCTAATCCCAGCAGAGGCAAAAAGATTATCAAGTGTTCAAAGCCAACTCAGGCTTACAGAGTGAGACTGTTTCAATCAATCAAAAACAAAACAATACAATATAACAAAACAAAATTCAACAACTCAAAAAAGTGTCGGTACAGAAAGTAAGACAGTAAACTTGTTACACAAATATTTATACTGAGAGTTCTAAATATATGCACAGAACTAAAGGAGCAGTCAAAAGAACTACAGAAGGGGATGGGGAAAATATCTTATTCTACAAAAACCATCAACAGGGGCAATAATTAGATGGAAGAACCAGACAGAAATGTTGGGAGTTTGAAAGTATAAACGAAAAGTTTACTATCAGAGTTCCACAGCAAAGAGGTGGCAGAGGCAATCATCAGTGCATGGCAAGAGTCAACTGAGATGACGTACTATGGGGGACAGGAGATGGGAATGTGTACCAGGGAGCAAAGCTTCACAGACACATAGGATGTCACCACACATGCCAAATGCACATGCGACTTAGGCTTCACAACACTAAATAAGAACATTGAGAAAATAATGACTAAAACCACTGAAAATTAGATGAAAAGCCTTAATATTATAAAAGGTGCCAAGTGATCTTCAAGTATGTTAACCCAAAAATTCATACCCACAAACAAAATAAATCTCTCAAACCCCAAAATGGCTGGAAACATGTCTACCTCCAAGTCTGGCATCCTCAGTTCAATCCATGGGATCCACATGGTGAAAGGAGGGAACCAATTCCCACAAGCTGCCTTCTGATTTCCACCTATGAGCCATGAAACACATGTGCCTCTACCCATGCACACAAAACAAACAAAACTGTAATATAAACGTTTTAAAAGTTGAAAACAAAAGAAACATTGTGTACAAAGCATGCTCACTAGGGCTAAAAGTAGGCTTCTAAGGGAAGCCATGGGAAGGAAATTTAGGACACTGCTTATGGGACAGTAATGCCACAGTGCTTTCCTGATAGGAAAATAAAATGATTTACTACAGTACAATGAAAGGACATTAGACAGGAGCTTGGATACACTGATGACAGAAAAAATAATGGTGCTACAAGGATGCATCTAAAAATGTCTCCAGTGGATGGATTTAGAGAGGTGAGGCCTACTTGGGAGAATCAGGTCCCTATGAGTACATGCTGGAAGGGTACATGCCCCCACTCCTGTAGTCTCCCTGCTTCCTGGATGCCATGAGGTAAGCAGCTTTGCTTTGTCATGCCCCTTCCCCCCGCTGCTGCTGTGATGGAGCAAGTGACAGCAAACTAATACGGACAAGAAAGAAACTACAATACTAAAACAGAAAAGACAAAGGATTTTTTTTCTTCAGTCCCCTGTGCTCCAACTTTATTGAAAAGAAAGTGTAACATAATAACTACATATTTAAGTTAATGAACACATATAATAATTAGTATGAAATGTGTATGACAATGGCACAAGAAGAAAATGAAGCTAGCTAAAAGCAAAACTGTATTGAAATTAAGTTGATATTTATCTGAACTAGATTATTAACACATCAATAGTAATCCTTGAGAATAACTCAAACTATATAACAAATAACAAGGGATTTAAATTTATACACTAGAAAATATCAACAAAGGAAGCAATCCAAAAAAAGGAACTAAAAGGCACAAGATGAGCAGAGAATGAATTAGATACAAATTATGTCTATCATTAAATTATATTAAATCTTAATGAATTAAACACTCCAAAAGAAGACAGAAGCTGGCAGAACATATAAAAAAAACACTATATGTTCAAGTATGATCTGCCCAAACAGAGGCCACACTGGCTACCAGAACTCCATCCAGGTAGGTCACCCGCCTGCATACCACTCCTACTCTCTCAGTGCCCCCCAACCTATCCACCCCTTCTTGTTGCCATGTCGCAGATTCCAACTTGGGAAGAGACCTTGCTCAATCACAGGCCACACTGGACAGAAGATCAGTGAGGAAACAGAAACCAAGGAACAAAACACCCATTCAACACAGACAAACTCAGACATCAGCATCTATACCTATAATCACCCAAACCCAGATGCCTAAACAACAGTGTAAGGACACAGTCAACAACAGCCAAGGCAATAAGTCACCACCAGAGTCCAGCTTTATTACTTCAGCAAGTCCTGAATATTCCAACACAACTGAAACACAAGAAAAAGACCTTAAAACTTTATGAAGATGATAGAGGCCCTTAAGAGTAAATGAATAAATTCTTTAAAGAAGTTGAAGAACAAAAAAAAAAAAAAAAAAAAAAATTGGAGGAGACAAATTCCTTAAAGCCAAGAAAAACCAGGTGGTAGTGGCGTAGTGGCGTACACCTTTTCCCAGTGCTTGGGAGGCTGAGGCAGGTGAACCTCTGTGAGTTTGAGGCCAGCCTGGTAAACAGAGAGAGAGTTCTAGGACACTATACAAAGAAACCATGTCTCAAAAAAACCAAAAGAACACCCACCAAAACATCAGAAAACAAAAAATAAAAACAAAACAAGAAAAAACAAAAACAAAACAAAAAAAAAGAAAGAAAAAGAAAACTAAACAGTTGAAGGAAATGACTAAAACTGTTTAAGACCTGAAAATGTAAATAGAAGCAGTAAGAAAGACACAAATTGAGGAAATTCTGGAAATGAAAAATCTAGATAAGTCAACAAGAATTACACAGGCAAGCTTCACCAAGAGAATATAAGAGATAGAAGAGAGAACCTTAGACATTGAGGATATGATAGAACAAATAGATACTAAGTCAAAGAAAATGGTAAATATAAAAATTGCTTGACACAAAACATCTAGGAAATCTGGGACACCATGAAAAGATCAAACACAGAAAAGCAGCTCAATAACCAAGAAAATATTTTAAACAAAACCATAGAAAACATTTTTCCTAACTTAAAGGAGATTCCTATAAAGGTATAAGAAGCTTACATAACAGCAAACAGACTAGACTAGAAAAGAAAGTCCCCTCATCACATAATAAAACGCTAAACATAGAGAAAGAAGAAAGAATATTAAAAGCTACAAGGAAAAAAGATCAAGAAATGAAAAAGGGCAGACCTATGAGAATTACCCCTGACTTTTCAATGGAGACTCTAAAAGCCAGAAGGGCTTGGACGGATGTCCTGCAGATTCTAAGAGACCACAGATGCCAGCCCAGAACTACCATAACCAGCAAAACTGTCAATCACCATAGGTGGAAAAAACTTTATTCCTTAAACAGTATCTATATACAAAGCCAACACTACAGTAGGTACTAGAAGGAAAAGGGTGTTAACTACACCCATGAAAAAACAGCAAATAAATACTTGAACACCAGCAAAACCAAAAGAAGGGAAGCGCACGTGCACACACACACACACACACACACACACACACACACACACACACACACACACACACACACCACCACCACCAAGATCACTGATCAGACAGACAGGTGTTGGTGGCGCATGCCTTTAGTCCCAGCACTCAGGAGGCAGGGGCAAGCGGATCTCTGTGAGTTCCAGGCCAGCCTGGTCTACAGAGCTAGTTCCAAGACAGTCTCCAAAGCAATACAGAGAAATCTTGTCTCAAAAAAAACTAAAAACTAAACCAAAACAAAACAAAACAAAACAAAAAAATCACTGATCATTGTTATCTCTCAATATCATTGGACTCAGTTCTCCAGTAAAAAGATACAGACTAACAGAATGGATGTAAAAACTGGATCCATCCTTCTACTACATACAAAAAGCACACCTCAATATCAAAGGTGACATTACCTCAGAGTAAAGGGTTAGAAAAAGATTTTCCAAGGAAATGAACCTGAGAAGCAAACTGGTGTAACCATTCTAAGATCTAACAAAATACAAAATCCATTTCAAGTCAAAAAGGGCGGGAAGGCCATTTCATACTGTCAAAGGAAAAATCCATGAAGATGACATTTCAATTTTCAACATCTTTGCCCCAAATACAAGAGTACCTCTATTCATAAAAGTAACACTACTAAAGCTTGAATCATACTCTGAGCCCTTACACATTGACAGTGGGAGACTTGAGTACTCTACTCTCACCAACAGTAATCTACAGAACTTTCTACCCAAACACAAAGATTATATGCTCTTCTCAGCAGCTTACGGAACTTTCTAGAAAATCGACCACACACTAGGTCACAAAGCAAACAGAAACAAGAAAATAACCCCTGGCACCTATCAAACCATGGATTAGAGCTGGATTCCAACAACAACAGAAACAATAGACAGTCTTCAAACTCATGGAAACTAAACAGCTCTCTACTGAATGAAGTCTGAGTCAAAATAAAAATAAAGAAATTAAAGACTTTTAAAAATTGAATGAAAATGAAAACAACATATCCAATATGGGACACAATGAAAGCGGTGCTAAGAAAGTTCATAGCACTAAGTGCCTACATAAAAAAAATTGGAGAGATCACATACTAGCAACATAAAAGTACGGATATCACATAATAGTAACATAAGAGTACACCTAAAAGCTCTAGAACAAAAAGAAGCAAGCATACCCAAGAGGAGTAGATGGCAGGAAATAATCAAACGGAAAGCTGAAATCAATAAAATAGAAATAAAGAGTACAATACAAAGAATCAAGGAAACAAAGACTTGGTTCTTTGAGAAAAATTTGTAAGATAGACAAACCCTTACCCAAATTAACTAAAAGAGAGAGAATATCCAAATGAACAAAATTAGAAGCAAAAGGGGGATATAACAGCAGATAATAAGGAAATCCAAAGAATTACTAGGTCATACTTTAAAAACTTTTACTCCACAGAATTGGAAATCTAAAAGAAATGGATAATTTTCTCAATAGATACCACTTACCAATGTTAAATCAAGAACAAATAAACCATTTAATAGACCTTTAACCCCTAAGGAAATAGAAGCATTCATTGAAAGTCTCCCAACCAAAAAAAGTTCAGGGCCAGATGATTTTAGTACATAATTATATCAGATTTTCAAAGAAAAGCTAATATTAATACTCCTCAAATTATTTAAACAAAATAGAGACAGAAGGAACACGGCCAAATTCATTTTATGCGGCCATAGCCACAGGGATACCTAAACCATGCAAAGAGTCAACAAAGAAACAGAATTACAGACCAATTTCCCTTATGAAGATAGACACAAAAATACTCAGAAAAATACTTGCAAACTGAATCCAAGAACACATCAAGAAGATCATCTACCATGATCAACTGGGATTCATCCAAGAGATGCAGGAATGGTTCAACATAGGAAAATGAATCGATGTAATCTACCACATTAAAAAAACAAAACAAAACAAAAAACCTGAAAGAAAACATATGATCCTCTCAGTAGAAACCCAAAAAAGCCTTTGATAAAATTACAATACCCCTTTCATGATAAAAAATCATGTAGAGGGATATAAGTGACATACCTAAACATAATAAAAACAATTTATAGCAAGGCAATAGCCAACAGAAAATTAAACTGAAAGAAACTCAAAGTAATTCCACTAAAATCAGGAACAAGACAAGGCTGTCGACTCCGTCTATATCTATTCAATATAGAACTTTGAAGTTCTTGATAGAACAGTAAGACAACAAAAGGAGACCAAGGGAATACAAATTGGAAAAGAAGAAGTCGTTTGCAGGTGATATAATAGTGAACCCCAAAACTCAACCAAGGAACTCCTACACCTTATAAACAGCTGAATTAGTGATGTGGCTGGACATACATAATCTCAAAGTCATCAGCAGCCCTCCTATATACAAGTGACAAATAGACCGAAAAAGAAATCAGGGAAACAACACCCTTCACAATAGCCACAAATAATATTAAATATCTTGGGGTAACTCTAACCAAGCAAAAGAAATGCTTGTATGATAAAAACTTCAAGTTGTTGAAGGAAGAAATTGAAGAAGATATCAGAAGATGGAAAGATCTTCCATGCTCATGGATCGGTAGGATTAACAAAGTAAAAATGGCCATCCTACCAAAAGCAATCTACAGATTCAATGCAATTCCCATCAAAATCCCAACACAATTCTTTACAGACCCTGAAAAGACAGTACTAAACTTCATATGGGGGTGGGGAGAACAACAACAAAACAACCAAAAACAAGTATAACTAAAATAATCCTGAACAATAATAGAACTTTGGAAGCATCACATTCCCTGATTTTAAATTACAGTAGTAAAAACTACAGTATTGGCATAAAAACAAATAGGGTAGAGGCTGGGCAGTGGTGGAGCATGCCATTAATCCCAGCACTTGGGAGGCAGGCTGGAGGTCTCCTTTGGGTCCTGCCCCTTGAAGCTCAGGGAACCCTATGAAGAAAAGGAAGCAAAGGAGTTGAGGACACCAAGAGAGAACTGTCCATGTAATCAACTAAGCAGGGCTCATAGAGGCTCAGAGATTAAAGAGGCAATCATGGAGCCTGCATGGAGTCTACTCTAGGTCCTCTGCATATATGCTATGGCTGTTGGCTTGGTGTTTGGAGAAACTCCTGACAGTGGGAGTGGGGGGGGGTTCCTGACTCCTTTACTTGCTCCTAGGACCCTTCTCCTCCCAGTGGATTGCCTGGTCCAGCCTTGAGGTGAGGGTTTGTGCCATGTTCAGCTGATGTAACTGGGAGGCCTGCTCTTTTCTGGGGTGGGGGGGAAGGTAGTGAAGGGATCTGGGGGAATGGGGTGCAATGGGAGGAGTAGAGGAAGGGGAAGCTGCAGTTGAGGTGTATGTATGAGAAAAGAATAAATACATGCTTAACTATATGCTGTCTAAGACACAGGTTTTATATTCAAAGACAAGTAAGTTGAAAGCAAGATTGGAAAAGGCAGGTCAAGTAGGCAGCTGCCACCAGCAGACAAAAGAAACTGTGATATAAATCTTTATGCAGGAAAAAGGAAAGTATCCTCTAACGCTGGGAGAATTAATGGAGCTGGACAAGCAGCGCATGCCTGTAATCTAGGAATCTAAAAGTCAAGACAGAATAATCAAGTGTTCCAGGTAAGCCTGGGCTACATAGTGAGACTGCCCTGAACACAAATAATCAATGCATAAGAAGATACAACTAAAAACATATACACATCAAACAGAACTTCAACAAACTGATGAGAACTGAAAGAAGAAACAAAGAAGACTACTACATGGTACTTCCCAGAGATAAAATAATTAGAGAGCAATAAGGAAATGGCACATGAGCAGAAAACAAAGCCTAACTTTCTACCCAACACATGAAGTAAACACATCATTCTCAAATGTTTACCAAGATGACATTTACTCTCCTTTAGGGAATGAAATGTCCCTCAGGCCTCAAAATACAAGGAAAGTGTACATGTTACATTATCCAGAAGAGGTGACACTATTTCCAGAAAGAATAAAGGGTATGTTCTGCAATTACCATGATGAATCTGGAATAAGGAACAGTGTTGGAGTACACACCTAATATGCACAAGATCCTAAATGCAATGAGATAAAGAAAACAGTTGGAAAAAACTTTGAGAAATTCAACAACATATGGAAATTAAACAGTACTTTCCTAACCAATGAGTCAAGGAGAAAACTATAAGGAAATCACAAAATACTTTGCTATGATCAGAAACAAAATACCCAATAGGCACAAACATTAGTAATAAATTAGGGACAAAAGCAGTGCTTAGATGGAGCACTGGCCAAGAAAAAGGTGTCTCAATTACTAAAGCATGAGTGAGGCAGGGCTTATGTCTTCAGATATTTAAAAAAAAAAAAAAAAAGGATTTGATATCCCATATGAATGCACATGGGAAAATCCTCAACAAAATACCAGAAAACTGAATCCAACAACATATAAAAAAGCTACACCATGACTACATGGGATTTACCTCATAGAGTTCACTCAACAAATCAAAGTCAAGTCAACCAAAGTAACATTTGGTACTAATCTACAATATAAAAAAGAACTCCCCACTAGCTTAGATACTACAAAGCATTGGACCAACCCAATATTGACTACCCAATAGACTAGGGATAGCAGCAATCTACTGACCTGGATACAGCTGACACAACACAACATGGAGAAGAGAGGAAAGTTCTACCCTCAGATCTGAATTAATGAAGGGACGGTCAGTCTTTCCACTTTTTAACATTAGACTCAGGGTTCTATACTAGACAAATGTCAAGACACAGGGAGTATCTCCAATACAAAGGAAGGAATAAAATCACCTCTTACCACATATGGCATGGTCCAGTATATCACAAGACTACATTGTGTGTTTATGTTTAGGATCTCGCTATTCTAAAAGTAGTGTGACATCTTTTATTTAATTTATACATAAAATATATTTTCTATAGATGTAAGCATAGATATAGCACAATGTGACAAAAATGCTTCTGGTTTGTGTTTTGTATATATTTTTATTTTTACAATTTTGAAGAAAAAAATCAATAAGTAAACATTTTCTAATAAATTTGAAATAGTTCAAGTGGGGTTTCCTTATTTCATAATCTATTAATGAACTCTGATCTTTAAACCTGATGCACCTATCTAGCAGTATGATACTGTATTACTTATTATAGCTATCCTGTATATTTTAATATCTGGTGGAATGAATTTGTACCAACTCTTCTCCCTTTCTCCTTAAAGAATCTCTTATGTATTTTTTGTTTCTTAAAGAAGAACTTCATAATCTGGTTATTAAAATCAACAAAATCCTACTGTGATTCTGACACCAGGCAGTGCGGAAACAAGCTGTAACTCAGACTGAATCTTGCCAGGACATATTCTTTTAAAACTTGTAATGGGGTGCACATTTTAAAAACTGGATCTGGGTTTCTTTTTATAAAACACAGGATGTATGCATGTCATATAAAAAAGTAAAGGTCATTTCCACCCACACCCTCCAGCTAACTCTCTTACTCACTCTGCTTATTCTTTTCTGGATTGACAGTTACACATAATGCAAATGTGTCATAATTTACCTATTAGTATCCTTCTGATGAACACTTCAATTATTTATACTATTTTGCTATCATATCACATACAATAAACATTCTTATACAGTCATCCTTAGAGATATAGGCAAGCATTTCTGTAGGATTAAACTCCTAGAAGATAAATTACATAATCAAAACAGGGGACTTAAACAAACAAACAAACAAACAAACAAAAACATGATAGCAATACAAGAGTTGTATTTTAAAAAATAAAGTAAGACAATTCTATACTGGAGCTGTTACAGCTCAGTGGAACAGCACTTGTCTAGCATGCATTAAGAACCTGGTTTACTTCCCAGTATGTGTACATGCACACACACACACTCCATTATCTTGTATTTAGTTAACATTTACTGTACAAGGAATAAAGGAAAAAAATACAAAATTGTTAAATGTTAATATTTGGTTAAATTATACCATCTAGAAGATGATATATTAACTATAATATTGGTTAATAAGTATGACAATATTCTTTGCATACTAATACAGGATAATTCCCAAGTTAAAAAGCATAGACAACTAACACTATAGATGGCATGTTACCTACCTGGCACTAAAAAAGATTTACACATACACTTTTTATGCTTATAAATGCATAAAATATCTTGAAAGAAAATAATATCTATCTCTTCAGGTAAGGAGAATAGTAAAATGACAGGAAGAGAAGAGTTTTCACACCACAGACTCTTCTGAAATCTGTATCACATGAATGTATTTGCTAACTTAGAAAATTAACTTAGGCCAGGAGAGATGGCACACACATAGAGTCTGCATAGGAGCTCTTTATTCTTAAAGTACACGATATAAAGCTGAGGACTATTAAAACAGTGATTAACATATTTAGTCTTGAGTAGCCTAGCTCCATAAAGGTCAATCTGGAGAGAGATAAATGGCCAATGAGTGCTGGTGAGAATTAAGCAGAGTCTATTCAAAACTGTGATTTGTCTCATTAAGGGGTATGGAACTGGACAAATTACATTCTGGAAAGCAGATAATAAACTACTTGAAGCTTGTTCTGAACCCAGGCCCTGCACAGCTGTAGCTATATCCTTGGCCCTAGACTATACACGTCCTCTCCACACTGACCTGCCTATGCTTAAGAAACCTGACTACAGCAAACAAGAAGCTACACGATGGCTTAGCCAGCCATCCCCTCACCTTGGCTTTCTCATCTGTAACTGCAGAACTTCACACCTGTTTCTCAATTATATAAAGCAGTTAGCATAGCATCTAGCACTTGCAAGTGTCACATCAATTACAGCTAAAAATAAAAACTCTTAAAAAGAGGTTCAGCCTAGAGGGTGCATATCGCTACCAAGCAGGCTCTAGAACTTATGTCAGCCACTTGCCTAATGACAAGGCTGAACCGGAGACTGAACACATGAACCAACAAAGATTAAAAGATATTAGCCTTGATATCATCAAATACAAATATTTCAAAAACACTTATCTCCTGCAAATATCAAGGTAAACTAGTGTAACATCCTTCAAAAGTCATCCAAGTAATGCAAAGGACTGGGAGTAAAAGGCAATTTTTTCTGTTAAAAACTGTCAAGAAAACAGCACATTCCCAAGCGCTGGGAATGAAAGCACAAGCCAGCACGGCTCATGCTTTGCTTTTTAAGAGTGTATTGTTTGTTTATGTCCTGACCCCACATATTTCAGGTTCATCTTGAGTTCAATCAAGGAAAATTCTGAATTCCTGATACTATGGCCTATATCTTCTTAGTACTTGGATTATAGGCATGTGTCACCACCAGGCCTAGCTTTATGTTTTGTCCTTTTCTTTCTTTTCTTTTTTTTTTAAACATGCATTAGTGTTTTGTCTGCATTCTTGCATGTATGGGTGCTGGATCCCCTGGAACTGGAGTTACAGACAGTTGTGAGCTGACATGTGGGTGCTGGGAATTGAGCCTGGTCCTCTGGAAGAGCAGCCAGTGCTCTTAACCACTGAGCTATCTCTCCAGTCCCCAGGCCCAGTTTTAAAGGGGGGGGGAGAATTAAATGTATTTATTTATTTACTTTGTGTGTGTGAGGCATATACCATAGCATGCATGTAGCGGTCAGAGGACAACTTTCAGGAGCCAATTCTCCCCTTCCACCAAGTGAGCTCCAAGGATGGAACTCAAAGTCAGTAGGCTTGAGGAACATGAGTCTTTGCTCAGGGAGCAATCAGTGCTCCCACCCCACCACCTCAATTTATTATCACCTAATGGTAAGAAAAAGTAAAATTATATTCTGGTAAGAAGTGATTTATCTCACAAAGGGACATTACATTTTAGGTACAGGTTTGTAAGTTGGTTTTTCAATCTTAGGTGATGAAAGAACAGGAATGAGAATGACATGAAAAGCACACCTGAGTATCAGCTTCGGTAGTCTTTGGCAAGCCTTGTGGGCATGTGAAGCAGTTTAATATGGTTTCTGATTTAAGTTCAAATAGGAAGGGTGGTTCTCATTGTAAGACTGGCAACCAACCTAACATGGAAACTAGCAACCTTTCGTACTGCACTTGAGACTACGGAAGCCCAGTGGGACACACCCATTTACAGTGACTGCACAGAGCTGATCTAAAACAGCCTCCTCAGAACTCTCTGTACTTGGACTTCTCAACCACCACCAGAGTGAGAAAATACCAGTACCACATGGAAGAAGTAGGTTTCTTCCTATGAAGAAAAAAAGGGTGCCTTCCTGTGCTAGCTTTACAAGCAACAGTTTGCCCAGAATATGAAGAGGAAAATAGTCCCAGGAGCTGTAAAACAAGAGAAAGCCCCCAAAACATGGCACAAAACATACTTATATCACCAAGAGCCTGCTCAGAGAGAGTGTGAAAGCCCCTGGATAGAAATTGTTAAGTCCAAACATTCAATTTGAAGACAGTCATTACCTCCCACATCAAAGCCTGCTTGTGTAGACAGATACCAGACAGCTTTCAAACTGGGTATCTACTTAAAGCCAGGGAAATTCTGATAAAGTCTTGTCAGATGAGCAAATCAATTATTTCTGACTATTGTAACAGGACAATTCTATAGTCTGATTTATGCTCTAGCAACACTACTATTCTAATTTAGATATAAATTCTACTTTTTAAAAACTTTATTCATAATTGAATAAAGTGATATATCACAAAATTTCAAAGTGATATATCCACTAGTAGGAAATTGATAAAGTGCTGTATCCAGACAACCAGATATTACTCATCAGTAAAAGAAAGTAAGTGCTTGAGCTATGAAGCAACACAGAAGAACCTTAAATGCAGTTAGTAACTAAAGAATCCAGTCGGAAGCTATCAAGATTTGACCTCAACGACAAGAAACTTTGGTAAAGATCCATGGTTTCAAGAGATGGGGAGAGCAAAGAACAAACAGGCAGGGCACAGGTAACTTTGAGGGCTGTGAAATAAATCATCCTGTATGGTATTTCAATTGTGGACGTATGTTGCTGACCTCTGTCAATACCCCAAGGCATGTACAATAATACCACGAGGGTCCCTAATGTTAACTAGGGGTGATAGTTCCTAACATATGCCACAGCGGTATAGGTTCACTGACTGTGGGCAGTAAGTGACAGGGGAGGAGACTGGGTACACATGGTGGACCGGAGGGATTTTTGAAGTCTCTTAACTTTCTGTTCAATCTTGTTGTGAACTAGAACTGCTCTAGAGAATAAACTTTAGTTTTAAAAATGTAAACTGATGTCTTAGTTGGTTTATAACACTTGATCTAAATTCTATGATTAAGAAAAAGAGCAATACAATGTTTTTTGCAATTGCAAAATTGTTAACTCGTAAACATTCTTTATTTTGGAGATAAATAACAAAGGAAGTGGTTTGGATATAGCTGGAAATTGCTAGATTCAAGTAGATACAAGTGTCAAATGTGCTTGTAGCTTAAAAGCAGACTAGAGTTCAACAGCTAGAGGAGGTAAAGCTGCTATAGTGAGAATGTCTATGGCCACCCCAAGCCTTTGATGGAGATCTTCTTCACCTCTAAGGTGATGATGCAAACATGTGGGGGCCTTTGGGGCCTGACTAAGTCATATGGGCATAACTTCACCACCATAAGACACAGCAAAGAGGAGTAGTGTATGAACCAGTAAAGCAGGCCATCCCCAGAACCGTGAGAAATACATTTCTGCGTCTGCATACTACCCAGTTTCTGACATTTTATTACAAGGACTAAGAGAACAATTATTTGGTCAAAGTCCCACATCATGTAAGTAAGGAAAACGAGGCTATGGGTCACAAGATGATTAAATGACAAAAGAAGGAACTCAAGTGTCTGTTCATTTCCCACTGCACCCCATCAATTCAGAACAACTGTTCTAAAATTCAGAGATGTTAACTTTTTTCTTCTCTCACGTGTGCATGTTTTTCTCAGAAGACATGACACCAATTAGAATATTTCTTTGGCTGATGAGCACTCATCAACCTTTGTATATTTACTCAAATTTTTTTTTAAGAATTTTGTTTTAAGAATTCTTAAACAGCCTAAGACAACATTTTACTGACAGTGAATATAAATATAAAATGCATGTGTTTGTTACTAAAGCCAAGGCTATGCACACCACCCTATCATTGTTAGTGAGAAGCTAGAATCTTGGCCGACCTCTCCCAGAGGTAAAAATCCAGCCACGATGGGAGCAGCTGTGACTGTGATGGAATCTACAAATAACATGCTGGGAATTCAGCAGGCACTGTTATTATATCCTGTTTACACTGTCATTTCTCCTATCAGCAGGATATTATTTATACAGACCCCACCCCTGCACTTCTTGTTTATCTTATTATAGAAGCCCTCCAAATCTATAAAAAGCAGTGTCTGCATTTGCTTCTGGAACAGGACATGTGTTGGAATTTTGCACCTTGCTACACTTTTTTATTTAGCATTTTCTGATGTTAGGTACCATCCGTTCTGATTTTTATCTTAAGGTTGACTTCACATATTAGAGTTGTACTCAAATGACTTTTCGGAGAATCTGCTATAGAATGATATGTCTAGGTAATGGCCAGATTAGATATTCCAGGGATGGGAATGCTTCCCAACCCAGGCTCACCCTGCCCTAAGTGGGTCAATCATGAGGGCTTCACTAACTCATTGTTCTTCCCAGACATGAGAAGTGCTGTTTCTGTTAGCTTCCTGGCTGGACAGGCTAGGGCACAAATGTGATTAATTCATAATTTCATGAGAAACACAACTCAGTGAGTTAGCCAATAGATGAATAATAAATTAGCCTGTTTATTAATTTCCTCATTTTCCTAGATGAAAACAAAACAAAACAAAACAAACAAAAAACCCTGAAACTTTCCTACACACACAAAACATACAGGATAGTTGAGCAAGCAATTATCCCTAAAACAGTGCCTCAGCGAACCTTTTGTCATGTGGTTTGAGCTAAACACCACCAGCTCCTCTAAGCCTCATCCTGCTCTACTAGGCAGTGAGGTAGTTGTGAAATGTTAAGTATTGAGATAGTGACAGACCCTCTGAAGAAAGGGTATCACTCAAGTGAGAATTAAACCTAAGGACAGTCACTGTGCCAATGCCAGTGCTAACAGAATGAGGTGTGGTTAGTAGGGATGGACAGAGCTATGCTGAGGAGGTAAAGGCATCCTTGTAAACCAAGAATTTGAGAGCCTACAAATGAGCAGGACTCTCAAAATGACAAGCAGTTAAATTCAGCTGTGTGAATATGCATAATAGAAGATAGCAATAAAAATGGATGTGAGGGTTACATTATAAGAATTTCCTGGGCTGACAGGATGGCTGAGTGGATAAATGTGCTTGCTGCCAAGGCTTATGACCCAAGTTCAATCCCTAGAACACACATGATAGAAAGAAAAAAAAAAAAAAAAACCTCTCACTTCAAATATACACAGTGACATGTAAGCACGAATACCTGAGGAAAAAAAAAGAGTTGTTTTTGTTTTGAATTTTTTAAATTTTTTTATTTCAGACAATGAAGGGCCAAAGGTAGGTTTACAGAAAGGTAAACCCAATCCTTTGGAACAGAAACAAAGAGGAAAACCTATGTGAGGTGAAGCTGAGATGGAGAAGATATTTTTAACAAAATCCCATCATTACAGTAGTGAAAGGAAGGCCATGTGTACAACAGGTAACAAATGTGTATCTTGGCTTTTCCTTTATCAAATGGAAGATGATACTATTGAGTGAAGCAATGATCATCAATGCCTACTAACTGGCATTACTGTTTGGAAAGTTTACGAGTTTCCTAGAATAGTCCTTCTCAAACTTCAAATTACTCAGGGGATCTGACTGAAATGTAAATTCTACTTCAGCAGATTTAGAGGTGACACTGTATATTCCTCCATCTCTAACAAGTTTTCAACTAACAGCAAAAACTGATGTTTCCTAGACTATATTTTGAATAGCAAGATGTGAAAGCATTTTCCAGTTTCCCTTTCTAAAATAGAAATATTTGATATACTGTGTTTAACTCACTATGGTACAATGCTTTTAGATATACCACCATGTCTGGCATAAGGAAGACCTTGAAAAGTATCTTTCTATGATTTGCAACAATGTTGGACACTCATCCAAAGCTACTATTTTACAAGTCCAAGACAGGCTTGGTTCAGAGAGTAAAGGAATTGGTCACAAAGCCTGACAAGGTGAGTTTGATCCCAAGACTCACATGGTAGGAGAGAATTGATTTCCTCAAGCTGTCTTCTGTCCTACATGCACACACACACTCATGCACCTAAGATGATTCAAGATTCAGTATATTCAATACTCAGAAATATTCTCTTCTGAACAAAAATCAACCTTGCAATTAATTCTATTGTGCTACAAACCAGAACATATACTGCTTATAGCCCTAAGGACTAAAGTAAAGGTACAAAAAGGCATGGCATAATCTACCACATTGTTAGTTTCAGTAACACCTACACAACTTGGCCTCATAGTGTGATAAACACTGTAAGTTAGCTTTTTAAAGATAAAAATTAATAATTTATTTTATACACCCTACTAGCAAATACCTAAAGACTAAAATTCACACACCTTTCTTTACCATTAAGACGTCTACACAGAAGGATGTGTTTAAAAGTCTTTATCCAGAAACAAGGCATTGTTTATAAAAGTATATTACTAGTAAAATATATACATCTGCATGTATGTATGCATATCCTAAAGGGTTGGCTGACATTAGGTATTGGGAATAAAGTTTAATAATTTTAGCTCTGAAGTTACGATTTAATCCAATTAAGAACATTTGTTTCAGTGTGTACCAGCATTCCCACCACAGAAGGAACATCAGAGCTTGAGGAACACAGATGCCAACCTGTAACCACAAGGTACGAAAATTGAGATAGGGGCCCGACAAGACCCAAGGCAAACTTTTGCAGCCGTGTGCAGAAGGGGTGGTGGTGGTAATTACTGTAACTGTGTAACAACACAGCAGTGTAAATGTACTGGTAGAACTTCTGGTTCCTCTAAGAACTTTAGAACTAAGGAAGAGCACACACCAACAGTGATGACACATCTACACCCAGATTCAAGAGTTGCAATTTTAAAATGTGATCTGGATAGAGAATGACACATATACACCACATGTCAGGGTGAGGTCTGGGTTGGGTGGAGAATGGGATGGGATATAAAGAACAACAACAAAAGACAACGGCGACTCTCGTCTTCTCAGGAGGGCGTGAGGAAAGCTTTCATGCACAGAAAAGTTCACTCAAAAGACACAACTTTCAGTAGGGGATGGTGGTGCATATATCCCAGTGCTTGATAGGTAGCTGCAAGAGGATCAGGAGTTCAAGGTCATTATCAGTCACAGAGTGAGTTTGAGGTCAGCCTTAACTGCATGCCACCCTGTCTCAAGAAAAAACAAAACACAAACAAAACCAAAGCTCCAACAACAACAAACACCCCAAACAAAAATGACTCCCACAGCTAGCTTTTTCCTCAGGAGTTACTTTTTACTGGTAAAGTCCTGAATTTGATTTAGAGGATGGCAAAACTTTTAAAAATAAGAAACCGACAGCAGCTGATGTGCAGGTGTCACAGGCGCTATCATGATCAAAAGGAAGCAACATCTCCTTTCAATTATAAAATAGGGAGTTGTTTTTCTTATTAGTATTGTTACAAAATTTACTAACACAAGTTTAAAAAAAAAAAAAAATCACTGGAGCTCCCTGATCTCAGAGGCACTGGTTTAAATGACAGGCTTCCGTCACCATGCCAAGCTGACAGGGCTGCAGCACAGAAATGTAAGCGATATTCCAACACCTCCACAGATGGCAGAGACGAGACATGATTCTAGAATAAAGGGCTCTCCGGCTCTTACCTGTTACCTGTGCAACAACTGCTTGGGAAATCCTCCGATTGGCAAGAAAGGCTTTGATTTCCTCTTTTATCACACTGCTGTCCCTCCTAACAAAAACAGAAGACAAGACCAACAATGTATGTTGAAGGTAGAAATCCTCATCTTTGCTAAAAGAAAGGTGAAGCAGAGAGGTGGGGAGAACACAGAAGGGAAGGACACAAAAATAAAAGAGAAACAGACTAAACTTGGGTGAAAATATGAAATTACAACAAACCAAGAAACACCAAATACTCCAGTCCTGAACACCACACCACCACACAGACACCTCAGTGAATGCCACTGTGGATACAAGTCTCATGTGGGAGGACCATTAATTGCATGCTGTGTATAATTTAAATTAGGAACAAGGCTGCCACATACGGTACGTATGGTCTCATTATTGGGGAAAAAATCATACATAGAAGGCCTGGGAAAATAAAAAGCAACAGCAATGAAAATCAGCTGTAAGTAGATTGTGGGTTTACAGGTTAATGGAGGAACTATAAAAGTGACCGACACTCATCTTAAAACCTTGGAAATGCTTCAGGGGCAGAAATCAATACCATTCTCTCAATTGAAAATATTAGTATTGTAAGAAACACTCTTAGATGCTTCCTCTCCCTCCCTTCTGCATAAGCCCTTCCCACAAAGAAGGTGGGATGGTTTGAAAAATCAACAGTTTCATCTTATAAGTATTTATTACATATAATAAGTACACAGAGTAGTTAATGCTAAAAACTATACTATTCAACCTTGGTATTATATACTCTTGGTCCATTACAAACTTTATTGAAAAAGCATGTTTTCATAGATCAGACATCCTTAAGAATGACAAAGAGCATTCACCAAAACAAACAATAAATAAAGGTTAAACTGAAGCTTAAAGACTATAAAACCAGAACACTATTTCTTATTCAAGATGAAAACTGACATAGAACCATGGTAGCTTATTATCTAAACAAGGTCAACAGATTAAGGGCCTCAGCTCAAGTCAATCTGCCATCTGCTCTCATATAAACCACAAACTAATATTCTTTCTCAGATGGACCTGTGCAGAAGAATTAAAAAAATCCTTTTATTTTTACAAATACTGCTTAGCCCCCCCACAAAAAACTGCATACAATTATTACAATTCCATACTGATTTATTTCAATATGGAATTGAGGCAGGGACTCTTTCCTTTCTTTCTCCCTCCCTCCCTCTCTTCCTACCTTCCCACCTTTACTCCCTCCCTTCTTTCCTGAGACAGGATTTCTCTGTATAGCCTAGGCTGTCCTGGAACTCACTCTGTAGACCAGGCTGGATTTGAACTATCCTCCTGCCTCTGTCTCCTGAGCACTGGGATTAAATGTGTGTACCACTGCCTTACTGGGACTCACTTGCTGGGCCAGCCTGAAGCTATTTAGTCCAGGTGGTACTCAAACTCAAGGCAATCCTCCCATCTCAGTCTTTTGATGCTAAGAGAAAAGATGCAGCCATTTCTCTCTCTCTCTCTCTCTCTCTCTCTCTCTCTCTCTCTCTCTCTCTCTCTCTCTCTCTCTCTCTCTCTCTCTCTCTCCCCCCCCGTATTTTAGTTTTCTTAGACACAGTCTATTAGTCCATGGAGGCCTTGAATCTACTGCTCACCTAGTCTCAGTCTCCTAAATGCTGCCATTCCCGGCTTTCTCTCTTGTATAGAGATCTATACTATAGCGTCAATTTTGCCTCTTGGCAAAGTCTAAAATATACTGCATTAGTTATTTACAGTACAACCTTTGACCTTTGATCAAAGGCATTATAAACCTTTAAAAACTGTTTTGTGAATGAAACCACAAATTACATAGGGGCTCAAGTCTCACCGTAGATTGGAGAAGAAACAAAAGTATCCTATCAGAAGATGATACTAACCTGCAATTTAATTTAGACAGGTCATTCAGTCCCCTTACCCGGAAGGGATATGCACCCTGTTGGGGGTGCCATGTTCCCTGTGGAGCTGTACCTGTGCATGGTAGCCTGTGTACATGTGAGTGTTCCTATTTGTCTCTGAGCCCAGAGCTCACCAGTTTGCTTGACTGGCTGGCCAATGAGCTGCAGGGATCCTCTCAAGTTAAAGGCACATGCCAGCATTGCCTGTCGCTTTTCTGGGTGCTGAAGACATTCCTGTGCAGCAGGCACAGCACTGTCTTGGGTGTGTCCCTGCTGTGGGGAATTTTAGAAACAGCAGAGATGGGACAGTGAGTATCCAATATGTAGGTCTACAATATCCCTGAGTTACTGGCTGGAAATCCTAATCAAGTGATAAGGAGAAAATAAAAATTTAGCTGCCTAATGTATTATTTACAATTTCTCTTACTTAAATTCCAATCTACATGTAGACTATATTTCTCTCAAAATGCATGTCTCTGTACCAATTATAAACAAGAGACAACTTTAGCACTAGCTATTTCAAATGGCTTTTGCACAAAAATCAAATCATTTGTCTTCTGACATAACTACAAAATCAAGTTAAAATTTCATATAAACTATTGCATTTCAACATAACAAATGATCTTGGAAAATGAAACTATATTTGAGGATAATTATTCAGATTAAATCTAAAAATAAAAATGTTCCTTTGTAGGCAAAATGAGCAAATGGTATTTTCTTGACTAATAATTTAAAATAAATTTAAACGAACTCATTTTCAATCAGATGCACCTAGAGCAGACACTAAATCATATAGAACAGATAACACACAACTATGTCACAAGACTGTGAATTAATCAAAGCCTTGCAGTATGGCATTATTAAAGGACTGCAACAAGACAGGAGGAGTCTTCAATGTTTAGAAAACAGCAACCCACTCACCACCTACAAGAACATATAATCTTATATATTATGCATGTCTTTAAAGTATCCACAGTAAGTTTAAACACATTCTTTACTGCTTTACCACGGACATTTTGGTGAGGGGGGGGGAGACTGAGGTGTGGCTAAAAGCCTAAATGACTTCCCAGCATCATAAGACCCACCCTGGTCTCCATCTCTTGCCCCTCTACTTCTTAAAAGACAAAAGCATGTAAGGGAAAGGCACTTAATAAAGCTGTGCTTTGGGTTGAACATTTGTTAAAACAAGAATGTTAACACACTCCTTCCAAAGGTTTGCATTTCTATAGTTGGTGTCCATTACATGTGCAAAATAATGGGTCTCACTATGGCATTTTTACACATGTGTATAATGCACTTTGATCCAGTCATTTGTCTGCCATGATCCTCCACCCCCATCCTTCTCCACTCCTGATGGTTGGTCCCCCGGCCCCCCTTCTCAATTCCTCCTGGTCCTTTCCCTCTCCCCTTCTCTACTCTTGTTGGTTCCTTCCTCTCCTCTTCTCCATTCCTGTTGGTCCTCCTATTACCCCCAAATTTCAAAGTGTTTTAAGAAATCATGGATATACGTTGTGGCAGTACGATACCCCAGCATGTACAAGATCACTTACCCCCCCCCAAAAAAAAAAAAAAAAAAAACCTTTAAAATGTTCCTCTAAGCAATTAAATAGAAAACAGAATGACTGAACGATATAAACACATATACAAACAAGCATATAATATATGCAAAAGGCATTTCTTTGAAGTAGAAAGTTTTGAAATTGTAAATGTATCATACCAACATAAACTATTACTTCTATAAAACAGACAGGATCCAAAGAAAAAAAGAAACAAATGATCAGCTGTAGCTGTCAGGCTGAAGTGAACATCTTAGACCAGGTACTTCAAAGCGCCATGGACAAAGTACTCTCAGGCACTGAAGAAGAATGCCTGTTTGCTTATGTTCCCTAGGTATTCGCCTTCACAATCCAGTTCATCCTACAGGGCTGGACTGGCCTTTTGTCTTCTTCACCCTCTCCTGTAACTGCATTCTACCTTGTGGAACCACCTATTTGCTAGTGTGAAATATCACACAAATCTGACTCTCATCTTCTATTCTACAGTATTTCTTCCCTTGGTTGAAAATATGAGATTTTCCTGAAGAGAATGAGTCCCTTCTTCCACTCCACCACATATCTCACATGCCTCAAGACTATCCCCTTCTGAAGTACTATTGAATTAAAACAAATAGACAAATATTTCTCTAGGTTCACTTTTAACTTCCAGTATAAGCAACCACTTGATCTCAACTGAGGCACTTGAACGGCATGCCGCTTCTTCCTGCTACTTTATCTATCTAGTGGACTTCCCCAACAGGATGGAGCTGGCCCATTCTAACCATCACTGTAAACAGCTTTTGTTTTTAAAACTAGTTAAACTCTCCACTACCATCCTTCTTGATGAATATGAAATAATCCATCAGAAATGCCCTTTTGACAAATCACTTCTATGTATATGAGAAAAGGACTATGAGGCAGGGGTTTTGGCATTAACCCTGGATCACTTTGAACCTGAGCTTGTCCTGCCTCAGCCTCTGGAGTGCCATGATATAAGTGGCACCACCAACCTGTCCTGATTCTAATGTCCCTTGCTTCTTGTTTTGTTTTGAGCATGGACTTGCTATGTAGCCAAAGCTGATTTTGAACTCACAGCAGGTCTCCTGCCTTTACCTCCCAAGTAGTTGGATTCCAGAGGAGTACCACCACACCTGGTTCTCTGATTAGCTTTTTAATAGACATGATGTAATTGTCATCTATTTAGAGAAGTTCTCTCTGATCATCACAGCTTACGAAGAAAAATCTCTTTTAACAAAGCTAAATCTTAGCATTTCAAGCGTAGTATGGACACAATGCTCTATAGTCCATCTATCCTATTAGCCTAGAAAGTTCTTTAGCAAAAGAGTCTGTCATATTCAGCATGGAGGTTTAAAAATATACAAATTAACTTGTTTAATGAGTGAAAAAATTATCGAGATTAAATACTGTAAAATGGAAAATCTGATCTAAATAATTTATATAACAGCTTTAAATTCTTATTTTCAAGTATGTTTATGTTTTCCAAATCAGGATGTAAAGGCTATTCATGGTGACTCAAAATGACACTGATTTGTTTTCTGGAAGAAAGCATATTAAAAGGCTCATATTTTAAAATGACATGCTTTAAGATGACTCATACTCCCTGAGTTAACACACCCTTATCATTCTTCTATATGTTGTAAAGGGAGCTTTCTCAAAGTCACTCTAAGACGAAGCAAACACAGTGTATTTCACAGCTGAAAGACACTCATGACTTTTTCCCTGTGCAGATACAAAGAACAATTTTAAAGAGAACATTAAAGGGAGAGCTGTTCTATATGCAGATGGTGGGAGAGTGCACACCACTTAGTGGGGTTATATCTTACAGAGCACAAACATCCTGCCTCACAAGTAAATACAGGCTGAGGGTCCCTACTGAGGTGCATCAGACCAGGGGCCTTTGCAGATTTCCCTTTTTAAATTTGGAACTATTTTCATATTTATAATGAAATACTTTAGGGACAGAGCCCATGTCCAAATACAAAGTTCAATTATATTATAATTATATAGAGAGACTACATGTAACTTGGGAAAGTATTTTCAATAAGTGTGCAGAGGAATGTGTTGTATTAGGGAATTTTTCACTTGCAACACAGAGTGCTTAGAAGTTTTGAATTTTAACACACCATGGTTTAAGGATGATCAATTGATGCTTTTGTCTTAAGCATATGCATAACCAACTTGGAATGAACTTGCAGAACTTTGTGCAAAATACTAACAAAATGTAGTGTATGCATTGCTAATTCCAATAAGCCCCACTTACATTATCTCAATGTATGTTATGTATCCATATATATATATATGTATATATATGTATATATATATCCATATGTATATATAACCACAGGAAAACACTGCTATTATCTATTGTATTAGCAGATGCAGACATACATTCCTATGTATATATTTACATACTAATAGGCCTTTTAAGATGTCCTAATGTAAAATGTGTTGGCTCTCACTGTTGGCTTTCAGTCCTTCCTAAAGTGGTACATTCAATCATTTTCTGAGAATTTACATGCTAGTGTGGCCTTCTTCTTCCTTTTTTGATTCCAATTCAAAACTAGAAAAAATAATCTGTGACTCTTTAACAAATGATCAAGGGTACAGTTATAACCTGATGAAGCTACACACACACACACACACACACACACACACACACCTCTATTATATACCTTCAAATTATATACTGTAATATGGATTCACTGGATTACAAACTCTGCAAAGCATGTCTGAGGGCAGAACACCTGCAGGCTGGGACTATGGACAGGCAGCAGGTGGATTTTACACATGGCACAGGCGGATCTTCAGAGATCCACACATCCTACTAGAGCCTACCAATTCCAGGTCACTGTCATGTCACCAGTGTTGAGTAAGCAGCAAGGACAGTATATCACTAGACAGATACGGAATACTCAGAAAGAGCTACTGTTTGAAAATTTCTCTAATATCTCACCAATAAAAATTCATTGTTTAGTAAGTGACTGATTTGAAGTAGCAGATATCAAGTCAGGGGAGGAGAAGGGCTAGCCCAGTAAGGCCATTCACATTTTTTACAGAATTATATTTATTACCTTTCCTAAAGCCTTATTTAATCTATAAGCATAAATAATATCAGCAATAAAATATACCAGCAACACAATGATCATCAAGACATGGGATATAATTTAGGCTCAATAATCAAACTTTCTTAAGCAAATTACTAATTTTTATGAACTCAGTTTCACTGATCAAGCACCCAGCATGGCTGTTGGAACTGCAAACATCATGTGAGCAGCCATTCAGTCAACTTCTCCCTGTGTCCTAAGAAGGACTGCCCTCTGCAAACAGTGAGAAACAGGCACACATGAGCAAAGCTGGAGTGTGAGTAAGCTCAATTGTGGAGGACCAGGGGTACCAGAGGTCTAGAGGAGCCTAGCTAAATAATTGTCAAATGAGCTATTCTCAGCAAGAAGCAGAGGAAGGGAAAAAAAGTGCCCTAATAACTATACAACAATTAAGAGCACACAAATGAAACACACATTATTCCTGTCAGACTGTACCCAAGTGAATGTGCACAAACAAAACAAGCTAGCACCTGAACAAATGGTATTTTGCTATCTTCCCTATTCAAGATAATTAAAATCTCATGAAACTTCAATGAATAAAGTAACTTGCCCAAATGGTTTCCCGTTTTGAAATGAACAATGATAGATGCTAAATTCCCTACACCACCCATGGCCAAGGATGTGACTCCGTGGGAGATAAAGTTCAGTCTTCAGCACTAAGAGAGTCACTAGCAACAGTTGAGCTGTGGGCACCTGGGTTAATAGTTGAAGATAAACCAAAAAGCTTCTTGATCTCTTGAACTTCAGAGTGATAAAAGCCTGCTAACACAGACTGGTTGAGGAATGATACGCTTCATAACATTTACTCCACAGTCCCTGCAGCCAAGGATTCCAACAACTCTACCCTGAAAACAACTCAGAAGAGGCTGTGTGTTTAAGGCTGTCTCAACAGAGGTGCCACAGGATGGATCTCCACACAGTACTGTCAAGCCACCGTCATTCTGCCTTTATGTCAGAAAATCTTCAGGACCAGTTAAAATTCAGTTACAATTTTTATTTTTACTTCTGTCAAGTCTACAGTACTGTTCATTATCAACATTAATTAATTTATCTGCAGCCTCTCAAATTTTTAAAAAATGTTAGGTTATTTTAGGTGCATGAGTGTTTATCTTGCATGTATGTATGTGTACCACATGCATGCCTGGGGCCTGCAGAAGTCAGAAGATGGTTCTGAACCTTCCAGAATGAGAATTATGGATGGTAGAAAACTACCAAGTGGGTACAGGGCACCAAACTCAGGTTTCCTGCTAGAACAAGTGCTCTTAACCCATGAGTCCATTTCTCCAGCCCAAAGCAATCATTCTTTACACAACAGCCTAACTATACAGGAAACAATGCTTTTGTTGTTTCTGTTTGTAAAGGCCTATAAAATCTCCCTAATCCTAAGCACTTAGTGTAGAATGTGAAGCCTTTGAAAACCTGTGCTGCAGTTTGTCAAAGTCTACCTCTTCTGTACTGTTTTTCTTTTGATGCTTTTTGGAAAGATCCATGCTCTGTAGGCCAGAGAGGCCTACAAGTTCCCATGCTAGACTTAAACTCAGAGCAATCTTCCTGCCTTGGCCTTCCAAATGTTGAGGTTAAAGACATAAGTGACCACACCCAGCTTATATTCTTAACCAGATTAAAGACATGTTTTTTTTTTTTCTAAAGATACCTTTTCCTAGTTACTTAAGAAATAAAATACGTGTATTTCAATTTTTATTTTGAAAAATTAAAAATTTATCTTATTTGAATGTGTGTGTGTGGGGGGGGGGGATATGTGCACGCACATGCGTGCAGGAGTAACTGTGGCATGGCATGCTTGTAGTCAGAGGACAGCTTTGGGGAGTAGGTTCTCTCCTTCCACTGTGTCCCAGGGATGGAACTCATATCCTCTGGCTTGGCAGCAAACACCCTTCTCCCCAAACCACCTCCAAATCCTCATTTCAAAACAGAATACCTTTAAGGTTTAGGCCAAATTTATCTACTAATCCAACACACTGAGCCCACACCATGTGCTAAAGGAAGTTCCTAGTTCAAGACACAGCACGGAAAACACATGTCTGCTACCCTCAAAGTGAACCAGGTCTGATACAAAGTCTTGATGACCTCAGTTGAAAGTAGGCTTCTGTCTTTGTGTTAATAAGTACCCATGCTTACTTGGCAACTGATGAGGTATGGAGTACATGTGGGTGTTGCATCTACTGCTAAAATTTGAACTTCAGACTTTTGGGGTAGGATGGTATCTATGTTTCTTATGAAAATTACAGTTGCTCAAATGGTTGCACTGGTTGAAAGGATAAATGAAGAGTGCATGTATTATACATCATGGTAAATTTATCTTATCACTCAGGAAAAAATATTTACAATGAAGGATTAAGGATTAGAGTAAATGAACTTCAGTCAGTTAGAAATTATCAGCTAAAGCCATAAATACAGAAAGCCCTTTCAGAAAACAAGAGACTAGAAAAGCCTCAACATGCAATGAAAGGGCTGAAGTAGAGAAGAAAAAAAAAATTGACATAAAACCACAATTTCAAGTTTTAGTTTAATTTCTAAAGAAGGGAGAAACCATTGTTCTTATTGGTAAGTTTTTAAAATACTTAATATTTAAACACAATCTTAAAAAGATAGATGTTTTAGGGGAATTCAGAATAGGCAAAGTAACTAACCTCATTAATTCCTCCACTTTATCATCTACATCTAGGTCCTCTTCTGAGGCTTCAAAGCTATATGACCTCTGACCCATGCTGTTCACATGGTAGCGAGATGGCGACATCTTTCCATTGGATGTGGACAATCGATCGTTGTTCTCCCTCCCATTTTGATTGGTAGTGCAAGGCTGTGGGGAGGTATCATAACTGTTGCTGGGTGATGGGGACATTCCAGAGTGCTGGGTCTGCGTGGAAGCTGTGGCTGTAGAGGAAGATGCTGGAACATTGTTGGTACTGTTCCCATATGAGCTTCCCCCGTAGCTGGACCTCCTTCCAAACTTATCACAATGCTCTTGATCAAGACGGTCCAAAGTTTCTAATGCATGCAGAATTTCATGTTTGGTCATCCCAGTACGCCGAAGACGTTGGAGCAGATCTATCTGTTCTATGGTAAATCTGGGTTCATCTGTATAGTGAGACATGGTTTCCAGCAAACTGGGGGGAGGGAGAGGGAGAAAAGGATAAAAATGAAGTGCCTTTATTGTCAACTAACAAAAACTTTTCACCACCAAGAATCCTCAGCAAAGAGGCTTGATCTCAGCACCAGCAGGAGAGAAAGATGGCACAGTCAAGTGACATGTTTGTTGTGTAAGCAGGGGTACTAGGTTCAACCTCCTGCACCAATACAAAAGCTGAGAGCAGCAGCACATGACAGGAGTTCCAGCACTGGAGAGGTAGACAAGAGATCTTTGGGGTTTGCTGACCAGACAGTCAAGATAATCAGTGAGCTGTGGTTTCAGTGAGAGGACCTATCTCAAAAAATCAGGTGGACAGCAACTGATGAAGACACCTGATGTCCACTTCTGGCCTCCACACGCATTCACACACGTATTAGTAACACACACACACACACACACACACACACACACAAACCAACAATAATAACAAAAGAAAAAGACATGAGTCCTACCAGACTTTTTTTTGTTGTGACTTGGATTGGTATAGATTCTGAGTTTATTAGGAGTGCATCAGTTATAACATAAAACCAAACTTATAATGGAATAAAGAATATTATGTTTTTCAGTTTTGGTAACCAACCAAAATTAGGAAGCAAAATGTTAATTATATCAAGATATCAATTCTTTAGGTTCAGACTATATGATAATGTCCATTTTTTTTCACTTTTGAAATATATTGTTGTGTATTAGCATATTAATGGGAAATTGCTGGGAAAAAAATGTACTGCTTTTCCAAATATCAGTAAAATTGACAAAGAACTCTTAGGTCATTTAGTGAAAAAAGTTTCTCTTGGCGGAGTCTAAGTGAATACTAGTAACTATTACAGATGGCCTCGAATTCGGAGATGTGCTTGCCTCTGCCTCCTGAGTGCTGGGACTAAAGGCACGGGCCATCACTGCCCAGTTTTGGTATAAATATATAAGTGGAAGATAAAAGTAGTACACAAAGCTCTGCTTCTACTTCTTAGCAGTCTCAAGAGCTCAGCTCTGAGCCATGCTCTCTGAATGGATCTCTCATGTGTACAGCCAAGAGCAGCTATTCCTATCTTGAAAACTAGTTCTACATGATTCCACCTTAACAAGACAATAGTGAACCAGAAAATGATTTCTTAGGAAGTTATTATTTTGTTTAATACATTAGCCACATCATAAAAACACTCTCTCATTGAATTACTTTTTTGTAATAGCTGACTTTAAAAGAGATTTACCTATTTGTCTTTATTGTTTTGTATTGAGTGTTAGTCTGCATGTACCTATAGGCACCTCATGCACGCAGTGCAGAAGCAGCCAGAAGAGGGCAATGGATGTCCTGGAACTGAGTTACAAACAGCTTTGTAAGTTGTCATGTGGGGGCTGAAAACACAACCTGGGTCTTCTGCAGACACATCAAGTACTCTCAACTGCTGCACCATCTCTCTGGCCCCTAAAATCTGACCTTTGAATCCAGGATTTCTGAAAGTGATAAACATCTCAATTTTAATTTATATTTTCTAGTGAAAGATACATATGGCATGAACCATATGTAGCATAAGTTCTAACAGGTCTTAATAATAAAAGTCCACAGCCACATGAGATATCAGGGCAAATACTAAAAGATCAGAGACAGAAAAAAGCAAGCCACAGTCAACTCTTACCTTGTTAACTCCTCATCCTAAAGAGACTGAGTTCCTGGCTCCTCCCACCTTAAATACCTCTTTCCACCCAGCCATATCACTTCCTGTCTGTCTGTACAGACCTCCAAATTTCTACGGTTAACTAACTAATGGCTAGCTCCACCCTCTGATCTGCAGGCAAGCTTTATTTGTTAGAGTATAAACAAGATATCACCACATTCTCAAATAAACAATTACAAGAGAAACAGAGGTCAAGAAATTTCCTTCTCCATTAAAGAAAAATGTGCTCTAGGCCAGTCCCTTAAACCTGTTGGAGAGCTTACTATTCTTCACCCCGTGTACTATAGAAAAATCCAATTGAACAGTCACTTTTACTAAGAAATGGGCAAGAATTTCATATAATAGAACCTCACCTAATTCTCATAGCAAGTCTTCGTAGTAGGTATGACTTATTTGTTTTGTTTTAATGTTATGAACTGTTAAGGGAACTGAGGTTAGGATACTTTTGTATTTTTAGAAAGTCTAAGGACACCCTGGTGGCACAATGATAACTTTCAGAGCGATTCTGGGCAACAGACAAGATGGCAAAAGGCCATCTTGTAATTTAGTGATACCTGTTATAAAATAAAACCCAAGTACTCTTTAAGAATAGTTCATATTCTTGTTTGTGTGTGTTTTGGTTTGGTTTTTTAAGACAAGGTTTCTCTGTAGCTTTGGGTTGGAGCCTATCTTGGAACTAACTCTGTAGACCAGGGCTGGTCTTGTATTCACAGAGATCCGCCTGCCTCAGCCTCCCAAGTGCTAGGATTAAAGGTGTGCACCACCACCTGGGTCTTTTTTGTTTGTTTACTGAGCTACCTCTCTGTCTCCTTTTTTTTTTTAATAGTTGTCAAACCACTGGATTTGCTGGCTTGGCAAATTCCAATTTTCCCTAATAACTACATTTTTATCTTCATAGTTACTTTCCCTTGAAAATAAAAGGTCTGTTTTGGTATCTTCAATCCTCATTCAATCAAAGTATTTCACAAACTGTTCTTCCCTTAGATGCCTAACTTTAAGAACTATTTTATCTATGTGCAGCAAAGTTAACCATATTTCCTAAACTATTCACTCAGCACAGATCGTAAGTCATGTGCTGTCCTTCAAGCCTACCTCTATATGACACAACAATGGCTATTAGAATAAAATTTCACAGTACCTGAAATATTTTACGCCATTTAGAATCTACTAACAATACAAAACCACTTTTATTCCAGTATCAAAAGGGGGGGGGAAAGGACCCCCCTATTACTTTGACTGCCCAGAGCACCTAACCTTGGGTCATCTCTTCATAGAAATCAACTTCAGGTGAACAGGCTGCCACAGGAATTGAAATTTGGGTCTCTTCAAAATGTTCTACTTAGACTATGGTAAGATGGACAGTAAGTTTAACTGTGCTGAACCACAGGAAGTCTTTTGTGCAGGAGTTACAGGGAGAATAAACCAGATAACCAAAAAAAAAAAAAAAAAAAAAAAAAAAAATCCCTGCAGCATCCTCTTGTCTCTGTAATTCTAAAGCCCCTTAAGCCCTGCTCTTCTTTAGTTTCGTAGAACAAACAACTTCCCTTTATACTTCACTGTGTTTAAATGGATGTCTGTAATTTGGAAAAGAGCAGCTCCTGCTGCCTTGGAGGAAAAGGATACTGGCTTCTTGAGCAGGATCACATTGTGTACACGACACTGAAAATATGGTACGTTCGTTACCAAGAAAACACACACAAATTATTAGAAGATCTCATGGATATTGAGAATACTATGCCGTGCATCAATACAGAGGATGGGATGTACTACGCCATTTTCCATTTGTACTTCTCAAAATTTACTGAGAGTAAGCATAGCGTCATAAAATAACAGTAGCAAATGACCTATAAAGGTCATCTAGGACCATAATGCCAGCAATCCTTATAAGACAAAAGAAGATGACATGGAGGAGCTAAATTATTTTTCTCATGCACAAAGATCTCACAGGATAAGGGGCAGTTTTGCTTTAAATTACTGATTTGAATGCAGGCTCCAGCTAACAGTAATTGAAAATAATATAACAATTTTGACAAATAATATAGACAAAGATTAGAATAGAAAAGTACTAGTCAATTCAGGACTTATGGCTCAATTCCTATACTGTAAGACCACAGTACATCTTGAGTTATTAACCATATTTTGTAATAACACCTAAAACTTTTCTAGATAAGCCAGAAGGCCTGGGACATATATACCATGATAAATAATAGTCCAAAGGCAGAAGCAGAAGAGACTAGCTAAAACATTCAGAAATGATGAACTAGCACTGATATCAAAGGGGCAAAAACTTCATGAACTGTAAAGCATCAACAGTTAAGTTTTTCTGGCAAACAAATTTTCTACCAGATTATTTCTGCTATTTTTATCTTGTCCTGAATGAGTAGGTAGAACCATCTTGCCTTGTGTGGTCACTGTAGGAGGATTCAAACATCCCAGGCTCACTCTGTCTCTCTATGTATGTATGTATGTATGTATGTATGTATGTATGTATGTATGTATGTATGATCATCCCTTCTTGTTTATTACTACCATTGAAGAAGTGGCTTCACAATAAGAAAATGACATGTAAGAGTAAGTAAGAAATAATGTTTTACAGGGAATTGAGCTATAGAGTAAAGTGACTCTACAATTCAAATTATTAGGTAAACTGCCTAAAGCCTAAGAATAGTCTATGACTACAGACCACGTTTAAATGTCCCTTTAATAACAAATAGGATAAATAATAAATGAATAGGATATAAATAAATAATAAAAGGATGTAGTAAAAAGTATGATTATATTCCAGTATATCAATCACACTTCATTATTTTTTTAATTAGCACTGATTGGGTTTCATTTTGTGCAGAGGAAAATCTGTCATGCAGCTTTAAAATGATTTCAAACACTCCACAAATGACAAATACATCTATAAGACACAGCAGAACTGCTGTTCATCATCTCCTTTTACAATTTAAGAGTAAAGTACTTTGTTGTTTTGGCATGTCTGAAACAGAGCCTTGCCACTTAGCTCAGACTGGTCTTGAACACACGCTCCTTAGCCTTTGTGTCCTGAGTACTAAGATTATAGGCCAGAGAATAGTAAATCTCATCAGAGTCCTGTACATAAGTATTTAGAGACAACACCATCCACTTGAGAACTCTCGCTTCTTTTTGGAATGCTACATTAAACCTCCCCAGGTCCTCTAGTAAGTTGTTGACAAGAACTACTAGCCTTCAAAAACTTTGTTTGACATTTTGAAGGCATTGCAACTTCACCTGCCAGTACCAGCAGTGTCCTCTGGCATCAAGTCTAAAAAAGGAAGAAAAGGGCCTGGAGAGATGGCTTAGTGGTTAAGAGCACTCACTGCTTTTCCAAAGGTTACGAGTTCAATTCCCAGAACTATATGGCAGCTAACAACTGTCTGTAACTCCGACATCTGACACTCACCCAGACATACATGTAAACAAAAACACCAATGCAAATAAAATAAATTTAAAAAGAAAAAAAAAAAAGGAAAACAAAACACTAATTGTTGTTTTCATTTGACAATACATTCTTTAATATTTTGCTATTTTAATTGAATGAATTACTTTAAAAATTGTGACAATAATGTGTTTACAATGCCCTGACTACTACATTAATGTCTCAGAAAATAGCATCCCACCACACTCCTGTCTATCCTGTGACTCCCACAGTCCTACTTCCTCTCTTCAATGTCTGGGCCTTGGAAGGTCTTGGAGGGGATGACACAGATCTTACGTTTGGGGCTAACTAAGCCTTCAGCAATCAATCAAGGTGATCTCTGTATGTCCTTTGTGACTTCACAGACCTCTACTATGAGGATCAAATGTCATTATCACTCCTGCAAAGGTACACCTGGTACCTTACTTCCCACAGAAACCAGTTCTACACTAACTGAACAACTAAGCTTCAATAATTTAGGAACTCACTGTGCAGTGTGCCGCAACTGTACATTAAGGACAGTCCTCTGAGGTTTGTTCATGTTTTACCCACTCCTCAAGAACTATAAACCCTTCCAGGTGTGGTGACACAAGAGGCTGAGGCAAGGGGATTGGGAGTTCAGGGTTACCCTTGGCCATGTAGCAAGTTTGAATGCTGTCTGGGCTCCACAAGACCCATCTCAAAAAACCAAAAGGAACTGTGAGCCTAAGTGGAGGGGTTTCATTGTGTGCCAATGAACTGTGTCATCTGCTAAACTATATTTTGACTATCACTTTATTTTCACTATATACAAGAAAGACCTAATTAAAAACTCATGTTTATAGACAGATAAAAATTTGGTGTCAAAGAGCCAGATGTTGGTGGTACACACCTACAATCCCAGCACTCAGGAGGATGAGGCAGAATTGTTTGTGAGTTTAAGGCAAACATGAGGTACAGAACAAGTTCCAGGCTATTCTAGACATAGTGAGACTCCAGTCTTGAAAAACAAGGATAAGGAAGAAAAAGAAAAGAAACAGAAAAAAGACAAAGAAAGCAGCAGGCAGGCAAACAAGCAAACAAAAGGGTGGGTAGGGAGGGCAAAGGCCCAAAGATAAAGTGCCTTTCCTAGGGCAGAGCTGCTCAGCAGAAACTCAGGCGGGAGACAGTCCTATCATCTGGATCTCCTCCAGAGACTGCACTAAATCACAGAGTCAATGTGTGTGCTCTGGGGCGGGGTGGGCGTTTCAAAGGAAAACCTAAATAATAAAGAAAACCAATCTTAATATCTATCTATTAGATTATAGAACTGTCAACCAAAACAGAAGGAATTTAAGTGAAACAGACTCCACCAAATTTTAGAAATTACTTAGGCTCAAGGCACTCTGCACTAGACGCTAAAGATGCACTTAATGAGCTAATAGGCCTTTATCTTCTCTAATTTCTGAAATTCCCGGAATACTTTTATTCTGAGGCCTATTTTGTATGAACCGGTGGTTACAGTTCATATTCCAGCACAAAAACATTCCTGACACAACATCACCATCTCCATTTGTATCTCTCATCCTTGACTCCAAAGAAAAGCTAGCAACTACATTAGCTAATAAGCAGAACTGTGTTACCATCTGCGGTAGGGAAAGAGAAATGGCTATAGTGTCTTTAGGAATCTGCATTCAAAGAGAACACAACTTTCGCATTCTGCTTTTCCTAAGAATGCAATTGGAGCTCTCACTAACTCTTAACCACCTATCTTACCAGCTTCTAGGCTTTAAACAGTTAAAAATAAGGCATATGGGGCTGAAGAGGAGGCTCAGCAGCTAAAAGCACTTCTTGTTCTTATAGAAGACCTGAGCTTGGTCCCTAGTACTCACATGGTACAGCTAACAACCACTTATTTCTGGAGGCCTCTAGCCTCCTTGGGCACTTGCACTCACTTACGCATACCAAGATGTGCACATAATTAAAGTAAAATGACTTTTAAGGAAATAATGAATACTAAAAACTTTGAATTTAAAGAAAAAAAAGGGTTAAAATACAATGTTGAAATTAAAATTGTTTATTTAAAAAAAGGAGAAAAACAAAACAAAAACTTCATAGGTCTGAAACCTCATTCCTTACCACATAAGTACAACTGTTTACCTTGATGTCAAAGACATATACCATTTGAATAATTTCCTAAAAATGTCTTTGATCTTAGGCTGGCAAGGTGGATCAGAGGGTAAAAGTGCTTGCCTTTAAATGTGCATTTGATCCCACCTGGAAGGAGGGTACCACCCTCCATCTCCCTGCCCTAACCACAAAGAAGATGAAGCAACTGAACACCACCCCCCACACATAAAGAAATAAAACCCATTTAGATAAATTCTTTGAATTTAAAAGCATTTGTTATCAAATCTGAGTCACAGTCCTGACAGCCTCACGCTACTATATTGACCAACAGAGTTGAGAAGATACTTACACCACTGGAAAGGAACTGAGCATACTTTACATGAGGCGGATCAGTGGCCTTTCCAGAGACGGCCAGCCGTATTTACCATTCTGCAGAATAAAGAAAAAATTGAGAAGCAGTTATGTAACTCAGCAATAAATAAAAAGTTTCAGTATAAAACTTTAGGAAATTAAGAATTTTCCCCAAAATTATCTTGTAATTTTGAAATGAAATACTAAATTGGAGCAAAACTTAAAAAGCAAGAAAACAAAGAACACAGAAAATGATTATTAATAGCTTTCCAAATGAACCGGATGGGAATGGGGCAATAAAAAGAAATCACCAAATTTAACTTGCTATTGGGAACCACACACAAAAGTGGATCTAAACTTGCAATGAGGTATACACACTGTAATGGCACTCAACACACCCTTAACTGGAGAGTAAGCCTTGATCCTCGGCCAGGCCAGGCCAGCAGTCTCCACTGACCGTGCCCCACCCCTGCGCCAGCTTTCAGGTTTTCCACAATACCAGGCACTTAAGAAGACTCTTATAACAAAGCAAGCCTCAGCATAGCTTAGCAGCACAGGTGGGTTCTGGGATACACCTCTAAGTCTAATGCTTATCTTGCTGCTAGGTGAACTCAGTTTCTCTGAGTCTCAACTATCTCAAAAAGGGAGGTACCATATCTGCTTCAGAGAGCTACTCAAGAATGTCTTTAGTTTTTAAGTGGGGCTGTTGAAGCACTTCACAAACTAGCACTGGTAGTCGCTATTACTATCAACTTTTCAACCAATTTTTCTGACTCAGATAACTAAGTCAAATGAGTGACAGAGTAAGGCTGGCACATCAATATTCTAACTTGTACTGTTCTGTTAGTTACTGAGACACTTCCACCTTCTTCAATTCCAAACACACACACACACACACACACACACACACACACACACACACACACACACCTACACCTATTCATGTTTCAGCAATCAAAAACCAAAGACTGAATTTATCAGCTATTTCAAACCTCAATCTGTACATAGAGACAAGTATTTCCAAGAAAGACTCACACCGAAATACCCATCATCATTTGTTTTAAGCAAGACCCAAGTGACTAATGCCCCTGATGAGTGCAGCATAATGTCAGAAGCTCTGGGCAGCCACATACCATAAACTCTTAATGAAGTTACTACTATTGTTAATTTTCTTGCTGATTTAAAAACAAATACTGTCTTTAAGGTAAGTGTAAAGTACAAAGAAATTCTACTTTTGAAAATACTGATAATTGCATTTCTCAGCCAAAGTAACAAAATTCCTTCTTACATTACATATAAAAAATATATATGCTCCAGGCAGAAAAAGACAATTGTAAAAAAATAAAATAAAATAAAAATAAAATAAAGCACAGTAACATACCTAATGACAAAATTGAGAAGGTGGTAGACCTTCTACACACTTTCAACAGAGGCCAAAAACAGGTCTCCAATAGTTTGCAAGAGCAAATAATAACAGAACCCAAACAAAAACAGATCTAACAGCTCTTAGTATTTCTGTCCAGGGGCAAACACTATTAAGTTTCTTTCTTCCTTCCTTCCTTCCTTTTTTTCTTCCTTCCTTCCATCAAAGAAATGAACTATGTATAACGTAGCCATATATAGGCCTGACAAGGTTTCTTTTTTAATTTCAAATTTAACAACAACAACAACACAGACACACGCACGCACGCACATACACACACACACACACACACACAATAGAATAGGCAGGTTGTGGTGGCAAAAGTCAGTAGGATATGTTGGAGGCTAAAGTAGGAGGGTAATGAGTTAGAAACTAGCCGAGGCTATACCTTAGGCCAGCAAAATGGTCAACTGGCGAAGACATTGCTATGCCAGCTTGGTGTGCTGCTGAGTTCAATGCTCCAAACCCATATAAAAGAGAACCAACACCATGACCTTCACGAATGCATTGTGACAGATACATGAGACTGCCACCCCCCCTCTTCACCATGCAAACCCATATAAAAGAGAACCAACACCATGACCTTCACGAATGCATTGTGACAGATACATGAGACTGCCACCCCCCTTCACCATGCACTGTAATCAATAAACAAATAATAAAAACAAAACAAAAAACAAAGCCAGAATGATGGTACAGACCACTAATCTTAGCACTCGGGAAGTAGAGACAGAGGATCACTGCAAACTCAAGGCCAGCCTGGTTTACCCAGTGAGTTTGGCCAGGTCAGTTAAAGAGCTGCAGAGTCCAGTCTCAATAAAACAGAGAATGGGCTGGAGAGGCACCTAAAAGCTGGCCCACACAAGCATGAAGAACAGCTTGATTCCCAATACCCATGTTAAAAACTAAACAAAAAACTAAATAAGTTAATTAAAAGCAAAACAACAAAAACTACTTATCAATTAAAAAAAAATGATCATTAGTTAAAACAGGCCAGGTACAGAGGTGCTCTGGAGAACTGGAGGTGGAGGATCTCTGGGGCCTGCTGGCCTGCCAGGCTAGCTAAGCAGTAAGCTCCAGGGTCAGTAAGAGACCTTGTCTTTACAAAATAAGGGGAGAGCAAATGAGGAAGACACTTGATATTTGCCTCTGGCCTCCAAACCTGCCTATATACAAACAAACATACAGGTACAGAGATGAAGGAAAAAATTATGGAAATTTGCAGACATGTTGCAAACACAGAAAGAACCTGGAACTAACTGCGTATTTAATGTACCCAACACACAGCTTGGACAGTTAACAAGTCCTACCCTGAGCTTAAAGTTGTTTCCATAAAGAGTCTGAGCCTCATCACTGTCATAAACAATTCTCAACAACCTTCAATATCTGCTTTCCAAATATAGAATAGATTAGCCACACAAACTTTAAAGTAGTTGTATATAAAAAGATTTAATCACAGAATTAAAAACAAAGGCCAGCTACCTGAAGAAAGAAAAGAGAACTACTTATTTACGGATACACAGAATAAAGCTGATCCTCAAAACTGTTATTGTTTAAAAAGGAAGAGGACTATGACATACATGAACTTCCAGGGTTGTTTTGGCAGGGCTGAGGCTGGGGCTCCAACATGCTAGGACTCACTCTATCACTGCACATCCCCAAACTGAAGTAATTTTTTGTTATAAAGACAAAACAATTAAAAGCTTATAGTTTAGGACATTAATCAGAGGTGTTTCACTCATGTCAAACATTTTTCCTTTGAAGAGTTCCAGATAAATAATGCCTTCTATATTTAGCATTTATCTGAGAAGCAGATGGTAAATGTGGGGTAGAGAATGGTTGGTGACATGTGAGAAGACATATTCACACATAGAGAAATTTAAAAAGCATCATGGTTAGAATATTAGGGATTGGGGGGTTGGGGATTCAGCTCAGTGGGAATGCTTGCTTACTAAGTGCAAGGCCTTGGGTTTGGTCCTCAGCTCAGAAGGGTTAAAAAAAAAACCAAAAAACCAAAAACAAAAGAAGAGGAAGAAGAAGAAGAAAGAGAAGATTAGAGATATCCAGAATGGCTCATACAATCCATCCCAGCACCTGGGAATACCAGACTGGGTCAAAGTGAGTTCAAGACTAGCCGGAGACCCTGTGTGCCCTCCTACTACCACCACCACCACCAAAAAGATATAAAATACTAATTCTCATTTCTCAAATAATTCCTCTAGGTACTTTCAGACTATAAATTTAATGACTATTTTCTCAGCCAGATTCACTGGACAAAGGCATTATGTGAACCAATTTATTGAAGTTCACATCACCTGAGGAACATTAAGACATTAATTGTCCAAGGTCAATCAGCTTTTCTTACAGAATTACAGGCTTCATCTTCAAACTGTAGGGTTAATGACGCCATGATTATTTCTGTATTGTTTCTCTGGAGCAAATATTTCACTGTGATAGGTGCTGTGAGATGCACTGGGCATGTTCAGCATCCATGATTACACAGATATGACACTTACCTTGGAGATTTTTATTCTGGAAGAATTATTACACACACTACCTGTAAAAATATCATAACCTTGCAGATACCCCTTACTACTTCTACATTTCCAGTGCTAAGAAAACTTTATAAAGAGTTTTAGTGATAAAGATCTTGCTTTTCTAGATTCCAAGGTTATGTCTTGTCACTTCAACTCACCTGGCTTGAGAGATACAGACTGCCCCCCGCCCCCATGCGCGCCACCCTGCAACACACACACAACTGTTAAAATATCGACATGACATTTGCAGCTTCCAGGGTAGGTATTTCTATGGCCTTCTAGTTTATCCTTGCAGGACCTACTTTCAGTATGGTGGTAGGACTTCTCTAAGGAGCAGAGCTCCCTGGACCCAACACAAGGCTTCCACACAGCAAAGAGGGCATCATCAGAGGCCATGAGAGAGGAACAGAAAACAGCTTTGGAACTCATGGAGTATGACCTGACTGTCAGCATAATCACACTGGGTGAGCCTTGGACAGGCAGAGCCCCAGGTCTATGTGACATGAGAATCTCACACTGTTATTGAACATAGCTCTGCTTATTGCCCTCGAGGTCATCACATCCCTCATGAGTTATATATAAACTCTCAGGAAGTTTCTAGCCCTTCACTGGGCAATATTATCAGTATTCAAAATAACAGAGATTGACTTTTTCTAAGCATTGCTGCTGATGATTAATGATTCAACCACCACCCTCAAAAAATTTAGACATGTAGATTGTTAGTAAAGTTAGGTTAAGATGTTTTTGCTGATGGCTTTGATGTAGAAAACCTTGGGGCACATGTTAAAGTTAAGAAAGACACACTTTTAATATTTGAGCGAGGGACTCGTTAAGGTCAAGGAACAAGAACAAAGGTAACCCAGTTATTAATAGCTGATGTGCCTTTCTTGCTAAAGATGGGTTGTGATCAAAGGCAATGATTAATTCCTTCTACCCATTTCTGCCCCCAGCTTCCTGATATAAAAAAAAAAAAACTTTTGATGTAAAGTTGAAATGATTGTTTTTATATATAAAAGATTAGATTTGTGATTCTTTTAAGATTTTTTTAAAAGAGAGTGTCTTTTGAAATAAGTAATAATTTTAAAAAACAAAAAATAAAGTAATTGATCCTTTCTTTGTAACCACAAAATACAGCCTGACAGCAAAAGAACTGGCTGAGAAAAATACCTTTTTGCTTATACTCTGTCACTCTATAACAACTTGCTTAAACATGAATGTATGTGGGTCTTTGTGAATAATTTATCACCTGTACTATGTAAAATGATTAATCATGTAAGGGAAATGAGAAACATGCTATTTTTATATTTGTATTCATTGTAATCATTCACTTGAAGAAAAATAGACTATATCCACATTGTAATTTTTATATTGTTTGAAAAATTTTGCTGGGGTATATAAACTGAAGGGGAAAAATAAGAAAGGAAGAAGGAAAGACACAGAAGAAGAAAGGCTGGGAAGAAGAAGGGAAACATTTGGGTAGAGGAACAGTGCAGAAAAGCAACAGAAAGAAAAGTAAAATGAAGAACTAAGCTTTGACCCTCAGAAAAGTCACTTGTATGTATATGCAGTTGTATGCAGAAGAAAAACATCAGGAAAGAGGTAAGGGAAAAAATAAGAGATTTGACATGCTGGAGGTGTGTGTGTGTGTGTGTGTGTGTGTGTGTGTGTGTGTGTTCCCTTTTTACCGGCCCCAGGGAATTAAGTTCTGCTCCCTCAGAGAAAAGTCAATTGTGTGACTGACTAATTGCTGACTCTGCACCTCCTCTTCAGTTCCTGACCTGCTGAGAGCTGGTTCTAGTTAACAACATCACAGAACTAGATCCCCTGGTCCTAGAAAAACACATTAAACACTAAAACACATTGAGTTTTCAGATAATGTACAGTCACTGAGCAAACACTCGGGGTACAATTATGCTTTTTGTCAGCTTTCTTCTCTAAACTCTGCTTTTATTTTAAAAGGAAAAACAGTCACGTATTTGCTTTTTTTCCTAATCACATACCAAGTACTTTAGTTACAACTGCTCTCAAAGTAGTATTTGGAACATAAAAGGCACACATTTACTAACAGAAAGAAGAAAGTAAAATACCTACATCTATATGGCTCCTGGGACGGAGTCCCTAGGTTACTCATTACTAGATAATCCTCATTGCTAGATAATCCTCAGGTGTACCAATATACACAATCCGAAGAGTCCCAGAACTGTCACACACCAGACACAGTCACTATGACAGTCTAATACTACAGAGATTATTGGTCTCAATTACCTTAAAATGAGGTAAGCTTTGGTCATTAATCGCTATATTGAGGACTTTATAATTTCCCTGTTATTAATAGCATATATCTGGTAACTCAACTATGCTGTGAATTCAAGGAACACTTACCTCTCTCTAGTCAGAGTTGAGCCTGCATCTCTTCCCTGTACATTTAGAGCTAATATACTAACTGAAACCATCAGCACCTTCACAACATCATCAGCATAGAGGTCACTTCCTGTTCTGAAAGACTTGTAGCTGTACATTCTGCTATGACTTCAGGTACATGAATGGATTTTGTTTATAATACACTACATTGGATTCTCTTCTATGAAGGTCTCAGGGTATTCAATCACATAGGCTTGTTACTGTTAAGCTACACATGACCCTATTCCATTCTTACTGAATTACTGTAAAAGTCGATGATAGCATGTAGAATATTCTCTTCATGTCAGGTTATAGCAGTTGTACATCTGAAACACATGAACATCTTCTACAGGAGAAAATCCCAGTTAACCTAGGACCTGTTGAGCTCAAAGCTGAGGTAGGAGGGAGCCCAATATTTTTCCCCCCCTGAAGCAAGGTTTCTCTGTATAGCTTTGGAGCCTACCCTGGAACTCAGTAGACCAAGCTGGCCTCCAACACAGATCCGCCTGTTTCTGCCTTCTGAGCGTTGTGCTGGGATTAGAGGCATGTGTCACCACCGCCTGTCGGGAGTCTAAGATTTTTAAATAACCCCCTTACTAGGAAACTATTGGCTTGAAGGACAATGAAAACTACACAATAACCCAATGTCATGTATCTTGTGTGAAATATAATGTTGCCTGGGTACAAAGGAAAATTGAGCATAGTATTATCAAAAATAGCTCATGAGTCTGAAACTGTAGCTCAGTCATAATGTGTTTGCCTAGCATGCTCAAGGAATTGGGTTCAAATATGAAAACTAAAATGCTAATACATAGGTAGGTAAGTAGGTATGTGTATGATGCAATATCAATAATTCCAACCCGAATATTTAACAAAATAGTTACTCATCATTAAAGGTAAATTTGATAGCACCTAAGACATATACATTCAAAAGGAATTCATATCATATATTGGACCAGATGCTTTAAATGTTTCTAAACTAGTCTCTAACCTCTACTTCTAATCTCACATACTAAGTACCTGCCTGAAGCCAATCACCTCCCCTAGCCTTTCTGAAATACAACACCTCCCTGCCAACCAGAGTGAACTCTTAAAGACAGCCAATGCCTGTTCATCACAGTATCTTCTATCATGCTATTACAGTATATAACATGTCACTGTCTTCCCTATTGAGTGGGAGCTGAACAGTAAAGTCTGTTTCCCATCAGTTGTTGCAGTCTCATTCCCTAACAGTGTGCTGACTTGGCAAGCAATAAACACTTAATTGTTTGATGCACAAATTAAAGAAAATGCTTATTTCCTTTCTTTTAGGGGACTGAGGAGGGAGCTGGGTTTGAAACAGGGTTTCTCTGGCCTTGGCTGTCCAGGACTAACTCTGTAGACCAGGCTGGCCACCTGCTGGGATTAAAGGAACAGGCCACCACCACTCAGCAAAAATACCTATTTTCAAATCTCAACTACATAACATAGTCTTACATTTCTAATTTGGAAAGCACAGAGTGTGTAATACTAAAATTTAAAATATGTAACTTTTTCAGACAATAAGTATATATAAATTACACATTACAGAAATAATCAAGTTTTTTTTTTCTTGAAATGTGAACAGTGTGTGTTCCCAGGGCAACAATTTATAATCTACATCTACACTACATTTAGAAGCAAACTGTGTTAAGATTGGAGGGCCCTAGGGTAGTTAGAACACTGAACTAGAATTTAGAAACAAAACAGCTTCATGCTGTTTAACCAGTAACAGTCCCTAGAGTTCCCTATAGTAGGAAAACCAAAAAAACATGAGAGCAGAGCCCCTTCTACTGTGATCAGTAACTTTTATAAGTCACCCATCTTTAAAAAGAGTCTCACATCTGACCTAAAACAGTCTTTTCCTGTTTAGTATACATCTGGAAAATTCCAATAGTACAACATAATAGCTTATTGAGGGAATTAATCCATATCTAATGCTCATTCACTCAGGCAGAATAAAGTGACAAACAATTACCAGAGCAAAACTTGTCACCCTGGACAACTGGAAGATCCAAATGTCCTCTTCATTTTGCACTTCCCTCAGCCCAGCAGTTCCCTAATGCTTAATCACAGAAATAATTACAAAATTAAAGAAAGTGAATTCATTGAGCTACAATAGGCTAAATCACATCATCTTAGGTTAACTGATGCTAATGAGCAGACCAGATTTTCCAATCACCCCAGTTTATAAATGAAGACAAAAAAACTTCTGATATAGTACATACAGAGCCTTCCTAGATGAGCCACAGCATCTGTTGGGCACAGGTAGAAACAAGTCTGAAACACTTCATCAGAACTCAGGTGTCATTGCCCAGAATGTTACCATCAAGAGTTAAGACGCCAGTCTCCAAGACTCAATGGATGACAAAGTCCTACATTTGACCATTACTAGCAAACACTGAGGACCTGGTCACTCATGTAACCAACCCTTTGATTTTTTTTTTCCTTCTGACTCTCAGTGCCCACTTTAACCTAGTTGCCTGCTTTCAGTCAGCTGTAAAATAAACTAAGCCTAGGCCAGTGAGATGTTTCAGCAGGTAAGAGGCAGATTGTACAGCCCCAAACCTGAGAACTGACTCTGGAAAAGTTGTCTCTGACCTCCACACATGAAGTGTGTGGCACACTAGTGCCTACACTCAACCTTGACACCCTCCACCCACAAATAATAAATAAAATGAGCCCTCCCTAATTCTGGGTTCTTGGGTGTGGTAGCTCATGCTTGTAATTCTAGCACTCAAAAGGCTGACATAAGAGGATAACAAGTTTGAGGCCGGCCTGGGCTACACAGGCAGACCCCACCCCTATAGGGGACTTGAAATCACTCATTCTGGATTGCATATCATGTGGCTCTCACTAACTTCACTGTAGATAGTACCTGACATGAAAGTTAAAACAATTGCCTACATTACTTTTCACAGAGTTATAGGTCATTCTGCTAAAATCAATGACACTTCAATTGAGCCTATGTGAGTTCATATGTATTTATGTATGCATGCATACATGCATGTGTGTGAGATGTGACCTTCTGATTTCAGGAGGCAGAAAACTCCATACGTCCCCTGGAGAGAACTGGTGACTGATTACTTCACCTCCCATCATCTTCCTCCACATCCTAACTCTCTTCATCTTTACAGACAAACAGCCCCATCTCCAGTGAGGCAGATTTGAGACTTAAGCTTCCCACCTCCATGCTTGGCTACCTAGGTACATATGTGGAGGTCAGAGGACCCGTCTACCACATGGGTCTTGGAGAATATACTCAGGTCACAAAGCTTGATGATAGGAAACTTTACTGAGAGTCACCTGGTTCACTGAGATTTTCTTTTTCCTTTTTCTTTTCTTTTTTTGGCAAAACTTGGTTCTGTGACACGTATACTATGTGGTGGACAAAAATGGTCTAGTCATTAACACTAGAAGCTAGAAACCTAGTTCCCAGGTTAGAGCTTACAATGATCTACACAACAGATAGAAGAAAAAATATAGATATCCAGAAACATAAGGACTTTAAAGCCATTGGTGGCATACGCCTTTAATCCCAACACTCTGGAGGCAGAGGTAGGCGGAGATCTGTGAGTTCAAGGCCAGCCTGGTCTACAGAGCTAGTTCCAGGACAGGCTCCAAAGCAATACAGGAAAAAAAAAAAAAAAAAAAAAAAAAATTACACACTAGCAGAATGAAGCCTTCTCTTGTTGCCATTAAGCAAAAGTTTGTTAATTGCTTATGTTTTCTGAAATATTATGCTCAGAAAAACTGTACAATAGGCTAACATTTGACATTCCTTTTTACCTACAAGCGTATGTTTTATGCCTCAAGTCCTGCAGGCCTTGTGTCCATCATTCATGAATTCAACTAACACTGAGCACCTAAAAACAGGCAAAGCCGGGGAAGCATAGTTATGGGAAAATACAAGAGCTTATATTCCTGTAGTGAAAGATAGAAAAGGATCAATATAGACTCTAGATCATAGTAAACAAAAGAGAAAAAGAAAGCTGAGAAGGAGGGGAGGGCCTGAGAGTTGTAGGACTGTATAAGTTTTGAACACAGTGCTCAAAAAGCCTCAACAAGGAAGTTAAAGCCTAAATGAATAGTTGAATGGAGGCAGGAAGCAACCATGTAGATAAGGGGTAGAGGGCATTTCAAGACCTTGAGTCCAGAACCAGCCTATCAGGTTCAGGGTTGACAAACACAAGGATGTACATGAACGTGGGGTAAAGTATGAGAACACAGATTAAGCAGGAGGCCCTCCCAGCAGTGTTAAGATCAAAGGGAGCCTATAGTTTCTATTTACAAGAACAAAATACTTCCTTAGCTAATCACCTGAAGGGGTATCCAGCAGGAAACCTAGTATGGATTGCTAAGAGGCAGAGTTTCTAATACTAACAGGTTAGCAGAGAGCTTCCTTTTGAATATGCCCAGCACTTAAGACAGAATCATGGGCTACCCTTGAACTAGCTTTAAAACACTGCTATTAATTTACTAGGTGAGTACCGAAGGCAGAGCACCAAGGAATCCAGATCTGCACACACCTGTAATTGTAGTATTCAGAAAAGGAGACAGGGAAGGGAAAAGTGTTGCAAAAAAAAAAAAAAAAAAAAAAAAAAACCAACTTGAAATAAAGAGATCACAATAGCTACAAGTCAAAATTAGGGGTGTTCTAGAGAGTTGCCCTAAGCTTTATCCCATTGAAAGGCGAGCACCCCACAAGTGCCGACTCTACCTCCTACAGAGTTAGTGTACAGTTTCCACGTGTATGCAGCTGAGATGGGGAATATAGTTTTCTATTGATGTCAAGGGACTCCGTGGCAACTTATAAAAGAAAGGATTTAATTCCAGGCTCAACATTCCAGAGGGTAATAAAGTCCATGACCACCATGGTTGAGAAATTGGCTGTGGGAAGGCACGCATGACACTGGAGTAGTAGCTGAGAGCATACATGTTGAGACAACAATGGGCAAGCAGAGAGAAAGGGTAACTGCATTGGTCATGGGCTTTGGAAACTTCAAAGTGGCATACTCCTCTAACAAGGCCAAGCCTCCTCATCCTTCCCAAACAGTTCCACTCACTAGAGACCAAGCATTCCAATATATTAGTCTATGGACCACTCTCATTCAACTACCACAGGGGGCACTCAGCTTTTCTTAAAACAGAGTTCAGAGGTAAGTGTCTCTACTTTCTATGTTCCTCCATGACTTTCCAGCCCCAGGAGCATATAGTCTACCTCAGAATGTTAGGAATTCATCTTGTCTTTATCTGCTATAGTTTTCATAGATTCCATACCCCTTAATTATTTCCTTCAGTTATGCAATGATAAGTCAAGGATCCTTGAATTTTATAAGAATTAGAAGTTAACACCATACAAATAGAGACTTTTTATTTATTAGCTCTCAAAAAAATCTTTGTGCTATGAATTATAGACAGAAATTCTTTAGAGATTTATTTTTATTGTTTTTATTTATGTGTATGGGTGTGTCTGTGTGTAAGTCCCTGAAAAGCCAGAAGAGGGCTTCAGATTACATGGACCTGGAATTAAAGGAGGTTGTAAACCACCTAATGTGGGTGCCAAGAACAAAAGTATGGTCCTCTTGACTGAGTAGATAAGTGCTCCTAACCACTAAGCCATCTCTCTAACCCTACAAGAATTCTTTCATCTTCAGATTCAAATCAATTTTAAATTCTTTTACATTATTTCTAACAAGCACAAATAAATATGCTAAATATGTACCCCCTGATTTGTTACTTATTTGTGTTCATCTACAAAAAAAAAAAATGTGAAAATGCCTATTTTATACAATGTTTAAGAATATCTACTAGGCCTGCACAGCACTGGACCTGCCAACAGCCAATTATGGATCAGGAAGGAGCTCACAGGGCCCTATCCATCCCAGCTAAACTACGGTATACTACCTTATTCTGGGGAAGGAGCGGTCACTATTTTCAGTTGTGGACCCAAAGGCAAGCTCACAAGGCTCCATGGATTGGCCTACCCTTTGAACATATAACCATCCTGGTAAAAGTCAGTGTTCATAAAACAAAAGGCCATGAGTATGGGACAGGAACTTGTATGGAGAAGAGGCAGATAAGAGAGTGAAGAGATGTAGAATCATCATAGAAGAGATTTTAAATCAACAAAAGAGAAAAACAAGTTTTTCCCAAGAGGCAGACATGTGGCTCACAAGGATACCTCAGAGCCCAGCAGCTGAGGTAGGAGGATAGTATGAATTCTAGATTAGCTGGAGCTACAGAATATCTAAAATAAAATAGAAAGAGTATCTCCTGTGGATTTTGGATGATGATGTTACACAATTTTAAACATAAGTGAATTTACCTTAAGCAGATAAATAATATCTTATTAAATGTACTTCAAAAACTGAAATAGAATACCTTCTGTGAAGGACCAAGAGAATGTGCATTCTTAACCTGTTTATACTCATGAACTGGTGGTAGACTCACAAATACTGCTTCTAAGGGAATAATGGCAGGTCCTTATTTTAAACTGAAATTCACAGCTGGGAAAGCTTATATCTCACATGGTGAACTGCACAACCACTCATGTGCTAAACCAAGTGTTGCCAGTTACCTTCCAGTGCAGGTTCTTCCAATGCCACTGTTCCACTTAAGACCTTTTCTCTTGTATTGGTGTAGCTAAGTACTTTCTCGACTTTGTCTTCTTTTTTCTTGCATATAATTACAAGTTCCACAAAACACAAATCTAAGGACCAAAATAGGGCCAAGGACATTCTGCACCACAAAAGCTGGCTTCCTTCAAACTAAATTTTGACAAATATTTTTGAATGACAAATATTTCCTCAATCACTCTCAACATTATCATTTTTGAGGCAGTCTCTCAATGAATCTGGATCTCACGGATTTGGACTGACCGGCTAGCCAGAAAGTCCAGAGGTTCTCTGTCTCTACCTTCCCATGGCTGCAATTACGTGTGCACCACCATTCCAGAATTTTCATGTGCGTGCTGGGAATCTAACCCACATCTTCAGGCTTGTGTGGCAAGCACCTTACCAACTAAATCATCCCCTGGGCTCCTAAAATCTCAACAATTTTGTTCTTTGAGGGTAGAGTTACTAATCCTGTGGATGCACACTGCTTATCCTACACACTATCTACAATTTTGATACTGTACATAAGTATCAGTGCCTTTGTTTTTAATAGAAATAAGATCTTCTGCACATGTCACCACACTCTGTTAATTTCTCATGTAATCCCTGTGCACAGGGCAGTCACCACAGGCAGATAACATCATCCCTCAAAGTCTCCAGATACCAAGTACCTGCCACTGTTGACCACTGAGCTTAACTAACACTGTGATTTGTCTTGTGAAAGAAAGTTAATGCTTTAGATTGCCTTGTCTCTAAAAAAAAAAAAAAAAAAAAAACAGTGCAACATGGTTTACAGCATGCCAAAGCATATTGGTTTCTCATGTGAATTACTTTAGTTAAAAGCACTCTGAAGGCAGCACTTCAAGAAGGCATTTTCATGAGAGCAAGAGATAGAACTGTCATGAGAAAGGTGCCCTCCCTGTACCAGAGGAAGGAAGACATGCTTATCAGGCGTCCAGGATGGAAGAAATCTACACAAACAAACCCTGTTCAACTAACCTTATCTGCTTAGCCACTCTTCCAAGATTAACTGCCGGACTGAAAGCTCTTTATTTTACTACTAAGCCAGCTTTTGGTCCTAACTGTGTCTTGGGGCCCTCATTCTTGGGAGGGTTCCCATGGGGGAAAATGCCAAATAACATTTGCGTGTTTTCTCTCAATAATGTTAGTTTAGTTCTAAGGTTTGAAGAGGACAGAGGAAATATTTGTCGCCCCTACACTGTGGGGGAAAAAAAAAAAAATCTCCTTTTTTCTCTTATCCCTGGCTTATTTTCTATTGCCGAGGCACTGCTGGAACAGTCACTAAACAAAATCCAATGGTGACAAAGCTACTTCACCAAAAAGACAAGTTCAGAGTACATACCAGGGGCTAGGAATACACAATGGCAACAACAAATAACCCCTTCAGAGTTATTATGAAAAAGGGTGGTCAAAATGATAATGCACATAACATTCCACCTCAAAATTCAGTTCTGGAAAATAGTCCATGAACATAGTCACACAAGGCACGGTGACTTCAGCTAACTTACTCCTTGCAGCACTATTTTATAGGAATAAAAGATCAGAAATAATCTAATTGGCACCATAAAGTAACTAGAGGAATAAGTCCTGAGATAACCATATAACGATAAAAATTAAAGAAATTCCTATATACCATAATGAAATAGATTTCAATTTAAAAGAACAAGAAAGGACAAAGTATTTTCGTCAGTTGTGGAGGAAGAACAGGAAAGAAAAACTGTTCATATGTGGCCTTATTTCTATACACACATAAAATAATTCTAGAAGGATTTAGAAGAAACCAGTAATCCTAATTTTTTAGGGAGGAGACCTGAGGGATGAAAATAGTAAGAGAGCTTCAGTAATCTACCTTTTTGTACCATCTGATTTTTTAAATTGGAAATGAATAAGTACCCGTTAAAGGATTTTTTTCTCCCTAAAGTACATGTCCCAAGTTGGCAGAGCTCATCCAGAGTATAAGTAAGAATTTCCCATTAGCAGCAACAGTTGTAACTCAAGAGATTAGAGTGCATGCCTGGCATTCACCAGGTCCTAGGTTCAAGCCTCAGTACTTCCAGGAAAACAAAATTCAGAAGGAATGTAACAGTAACACCCCCTCCACATCTACAGCATTTTGCCTTGGAGTTCACAGCACTGATTCAACAGGAACCTAGGGGTGGAGTGAGGAGCAGGAAACAAGACAATGAAAGAAATGACATCCTTTGCCATCTGGTTCTTGGTAAGCTCTGAAGAAGTGAAAGGGTAGATCCAAAAGATAAAGGCTCTGTTCAAGACATGGGCAGACTGAAACTGAGCAGGAAGAGGGGCTCTCTAACTCCAGCCAGGGCTTCTGATGCTGAAGGCTGAAGCTCTGAACATACGTTCCTGGCATGGCATGGCTGTCCTTCACAGGGGACTCAAGTGCCGTGACCATGATGAGGTACCACACAGAAGCAGACTAAAGAAGGCTTCAACAAAAAAATTCACTTCATGAACTGCTGTGGTAGCACAAACCTTTAGTCCCAGCCCTCAAGAGGCACAGGTAGGTGGATCTCTACGGTCAACAGAGTGCCTTCCAGGACAGCTTGGGCTACACAAAGAAACCCTGTCTCAAAAAAAACACAACCAACAAACTCGTCACTCCTGTACTTAAATTCATGTGATATTCCACTCAGTGTCCCCCAAATCCTTATTGGGCTCCAAAGGCTTAGTTTTTGCACAAGCAGGGAGAAGCTGTTACATTCCACCTTTCAGGTCAGGAAGCAGACACACTTTCACTGCAAATCTCTCAGTATGTGATGTAAGGAGTAAAGAAACAGAAAGCAACACTCCAGTAAGAAAGACAAAAGGAATTCAGGATATTTTAAAACATGGCCTACTGCCCACCACATGAGAAGTGGAGGGGAGGGCTGAGGACAAGCAAAGAGATTGCCTGGGGTTCAAACCTACTCTGCAAAGTGCAATCTTTCACCTGTTTTAAAATGCAGCTGAAATTAAAATTAAATATAATTAACATTTAACGTCAAAGCAATGATGCATATTTTGGATTACATGCCACTGTTTACCTTGCATCCTAAATTGTTCACATTAGAAAGAACGAAGATTAAAAAAATGAGAAAGGAGAGCTGAGGAACGAACAGGAACATAAACATATCCTAATAAAATATTAGCAGAAAATTACAGGATAATAAACTATAGTTGATTTCTTTTTTAAAAGTTAAAAATATCTTGTCCTCTTCTAAAAATATAATCAAGTTTTCATCTTAATTGAATTTAGTTTTTATTTTTCAATTTTATCCACAGTTTAAGTAATATATACAATCCATTTATGCCCATAGCACAAAAATAATAGGTTTAAATACACAGATGAACAATGTTCGGGAGATGGAGTTTGCAGTAAAATCATAACACTTTCTAGTCCATAAAAAAGAAAAGAACCCAAAGGCCACCCTTAGGCAATTTGGATTCATATGTGAGACGAACAATACTGTCTTACACAATGGCAGGAAGAAGAGTTTCTAAGATTAGAAGCAAGTCACTTCAGAGGCTCTGGAAACAAAACTTCATGTTGATATAAAACTGTGGCTAAACAAATGAAAACAGCACAACTCATTTATTATACCCCCTTTTTTCTTCTACCTACGTCTAGCTATGCAGTGTACCTTTGTTTGCTATTTAACTTGATATTCACTTCTGTATCTTCCAAAGCACCTTCAGGTTTTCCATTTTGTGTTCACATGCCACACATGTAGGTAAGTCAATTTTACGGATACTTACACATAGGAAAACTAAAAGCAAAATAACATGTCACTAGAGAAATTTTATCCAACCTCTATGTCTCCACATGCCAACTTCTGTTTTCACTTAGAATACCTTGTAACTGCCCATTTACCTTCATGCTAGAATCCCATCAATTTCCCATATTACAGACAACAGACTTTGATGTCAATTCCTCAGTGGTTGGGAAATGAGGAGCAGTGTTGAAGTGTGACTATGTACAAGTCAACCTGCCTCATCTGGCTTTCTCTGCAGGACAGAGAAAATGATGTCTCCACCTTTAACTTAATAGGACAAGCAGAGATCTAAACAAAGCTTTACAAGTGAATAACTTCTGTACAGTGTGGGAATGATACTCTAGAAACAAATGCCATATAGAAGGGGTACAGTAAAACAAAGTATTTACACTCCTGAAGCAGCAAGGGGTATAATTTCATTTTCTCTTCATGTCTTTATAAAGTAGCTTCTTTGTTAATTCAATGCATTAATGTAACCTAGGCCAAGGTCAATGGTGAATTCTTCCTGTATTACCTAAAAGTGATTTGCGAATAGTTAGCAGTTCCCTTAGTTTTTGCGAATAGTTAGCAGTTCCCTTAGTTTTGTGAACTCTCTAGGTGAAAAAACAAAAAATTCAACAACAACAACAACAACAAAAAAAAGAACAGGAGTCACTCAGATTTGAACATGTCTATGTGATTCAGGGAACTTATTAAAACCAACACCCTTTCCTCGATCTCGTGTGGTCAGAGTCCAGTAAACTGTGTCAACTCCTGCTCTTCTTCAAATCTGCAGTTTGCATATTTCCTCCTGCAGTGGTGGCCCTTTTGCACAAACTTGTCTTGCCTTGACAGTTCCTTTCTTTATGTGATGCCTAGCCCTCAGACCTGGACTCTCTCATTTCCCAAGGGACCCCCTCTTTCCCGTCAGTCTGACAAGGTCAACTCTCCACATTCTAAGTTTTCATACCGTAGGGAGTGCAGCTTTGCATTTCTATGCTTATTTAAATAAGACCCTCACTACATTGGAAGCTTTAAGAAGATAGAAAACATCTATGTCCCTGCTTTCTATTATGTTCCTCTTGACCAAGATAGTTCCTGGAACATGGTTGTTACATAATAAATAGTGAGTAAGTAGATGAATAATAATCTGTAAATATCATTTTCAACAAGCACTGAACCAGGAGTTCTGGATCATTGGATTCTACATTGGCCTTGTTATTTTGCTTTTAATCTTCCTATGTTTAAGTAGTGGTAAAACCACCTTACCTACATTGTGGGACATTTGAACAAAAAAGGAAACATGAAGGTGTTTGAAAAGTGTAGAGGCAAATACCAAACACAAAATTGCATCATATAGCTACTGAGACAGGTGGAAGAAAAGGATGTATAATAAATGAGTTGCGCTGTTTTCACTTCTGTTAAGTTACAGTTTTAGATCAATATGGAGCTTCATCTCCAGAGATATTGTTTAAAACTTTGTGTTCACTGATGCATCATACAGGAAAAGATTCGTGGACTGCAGAGATGGCTCAGCAGTTGACCTGGGTTGAGTTCCCAGCACCCACAAAGTAGCTCATACTACTTATTGTGGCTCCAGTTCTAGAGGGATATAACTGCCTCTTCTGACCTCCAAAGGCACCAGGCATGCATGCACAAACACATGGATGCAGGCAAACACTCACATAAACTGAAATATACTATACTGTAGAAAGTTTAAACTTATGATGCATAGCTGAGTATTATCTAACTCTCAGATACTGGAAATAATCATTTTTCTCTGTGCCAAAGACAAGTAGGTCTGTGAAGCCACAAGGTTTTCTCATTTGACATGAATTATTATCTTTGTAGCTCAAAGTACCTAATAATTTCTTGAGAACCACATAACTGTCTTTCATTTCTCACAGTGGATATTTATGCTTTGTAGATTGGTAAAATCTTGTTAAAACTTAAAAAGATGAAGTTTTCAGGCCAAAAGTGCACTAATGACTGGTTAGTTTGTTGTTCTGGTTCAATTACACAGCATACAGCATATTCTTAAAAATGGCACAATAGCAATGATTACCACTTACTGTATCTGCATTTCAATTGTTCATAAAACTAACACTGGTAACAGGGACTAGCTTGGAAAGAACTACAGAGTGCATGTGACAATAGTATGATTGCATTTCCCTTAAAGAGAGCATGAAAATAATTTGGCTACATCCATGTTTGATTTCTAGTCATCAAGAATCAGAAGGTTAAATTGGAACTTATACTTCTATTCAAAGAGTAAAAAAATTTTAGACTTTCTTAGGTTGTTTTCTGAAAAGGGGAAACTATTAAGAATCAACCATGTTTAAATGACAGTAACTAATGAGAATACACTAACAGCAATAACACTTTGTGTACTATTAATGTCTGTTTCTTCATTTGACTGTCAGGTAATGTTAGTATTTTCATCTCACAACAAAAGAAAATTGAGGCTGGAAGGACAAAAAAACAAACAAACAAACAAAAAACAAAACTGAGTAATTCAACAGTATCTTTCTCAAGTGTCAGAGTTAGAATCGCATATAAAGGCTCTTGAGTTAAGCTCAGCACTGGCCTTTCCACACTCCACTGGAGGACACATTACAAAATAAGGCTAGAAATTACACCTATCTCAATACACATCCATTTGCAATATGACCTTGTTGCTATTCAATCATGCTTTTAGAAGAAAAGGCTTTGATTAAATAAAACTTATCAATTCTTTTTATTGTTCAGCTTTTTGGCTTCACAGTGAATTCTCCCAAGCATCTGAGTTAAAAATAATGCCAATTCATATAAGCTATTTGAGAAAACAGAAGGCAAGCAAGCATTTTCAGCTCAACAGACAGGGCTAGTAGCACTGTAACACCAAGTCAAATACATTAAGAGCAAAGCAATCTATGTGCTAGTGCCCCTTGGGAACATGTTCCGAGAGCCTTATTAAATATTAGGAAATGATAAACTGACATGCTGAGCTCAGTAATACAAAAGGTTCCTGCAGACCTGATGAATATAATGACAGTATAAGATGGTTTAACACTCCAAACCTCTCAATGTGGTTTACCGTATTAAGTTATAACCATTTCAATAAGCACAGAAAATTTCAACTCATGATTTAAAAATGATAACAAAACTCAGTAAAATGTGAATAAAACCCTCTTTAAAATAATGATATATTTACCAAATACCTAAGATTTGATCATAATTATGATAGAAGACTGAAAGCTTTCTTGTATGATTGTAGTCAGGCGCGGATTTCTACAAGTACAGTGTCTGCTAGAGCTCCTGGGCAGCACAGTGAGGAGGAAACAGCTTTACAGCACTTCTCAAGGGCAGTCGCAGTATTGTTCATCTATAACTCAAATAATCCCACACCCCTCCTTAAAGTCCCACAGTGGATTCCACTACACACAGACTAACATTTAATTCCTCACTGCGGTATATATACACTGCCTCATAAGATTTGGCTTTACTCTTCCCTTATCACACCCCAGGCTCAGACAGTTTGTTTATCAATGTCATTGCTGTTTCTGAGACACCGTGCACAGTTTACCTAGAACATGCTTTTCACATCTGGTTCTTTCATGTTAGTCAGGTACTGAGCTAAGTGGTACCCATTTGAAATAGTCTACTAAATAACCATTTACCTTATTATTCTTATATTGTAATATCTTATGTTATTACTAGTGTCACATTGTAGTTTCTTGGGATGAAGGGTTGGCTCAGCAATTGAGGGCCTGGACTATTATAAAGGTCCTCAGTTCAATTCTAGCACCTATCAGTTCCTATCTGTAACTCCATTTCCAGAAGCTCTGACACCCTAGCTCCAGTGGGTACCTACATTCATGTATATATGACCACTGGCAGGCATACCCACATCAAATTTACATAATTTAAAAAAAAATACATTTTATTTTAAATGTCCTGGGACATTTTAACTAAGCAAATGAATCATTGTCATATTTGATAGAACAGTCAATGGAGCATTTCAGTGTTTTAAAGTGGCCATTCATATCAGCAGAGAGGAAGTGCCTATAAATGTAGGTGAGACAGAGGCAGGCCCATAGTTCTGGTGGGGTAGGCAGGAAGTGCGGGAACTGAGAGGCAGCTTAACACCTTCCAACACTAACCGGTTGGCCATCAACCTCCAAACCACTGGATTACAAATAAACCAGAAGAGTTTATAATTGTTAGGCTAAAAATGAGCCAAGAACAGTACTTTAAACCAGCTACAGACCTGAAGGATAAAGTGATGACAGTAAGTATTAATACAATTAGCTAACTCTTCCTGGCCTAAAGCTAACAAAAGCTAAAACTGCCCGTTTGCAGTAATAAACAGTTTGCTCTCTCCTGTCTCAAGCACCTGTTCTGAGTTCTGGGTCCTACAGAGCAGCCTCTAACTACAAAGCCAAATCAAATGGAACTAAATCGATAAGGATTTCTTCTTAGGCTGTGCATTCTCACACCCAAGGCTTATGTCATCCTGGGCAGAAAGCAATCTTTATATTCACTTTAATAAGTGTTAAAATCAGCTGAGTTTAGGGCAGCCAGTTCTCTGTTCTTGTTCGTATCAGCTCTCTTTGCTATTCTCTCAAAGTGGATTTTATTTTCTTATTGTCATTTCATTTAAAACTTACTCAATAGTTCTCTCTGTGATAATCTGTTTCATGTTCTGTTCTGTCTGGAAGCTCCCCTAGCAAAGGTGTTTCTAACCTTCCGTTGCCTCACTCAAGTACCTGGCAATTTCCCAGTTCTCCAGGACAGATCCTGTTACATGAGTGATGAATGAACATCTGGATGTAGAAGAGCCAGAAATTACTATGGCTTCTTGGTTTGACTCTTCACTGAGAGCCCTATGTAAACTATGGTTGACACTTTGAACCCTAAATGCTCCAGGATTATTGAACATACACAAATACATGATAAATAAAAAATGAAAATCAGGGCTGGGCATAGCTCAGTGGTAGAGTGCTTGTCCTATGATCAAGCTTTACTGTTACACACACACACATATACATTTGTGGTCCTATCCACCCAAGAGGCCAAAGCAGAAGGATCACTGAGTCTAAGAATTTGAAAGAAGCCTGGACGACAAAGTGAGATCCATCTCAAAAAAAGCAATTCACCAATTCAGGAAGAAAAGGCTAAATACCAAATGGTGCCTATAACACATGTTACAACTGCTTCATGGAAGGGAATGATCCCCCAACTCAAATAAATGAAGACTCAAATAGGCTATGAAGTTAGGTAAGAAAAGGGGAGCAAAGCAATCCAGAGAATCAGAAGTACTGTACAAAAGATGCTAAGGGAGGAGAAAATACAAAATATCTCAGGGATAGACTATGTGAGTTTGGCTGAATGCTAAAGCTGGCATAGGTAACAGGGAAGAAGAAAGGTGGAAGTCTAATAGCAACAGGTATGTTTGGTGCTTGTACATTATTACATTCACATGTTCTTATTTGGTCACTGAGATAACTTTGGGAGAAAGGATGCTGGAGAAGGCCGTGTGTGGCAGCAGTGTCTAAGACATCATTCTATTGCTGAAGGATGAAGGATACTAGTTAGAAATGTTCAACCACAGCTAATAAGGGTCCCAGCCAAAAATTGTATGAGGCACCACATACTTACACACATTAATTATACATAACATAATCTAGCTGCATCTTTGCATTATGCTAGTGAATGAGTAAGAGGATAAATGTCAAGTAGTTCCAATTAGCATGTTTTTGCTCATAATTAAGAGCAAGAATAGGATGGGCTCAAAACAGCCTCCTCTAGACAAAGCTTAAAATGGCACTGAAGTCAAGGACAGGTAATGTCTGGAATGAAGTAGATAATAATTTCTGTTATAAACACAATATCACCATGTCATTTACAGGACAAACAAAGACGGTATGTGGCATCTGACATACACATGAAAATAGTAATTTTCTATTTTTTATATCAATTCTTTATTGTTTTGCTTGCTTAAAAAGGAAGTTCCTAATACATGATGTAAAAACAAGAGAAAAAAGTTACAGAAAATATCAATGGCATAAATTACTAACTACTTGTTGATAATTCTCATTTATGCCTTTCTAACAGAACTCTAGTCTTTGTGTGCAATACACGGCCACAGCTGTTGAAAAAAAATCCTTGTGTATTCTTTGCAATATTAAGCACTTTAAGGTTACTTTTTAATTAAAATAGCTACCTGTCAAGTAAAATTCATAATTACCTTTATGTTTTACAAAGGATTCAAAGCCTACATCTTTAAAATAGTAATTCAAGTATTCATTTAGTTTTTCCCATTCTACAAGCAAAAAAGAACAAGAAACAACCATGACTTACAAAACTTCAAATTACAGCCTGTTTTTAGGAATATTCTTCCCTCTTGTCTTTCTTTTTTCCTGAAAAAAAAAAAAAAGTTAAAAATATAGATGGGCATAGTGGCACATAATCCTACCATTTGGGAGGCACAAGTACAAGGGTCCTAAGCTTAGGCTATATAATCAGATCCATCTTAACACACACACACACACACACACACACACACACACACACACTCCAGTTATAAATGGGTGACAGGGTGTGAGTATACTATTTCTGCTACAAAAGTTAATTTCAGTTGAAAACTTGAATACCCATGAACTTGTGCACAATAATCTCATCACTATCTTTTAGCTCTTATTCATTCTTTTTCAATTCAGAATTGACAGAATGAAAATTTTTTCTCCTTTTGAAATCTGTTCTTGCAGTATAGTCCAGAAATGGCCTGAAACTCACAACACTCCTGCCTCAGCCTCTAGAATGATAATAAACCATGATGACCAACAATAAATGCTTAAATAAATGACTCAGTACTGGAATGGCATTGTGAGGAGCTACTGAGGTTCCTAAGTGGATAATGACTTCAGCAGTCTTCACCAATTGCAGGCATGCAACATTGATAGAACAGAAATGTGAGCAGCCTATTCTATGTATTCATTCAAATAGAAGAAAATTATTCTTTCTGAATGAGAATCAACTATTACTTTTAGACACACAAAAGAAAGAGTAAAAGCATTTACTTGGCTGGGGTGGAAGCAAAAAGTTTATAGGTTCGAATTGTGGAGGACTGGAGTTCATGGGATGGCAATTGGAACCAGCTGAGCATCCCTGGTTCTGTTCCTGAGTCAGGGACTGTGGACATGGGAAAAGCTAGCTATCTGTGACAAAAGGAGACATAAGATAATATCAGGAAGGCAGATTCAGTCCATAATCTGAATGTGCCATTTCATTCATACATCAAACTTAAGAAGTCACTATTACTATAAAGGGCACATAGCAATTACTTCCCCTAATCCTAAAGATACTCCATAACTGCATGTATTCTCTGCCTTCTTCATGGTAAACGTAAACCCGTCTGGGCCCAAATCTATTGTTATTTAGATAGGAGCCATTCACTACCAAGGCCCAGGCATCCAGTGGCCAGTAAGCTAATGTATTAAGGACAAAGGAGTGATTGGAGCTCCCTGAACTCATTACAAGATGGAATAAATTCCCATATATGGGTCCTGACATCGAATGAAGCATAAACAACTCATCAGTTAAGGATGTTTGAAAATGCAAGAACATATTGTTTCAGAACCTACAGAAACTACAAAGACCAGCTACTATTACAAACAATTCTTTATCCACAAACTGAAGAACTTAGATGAGGGGCTGGGTAGATCATTCACTTGATAAACTGCTTGCCATGCATGAACAAGGATGCCCAATTAGATTCCTGGCAACCAGATAAAACAAGGGGCATGTGGCTTCATGGAAGAAACATGTATCTGGGGTAAATCTGACTATGAATTCATGACTGAAGAGTTCATAGGCCCCATGCATGAACCTACTACTATTACATTGCTGATTCACACATCAAACTTAAGTAGTCAGCCAAAGTCAGCTTCAAACTGACTTCTAATTCCCTATCTCTATAGTCATAGATCAGCGCAGCTCTCAGATCTCATCACATAGATTCAGAAGCTGTATATCAACAAATGAAAATTTTAAGGGGGAAAAAGATCAAAGATCTTCTAAGTAGATAGAGCGGCCAAGAAACGTAGCTTTACTAGATGCTCCTTTGCTAATTGCTAAGAGCCACTCAGAATTCCTGAAGGGCTCGTGACACATGTAGCAGGCTAATTTTAAGCTATGCGGCTACACAAAAGACGAGTATCAGAGTTTTGTCAAAGGTGCCAAGGCAACACCAAATAGATGGGATGGCATTTTCAACACCCAAGAGAGAGCACAAGAAATCTGTATGTAAAAAAGTGGAACCTCAAGGAATATTTCAAGCTTAAAGTAACTCAAAATGTATCACAGACATAAATATAACATCCAAAATCATAAAACTTAGAAGAAAACCAAAAGAGAAGCCTTGGTTTTACCATTATTCTCCCAGTATGGCTCTTGACTGTACTGCACCATTCAATGCATTTCATCCACAGGTTTCCAAACAGATTCATGGTGCCTTTGTCTGAATGGCTGCACTGAGAAGCCAAATAAAGTGGCCAGCCACTATGCTTTGGAAATGTGCTCAAAAAAAAAAAAAGTTCTCAAGGTAAAATACTAACTCTGAAGACTAAATGTAAGAAAGGAATATAAATTTTTCTCTAGTCATTTGTACACTAAGAACATGCTGAAATAGTAATGTGCTAGACTGAGTTAAATGAAACACATTTTAAATTTAATTTCAAATGTTTGTTTTTATTTGCTGAAATGTAGTCACTAGAATGTTTAAATTTAAAATGTTGCCTTCTATTATTTTTCCTTTAAAATGTTTCAAAATTTTTATTTCATGTGCATGAATGATTGTCTGCATGTATGTCTGTCATTGTGTGCCTGGTGCCCACAGAGGCCTGAAAAGAACAACAGATCTCTCGGAGCTGGAGTTGCAGATGGTTGTGAACCACCATGTGGGTTCTGGGAATTGAACCTGGAACCTCTGGAAGAGTAGTCAAAGCTCTTAACCACTGAATTATCTCTCCAGCCCCTTCCATTCTATTTCTATTGCTACACGAAGTTGAGAATGTAAGTCATAGCAAAATAAGCAAAACACAACAACAAACAAGGTTACAGAAGATATTAGCATCACTAAGTTAACTGTTGCCAGAAGGCTGTCCTGCTCTGGATTTTTCTGCTACATTAAAATGAATAAATTTATAAAGTTATTTTTCAAAGAATTTGAGATTTTCCAACTGAAAGTATACTAACTCATACTCTATTTCAGCAGCATTTCTAATTCCATCTTTGAAAAAAAAATACGTTCACTAGAATTTTTATTGTCACTTTTTTACTTTCTTTATACACTCATGGTTTTCATAAACTATTTCATTTGTTTTATTTTTGGTTGTGAGCCTAGCCTTTAATTGCTAAACCATCTCTCCAGCCCTCATTTCTGTTGTATACAGATATTACACACACATATATATAACATTGTTCTCAAATAAAATAAAATATACTTTAACAAGGGAGTTTCTCACTGAAATAATAGAGAAAAATTGTGTTTCACTATAATGCAACCAGACATCACTTATTAACTCAGCTGCTGTTGAGGCCCTCCCTTGGCTAAGATGTCAATCAAGGAGGGTTCAATACTGTCTTGTACTGTTGTGGCTATTCCAGGTTTGCAGCTGCCTATTGCACAGCTGCTAAGTTAGCCTTCTATGCAGATGTGCGTCATGATGGAGAGCAGTAAAAACAGACGCTCACATGCTCACCTCCCCTAAAAAGCAGAGCCCCTGCCCATGTAAAAGGCAGAAAAGAGGATTTTGTTGGAATTTTTTAAAACGTTGTAAGAATTTGTATTTTAAAACAGTTAAGTAGGTTGAATTTCTCAGTTGCCACATGTGAGGGACAACTATGGCAGAGAGAGCTTGGCCAGCTGAGAAGTTCAATAAAGCTAAAACATCAAAATCAAGAAGAAAAACGGAGACAAAGAATGCTGGAGAGCAGAGAGAACAAGAGACACATTAGATTGTGTAGGCTTCCTCCTAAGGGCAAGTGTTTAAAAACTGAAGAATAACATTATCCACACAACTCTTCTGTGGGATAACTATTTCTGGCTATCACTCATGGTAGCTTGGGCATGGGTGACATGTAAGAGGAAAAGAGAATTGGTGACAACCAGGAGCTGTCTGGAAATAAGGCTCAGAAGACATGAAGGAGTTAAGAGTCAAAGAGGCCACTAGCAGAAACAGGTGTGACATTGGTGGTGTCACTGCTTATAGAACAGTGGCTCTCAACCTGTGGGTCATGACCCTTTTGGGGGTGGGTCATATATCACATGTCAGATATTTACATTATGATTCATAACAGTAGCAAAATTATGGTTATGAAATAGCAGCAAAATAATGTTATGGTTGGGAGTCAGCACAACAGCATTAGGAAGCTTGAGGACCACTGTTGTAGAGCAATGGTGGAAGAGAGAAACTCACGTATGATTTCATAAGTGCTAACTGAGATGCCTTTGAAACACCTGAGAAGGAACATTTAGTTGCATGCTCTGAGGCCTGGGCTAGTCTACTATTGGAAAACAAGACAATAGCAGTAGATGAGCATGTGGACAAGGAAAAGTCAGGACTGGAGTAGAGCTTTGAGACACATGAGGCCTAGGTAGACAAGAAGCTTCTTATGACACAAAGAAGAAAAAAACAAAAGTAGGGAATGAAAGAAGCGAAGAAGAAAGTTTTTGAAGTAGGGAGGGATTATTAGTGACAAAACTACTGAGATATCAAGGTAGAAGAATGAAACTTGTTCATGGATTGTAGTGACACCGTGTAAAAGTTTTGAGGATGAGTAAGCATGTACACCAGATGCTGGCAGCTTACATCAGGAAACACAAGTGAGAATAATCAATACTGTCTGTGAAGAAGGGGATACAGAAGAAACTGAAACTGAGATGTGAAACTGTAGTCCGTGGAACTTTATTCATATGACACCAAGACCTCAATGTCCTTTGAATATGGAGTATAGGCAAACACATGTGCCTCAAACTCTGAGAACTGGTGTCTCAAACAGCCAAAAAGAAACCCCTTTGGACTGCTGCTCCAAGACCAAGTATGATCATCACCTCGAGCACCATTCCCACTGCAGCAGCTGCACATAAACAACAGTGGTGCTGTTTTAGCCAGACCACACCTATGAGGGGGCACTGGCCGTGGTTTCTGCCAGAGTTGCCTCCCATAGTCTTCCCATTGTATAAGGTCTATTCTGTAGTCTCACTAACAATTCTGAAAGATTCCTATCATCATCCAAGAAAACTGCTCTCTTTTCCTTTGATACAGCATCTCATGTATCTCAGGCTGACCTCAAATGCTCTCTATAGCTAAGATGACCCTGAACTTCTGATCCTCCTTCCCCTTCAACCCCTGCATGCTGGGATGACAGGAGTGTGCCACCATGCCAGATTTATGTGACACTGGATACAGAATCTAGGGTTTCATGTGTGTCTCACAAGAACTCTACAAACTGAATAATATCCATAGTTCAATAAATACACTTTTAGATTATGTATGACAGGCACTATCTGTTGTCCCATCTATGACACCTGACTACTCAGGAAACTATGGCAAAAAGATAAAGGAAGTAGCTATGATATTATTATATGATATTAGTATCATTAAGAAAGCAGATACAAAAAAACAGAAAGAAAGAAAGCAGATACAAGATGGTTGGTGGTGGCACAGGCCCTTAATTCCAGCAGTTGGGAGGCAGAGACAGGTTGGATTTTTTGAGTTTGAGGCCAAGCTGGTCTACAGAACCAGGGTTACACAGAGAAACCCTGTCTCAAAAAAAGGAAAAAAAAAAAGAAGAAGAAGAAGAAGAAAGAAAGAAAGAAAGAAAGAAAGAAAGAAAGAAAGAAAGAAAGAAAAGGAAAAAAAGGAAGGAAGGAGATGCAGGCCTACATAAGTACTTTTTTGGTTTTGATTTAAATATGATCTCTGTCTGTCAGGCTGACTCTAGACAGGGTGTGTGTATGTATTTGTGTCATGCTAGCTCTAGCTTAGAATTTTTCTGCCTCTTGAGTATTAGGACCATGAATATGGGCCACCATGATAGGATCTATGTAAGTACTTTTTGAAGGAAAGCCAAAGAACAGGTTAAGGGACCTTGCCATCAGTCTATGAATTCATTGTCCCCTCTGATCTTTGAAATTAACACCAATTTTATTGGAGAGTTGAGTTCCCCTTAAAAATTCACTAAAGAAAGAAAAAAGAGATCAAGAGAAAAAATTAATAAGTTAGAGGGTAAGAAAAAGTACGTGTAAGTTACCTGTTTTTAAGAACAAACAAAAATACATTGAAAACAAAGAACTCTTACAACTCAGTCATAGGTTGGTGATGAAACTATAAACAGTTACCTGAGCAGGCATTTCACCCAAACATATGTGTAAATCTTTGAAAAGATGTCCACCATCAGCTATCCAAAAAACAAATTAACATCACTCCCATGATTAGGGCCATAAAGAAAATGGAAGACAAGTGTCAGCAAGGGTATAGAAGAACTGCAGCCCTACATTATAAACAGACAATAAGAACTAATGAGGATGCAGGAAAATCAGCAACCAATACACAAACACAAGGATAGGCAAGTGACAACAGAGAAACTGTAGGCCAATTCACTACTAATAAGAAAATAAAGCAAAAGCTGGGTATGGTGGCAACCTTTAATCCCAGCACTAGGAAGCAGAGGCAGGTGGAGCTCTGTGAGTTCGAGGACAGCCTGGTATACTGAGCGAGTTCCAGGACAACCTCCAAAGCTATAGAAAAACCCTGTCTCGAAAAACAAAAAACAAACAAACAAACAAAAAAGCTAAACATAAATTTAACATTCAAACTAAAACTACTACTCTTATGTACCCACCTAAGAGAAATGAAAACATTAGACAATGGTAGGCAAATTTCACATAAACATTATTCTTAATGTACTCAAATTAATTATCAGTTAGTGAAGGAATTCACATTTATAAATAATGCAATATTATTAAGCTATATAGGAAAGGAATAGTAATACATGCTATAACACTGACGAATTTCAACAATTTATGCTAAGTCGAAGTGATAAAATAAAATACAAAAGACCACAAACTATCCACTGCCAGTTCAGTGTTTAATCTATTGGGAACTAGGACTGTAGTTCAGTGGTAGAGTGGGTGCTTATATATACAAGATCTGGGTTCAATCTCCAGCATGAGGGAGAATAGGAGGGAGTGAGAGGGAAGGGAGGAGAAAGGGAGGGAGGGAAAGAAGGAGGGAGGGAGAAAAGAGGGAAAAAGGAAGAGGAAGGACAAGGAAAGGAAGAAGGAAGAGGAACAGAATATAAAAATACATATCAGTAGTCCTAACAATTGGTCGAAATGGGGGGATTGGGAATTTGAGAGCAGCCTGGACAGGTACTATCTTTAAAAAAATAGATAAAAGGAAAAAGTGCTTTGATAAGAGCCAGAAGACTAGCTGATGGTATTCAATATACAAAGGTCTAAATTAAAGTAATACAAAACAAACAAAAAACAAAAACAAAACAAACAAAAAACCCAGAAGTTTGCCAGGGCTTAAAATAGACTTGTCATATAGGATACAAGGCCAGCAAGTACCACCCTCTGAAGCACAGTTAAATATACTTCAAGACAAGAGTGTGTTCTTGAGCTGGATTCAATCCCAAGCACCAGGAAAAGAAGTAACTAAATAAACAAACTCTCTAGCGAGACCAAAACAGGACAATATCCTTTGCAGTTAAGGATTCTGTTTGTAGTTAAAGAATAAGTTCCTGTTTGTCCTGTATTAAGCCCTTGCAAGTTAAGGTTTCTATTTGTAATGAAGAGTAAGTTCCTTTTCCTTAGGTCTGATGTAAACTGCAAAACATGTTTTCCAACCTAGACTAAACTTGTGACCCCATTCACATGATGTATATTCTTACCATTGTTCCTTCCTTTTCATTGTATCTTTCTAACAATGTATAACAGCCAACTCTCTTTTCCCGCTGTTGTAACACTTTATCTATCCCACAAAAGAGACAGGGGCTGTTCTCCAAAATACCGACTTAAGGAGAGGAAGCCAGACTGGCCAGTGCCAAGTGCACCCCAAAATACAGCTTGCTTTAATTGGACAATTGTGGATTTGGTCTTTCTCCTCACTATTTTCAGATTTAACACCAGAACTCAGAAAACCAATAATTTAATAACCTCTAAGACAGACAAGGCTCCCAGCTACCTCAAATAATCAAAGAGTCTCTAACATTCATATCGCCAAAACTAAAGAGCATTATTCTTTTTTAAAAGAGGTAACTGGTGACTTCACTGTCCTTTTTCCTTCCCAATGACCTCATGAATCCTACCAATCTGGAGCAAAATACTTCACTTGTAATTTAAAACATTACTTTGTTTTGTGTTGGGGGGAACTTGTTCATTAAGCAAGAAAAGACTTATCAGTGAACTTACTTTGAGAACAATTTATAACAAGTTTGGTTCCTTATTTTTCACTCATAAACTCCTGGTTAACATCCATTTAATAATCTTGCTATCTAGGTACTCCTCCTAAAACAGCTAACAAGGGAAGCTCGGTGCTGGCTAATATTGGTTTTCAAGTTGACTAGACTAGGAATTTATTAAAATCGACACACTTGTGAGGGGCTTTCTTGATTAGATTATCTAAAGCAAGAAGACCCACCCAGATAAAAGGACACAGAGGAGGGAAGCTTCTCTATTTGCCAGCTTGCTTTCACTCTTGCTGGCAAATTTGTCTATCCTGTTGCTGCATTCCTTCAACAATATTAGAACCAACTCTCCAGGCTTCTGACACAGAATGAAGACCAGCAGCTTCCCTAGAATTCCACAAGCCTTTGGCACAAGACTGGTAACACTGAAGCATCAAGCCTCATGGAACGAGCAGCACGTGGCTTCTCAGCCTCTCCACTCTGACAGTCATTGCTGAACTACCAGGACTGTATGCTATGTAAGCCATTCTAACAACTCCCTTTAATATACATACTCATTCTATCAGGTGTTCCTTTGGAGAACCCTGACTTATACAAAACAAGCACTTTATACACTATCTTGTGCCAAGGGTAGGTGGATTTCTTTACATATCCCAGCTGCCCTTGCAGTGGTGAGAAGTAATTATACATTGTCTAAGCTGGCAAAATACAAGTTTGAACACTTGTTTATATAAAAACTAAGTTACAAATAAAAAGTTAAATGTTTTGGTACAATTTAAGATGGCTTATTGAACACAAGAAAGTAGATGTGAGACTTGGGGGAAGTAAGGACAGTAAAATATGACTCACAGGATGTGTCTTTAAGATCTTCATTTTAGGGCTAGATAGATAGCTCCGAGGTTAAAAGCACTTGCAGCTCTTACAGAAGACCCAGGTTAAGTTCTAGCACCCACATGGCAGGCAACTGTCCAACTGTTTGTAACTACAGATCCAGGGGATCCAGCACCCTTTCTAGTCTCTATTGGCATTGCATGCACTTGTTACACAGATATATGCAAGCATACACTTAAAAATGTAAAAGAAAAAAACCTTCATTTCCAAAAAAAAAAAAAAAAAAAAAAACAAACTTAACGTCCTAAGTGTCATGTACAAAACAATCTGATATACAGAGCCAATCCATGCATTCCAGTACTATCAGACTGTACCCAAAGATCAAGTTTTTGACCCCTGCTACTACTGTTAGTCTGGATGGGAGAATTCTCTGTTGGGATAGGGAGATACTGTCACTATTTGTCCACTGGGTGACCAGAGCACCTTTACTCCAGGACTGACAATCAAAATGGCCTACAAGCACTGTCCAATTACTCGAGTTGAGAGCTACAGCTCTTTGTCAGTAAATGAGAACAGCCTAGATTTTCATTAAAATGAAATATTTAGGGGGATCACTTTTCAATGATTTTTGCTATATTAACTTTTTTCATTACCTGACTATGCTCATTCAAATGAAGTCATTGAAAACGACTTTTGTACACTTATCAGAAAGCCAACACAATCATTCAACATGTAAACTGCCAAGGAAGATAACTTTACTTGATTTTCAGTGATTCTCAACTTTTCCCTATCTTTTGCTGACATAAAGACTGAGGTACAGAATTATCAACTAGGTCAGGCCAGGAAGCAAAGGTTGAAGGAACAAAGGGATAAAGGAAAATGGAAGAAACACTTCCCAGCAGGTGGAAGAAGCAAGCAAAGACAACAACCAGTATTATCATTCCTTGCCTACTAGGTCTCACCCCCATTGAGTCACCTGCAGGTTCACAGTGCCATTTACAAAGGAGGCAACCACATGTAAATTCCAAGTTTTAATGTTTACTAGTAAATGGGTGGTCAAAGTAGATGTTTATTGTTGATTTACTTAATGCACAAAACTTAAAAAATTAAAAAAACCCAACTGAAATAAGTCTGTGAGGAAACATAATAACACATCCAGAAATGGCCAGACAACTGAGAGTTGATACAAATTCGGGAGAAAACAAAGAGAACAGAGGGATCAGCCAACAGGAAAATCCAATCCCAAACCCCCAAAATTGGGATAGGAATCAAGTTCAGACACAGGGGATGAAGACTAAACCACTGAAAATACAACATGCCTTAAAAGTAAACTCAAAAAGTTATGATTGTAACTTTTTGTATGTCTGTAAGCAGGTCTTAGAAGTAAATGGACTGCATGAGTGTGTCAATATCCACTGGAAAATGTCTCCTCGGGAGGAAGGATTTAATTGGGTTTATTAAATAAAATCCTAACTGGTAAGACAAGGATATGCAAACATGTTAACTGAGTAACATGGCAAATATTAAGAGGGGAAATGTCAGAAACATGGAAGCAGGGATAACTCACCTAAATGTAATACAGAAAACATCTTTAGGGATTAAAAAAAAAAAAAAGTAAGATACTATTCAAAGGGAAAAGGAAATGTTAGAAATGTTAAAAAGCACATGGGATCAAAAACTGTCAAACAGCTCAATGTGAATTTAAGAGTCCATTCTTAATGACTATCAATAGTCCAATGAAAATCGTTTTACAGATGCATTTTATGTGCCATGAAAAAGAGTAGGGGAGAGGCAGGAAGGCTAGTTTTATGCTGCAATGATCTCAATAGGCATTTATGTGAAATGTAATTAAGTTCTACACATAGAGAAAATTGAGACGAGAAAAAACACAATGAAAAAACATTAGCTAGAAAGGTATTGCTTGTACCACAGAAGAATTGTAAGGGTTAAGGAGGGCGTACAGATCCCGGAAACAGAAACATGGAACCACTAGTAATGAAGTGTTGTTTGTGCCAACCACTATTATAATCACATAATAATTTATATAATAATCACATAATGTTTTCATAAGCCCAAGAATTCTACTGCGTTGATACTGTTTTAAGTACATTTACTTGTTTATTTTACATGTGTGGGAGCACACATGTGCCACAGCACACATGTTGAGATTAGAAGACAACTTTTAGAAGTTGGTTCTCTCCTTTCACCTTGCAGGTCCAGAGATCACACTCAAGTTATCAAGATTGGCGGCAAGTGCCTTGACCCACTGAGCCATCTCACTGGCCCCAAACCGATACTGTTATTTACCCCAGCTTAGCAATGGAGATAATGAAACACAGAGACATTTAAACAAAGAGTAAGTTGTAAAGATCAGAGGGGCATCAGAAGAATCCTGCTCCAAAGTCCATGTTCCCCAGCAGCTCACTGGTCTAGGAATAATCAAGACTCCGAGATGAACAGTGATATACCTTGGGGGCTGGCAAAAGAATTGATTTTTGAGGGCAAGATTTCAAGATGCTTTATATTCTAAAAGTTTTATGCATACACATACAAACAATTAAGAAAAAGAGCTGATGAAGTAGCCTGGGGCATAATACTGCTAAGGATTATATCTAGAAAAATAACCATGCTCACTCAAAGCCTTCTTTGTGTAAGAACTTAAGAGCATAGGCAACTAGAGAAGATGACATGCATTATTTAGAAAAAGGCAAGAACATATCTGAAGAAGACATTTTAATGCACTACAGATCTTAACAACTACCTCTGATCCAAGCATTACACTGCCTGAATTTTCCAAATGTACTATATCAATTAGAATTACTTAGTATGCTTATGGAGTAGTGTCCTATGCCAATTAGACTTATCTAGTATTTATACAAGAGGCACATTCCTAAGCCCATCCCAGGTTCTAAATATCTGGAGGTAGTACTCAGGAAAATAGCATTTTAATACTCTTTCTGGACAATTTTTCTGCAAAAATAGCTGAGTCTGCTTCCTTTGGTGCAGTCCATGTGCTTACATCACTTTGACTCCCAAATGCTTTAGCTCCATTCCTTTGTAATTGGACTGGGTTCTTCTAGACTCTTAGCTGATGGCGCTTGATTTGTATTTGTGCCTAAAATTCTCGGGCTGATTTGTAATAATCTAAACTTGGCTCTAGGGTTTTCAGTGTTGAAATTCATACTAACTGCAATATTGACAGAGGAACTTTTTAAAAGCTCTAGTTCCTTTCCTAGGCATTATGATCCTCTGTCAAATGTAAAGTAAGCCTGATGGATACAGTGCTGAACAGACAAGCCAATTCTTCCACCGCTGAATCTCTGTAGCACAAGATGGTTTGTATGGTGGATTGACCAGCTCAAGTCCTCTCAAACAGAATGCACAAAGCTACTAGCTTTGTTTTGACCTACCACGAAAGTCTTTTATTTTTATTTTATGCATATAGGTGTTTTGCCTGCATGCATGTCTATGCACCAAATGCATTCAGTATCTATGGAAGCTAGAAAAGGGCATCAGATCCTGAGATCTGAAGTTACAGAAAGTGAATCATGTGAGTGCTGGGAATTGAACCTAGGTCCTCTGAATGAGTAGCCAGTGCTCGTTTTTAAATATTTTATTTTACTTTACGTGTATGAATACTTTGCCAGATGTATGTCTGCAACACATGTATGCAGTGCTTCAGGGGGGCAAAAGAAAGTGTCAGAACTCCCAACCCCCGAGGCTGGAGTTAAAGACAATTGTGAACTCCCATGTAGATGCTGGGAATTGAATCCAGGTCCTCTGGAAAAACAGTCAGTGCTCTTAACTCAAACTATCTCTCCAGACTCATAAGAGATTTTATAAGGAAAGATTGCCATACTAGACAGTAAGTATGAGATTAGGATTTAGTTGCTACAATAGTTAAGAATCACCTAACATTCCTCATTCTCCTTGGAGTTGATGAAAAATAGAAAGAGCTACTTTAATTAAAACTTACTTCAACAGTGCCATTCTGCCATCTTTCTGGCTTGCCTGAGGTAACGAGTATCAAAAAACCAATGCTAAATTATAGTGTGGGTCTTTTGCCATTTCTTACAAATTGATCCTTGAAGAAATGAGTAAGGGCAATGGACTCATTTCTGTATCACCGACTAGCTCCATATATACTCCCAGACTCTGTGTTTGAATGCCCTGTTCAATCCCTTCAAGGAACCCCATGCAAACAACATCGAAGTACCCACCTTACAAATGATCCCTCTTGTGTTACACTTGTTCTCTTACCTCCCGAAATGGGAACAGACATGAAACTCATTGTCAGTGCTTTCAGATTTCTCTCTCATCAATGGAACTAAAAGAAACCCATTACCACTAAGAGGTAAGCTTTAGTTGAAGAATCAGTTCCAATGGCACCATGATATACCACTCCCACATACAAGTCAATGTTTTGGGAAAGAGGAAGACTACAAAATACATCAAAGCAGACAGAGCCCAAGGCAAAAGTGAGAAATGGATAAGGTAGGCATGTAGAATATACCTGAGACAAGTGACCACAAACTCCAGACTAGGAGGCAGAGACTGCTCCTAGGATTCCTGAGTGTTTTTTATTTAAGGGTTAGTTTCTTCTGATCTCTATCCATGCACCCTGGCAAGTGTATATGTAAGTAAGTGCAAGGACCGATACACACACACACACACACACACACACACACACACACACACACACACACACACAAAATATATGCAGTTTCATTGGTCCCAAACAGCTGTAGTCCTTTGTGGCCAAATAAGTTCTAATGAAAACATTACTTATTTAAGAGTATACACCAAGAAAAGTAATGCTGAAACTAGATAAATACAATGAGGAAAAATGTACCAAGAGACTGAAACCACAGGTAGCTGAAAGCCCTGCACAGATGAATCAGGCTTACCAGGAAGCTCCACTGATACTTATCTTATTCTTGCCAATGAAACAACTTCAAGTTCATTTTTAAGGTTTTTTCCCCCCCTCAAAGCAAATTATCAAGGCTGACAATAAAAAAAATACCTCAAATTTCAAAGACAAAAATCTCATGGCCTATCTTGTGTTAATACCACAGAACAGTGACATTTGAAAATTCTCTATCACACAGCTAAAGATAAGCAGCCCTATAACTAGCCATTAATTTGATAAACCTTTCTGGTATCCAAACTAAAGGTAATGATATCTAAATCTCTCCCTCTTTTATTCTTTAAATCTCTCATTTATTTCTCCAGAAATAATTTCAAAAGTACCTTCTTTGAAGCTAATTTCTAAGTCCAAAATAAGACTGCCATGAGCTCTGATCCATCTAGCAAGTCTGCACTAACACAAAGACCAACATGATACCAAATATAGGTCTAATTTTGGTCACCTGACACAGATGCTGGTGTCATTCTGCTTTGGTGAGATATGTATCAGCTGGGCATATAGTGGCAAGCACCTCTGATCCCAGCAGTCAGAGGCAAGGAAAGAGAATCAACAAGAGTTCAAGCCAGTCTGGGCATCAGAAACAAGGTCCTGTTTCAAAAGAGGTAAGAGATGGGAGGGGGAAAGGGAGAAATTCATCTTAATTTTACACATTTACAGATAACCTCACTATCACTGTTAAACTTCACTAGCAAAGCTTAATGGGTACTAACACCATAATTCCTTATTTAAGAAAAGCTTATTCGTGTTTTATTGCTGCTGTTTTGGTTTTGTGAGCCAGGGCCTCTTGTAACCCAGGCTGGCCTCAAACTCACCATGAAAATTAAGATTACCTTGGATTCCTAACCCTCCTGACTGTTGGTATTATGTCCTAGGGTTTGTTCTGTATTGTGTTGCTGTTTTCAACTTCCTTTGTTTGTTTTTGAGACAGAGTAGTCCTGTCTCTGTGTAGTTCTGGCTGTCCTTGAACTCAGAGGTCCAAAGGCCTCTGCCTCCCAAGCACTGGGATTAAAAGCATGTACCACTACCACTCAGCTCCAATTCTTCTAACAAGAAAACTTAATTGAGATTTTTCACAAAATGTTCTAACTGTACCAAAGAATTTCTAAAATACTACAGAGGCCAAAGAGTGAAATTCCTGATGGAACAACTGGTTCTTGTAGTGATTTAAATGAAAACGTCCCTCTCAGGTTCATGTATTTAAACACTTACTACCAGTTAGTGGTGCTATTGCGGGAGATTTAGGAGGTGTGTCCAGTAGAGAGTTTAAAAACTCCAGCCATTTCCAGTTTGCTCTCTCTGCTTTGGGCTTATGGGAAAGGACATGATCTCTCAGCATTCTACTCCAGCTGCCATCCTGCAGACATGCCTCCCCACCACAGTAGACTCTTTCTTATCCCTCTGGAACCATAAACCCAAATAAACCCTTTCTTCTGTGAGTTGCCTTCGCAATGGTGTCTTACTTATCACAGCAATAGAAAAGGCAACCAATACAGAGTCTTTCTACACAGTTATACCACAGAACAACAGACCCTAACAAAAAGGGGAGTATTCCCCAAGTGTGCTGATGGATTATTTCCATGTCTAAATTTTGGTGGTGGTTACATGAACCAAACAGGGTAAGATGGCATAGAACTATGTACAATCATTGTACCAATGTCACTCTCTAGGTTTAGGGTTCTCTGTTTTGTTCTGTTTGCTTTTGGTGTTTGTTGATGTCAGGGCCTTGCACATGCTAGGCTAGCACCCCACCACTAAGTTATATCCCCTCCTCTCTCTGTACCATTTTGAAGTTGATTATGACATAACCAAAAGGGGCAGCTGAATGAAGGGTACAATGCCCTCTTCTAGTTTTGCAGCACTTTCTAAATGACACAATATAGCAAAAGCACTCTAAGTAGGTTCTCTTCTCATTCCCATTCTACAGATGAGGAAACTGATCTACAGACATTCAAAACACTTGCTCAAGGTTATGCAGTGGTGAAAGCTGGTTTTGACACTGGTGGAATGACTCAAAGTTTGGAATTATTTGAAAGGCTGCAGAGCCACTGAAGGATTACAGGAAAAGTATGGCTGACAATCAAATTCTCATTTTACTTTGGCAAGATCCCTCAGGTACCAGTGTAGAATGACTAATGAAAAAACGACTGCATGCAACAAGGTTAGTTAAGAGACTGATGTAATGAGTCAGAAACAATGAATTAAGACAACAGCAAGAGAATGAAAGGAAATATATGCAGACAGCAAGATCAGCTACATCTCATGACTGCAAGGCTTGACCAGCCAAGCCAAGAGCGTCAAGATTTAACATTATTACTACTCCTTATCAAAATCACAAGGCAGATAATTTCAGTATTACATCATCCTCATTTCAGCAGAACCCACAAACATTTGACTTTTTTTCCCCTGTATAAAAATTGAATCTTGGACCAGCAGGTAGCTCAGCAGTTACCTGCTAGCAAGCCAGCAAGCCGGAAGGCTTGTGTTCAATCCCCAAGACCCACACAGTAGGAGAGCCAACTCCCATGAGTTGTCTTCTAACACCATAACAGGGGTCTTTATTCACACATAATAAATAAATGCAAAAATGTGACTATATTCATTAAAGTCACTGTTCCTTTGTACCTCCATACTGCTCCTTAAGCATGAAATTTACTAGTTTCTAACATGCCACCTGTAGGCCTCTGAACAAAAGATGGACAGAACCAAGTATATTACCTTAGTTTGCTTTTGATTGCTGGGATAAAGATACCATAATTAAAAGCAACTTTGGGAGAAAAGGGTTTATTTGGCTTATACTTCCCCATCACAGTCCATTATTTAGGGAAGTTAAGAAAGGAACACAAGTAGAACAGGAATCTGGAGGCAGAAAATTTAGTAGAGACCACAGAGGGACCTAATTACTGGCTTGATCCTCATGGCTCGATCTTCATGGCTGGCTGGCTCAGTATGCTTTTTTTATGCTTTGGAGGGCCATCTGTCCAGGGATGGAATTGCTCACACAGTACCCTGGACCCTCCTCTTATCAATCAGCAATCAAGAATATGCCCCACAGGCAATATGATTGAGGTATTTTTTCAATTGAGGTTCTTCTTCCCATTTAACCACAACCTATGTCACAGTGATAAAAAACAAACAAAAGAAACAGCCAGCAAGACATATATATATATCCAGTAAATATTTTAATCATAATCAACAACCTAATGAAAATCTTAATGGCCTCCAAATGAACTAGAATCATTTCATCACTTGAGTCAGGTACACTTGTCTTGAGCCCCCCCCCCCAAAAAAAAAAAAAGTTAAAATAGCCTATCACAACAAAGCTAAACTGTTGCTTTATAAATCCTTTAAATTGCAATTTTTATCGTTTGTTCACAAATATCTTTAAAATAAATCCACAATGCATTCCTATATGAGGAGAGTCCATAAACAATGATTAACTGAAACCCAAAAGTTTTACTGAGAGAGTCTCTACTCCTTACCTAGGATGGATGAGTCCTTAGTCTAAGTGAAGGCCATCTTGGACACAGCCGTGTCTAGGAATCTGAGTCACACACTAATTATTTAGTACTAGCTGGAGAAAAACATCAGACTTACAGGCTGACATTTGACAGAACTATAGTTTGGCAAAATCTGTTAAGTTGATGGTTACAATGATAATGTGGGCAGCATAAACGATGATTACTCTTTCTTTGACCTCTGCTATTTGTGGGTCAGATTTGTTTTCATGGCTGTAGGTCTATCTGATACATACACACTTCATATATGTTTGGCTACATTCATATAGGATATGAATATGCTATGATCTTTATTCATAAGTCTTGTATAAAGTTGTACTAAATAGAAAAGATGAAGAAAGGAGCTGGGTGGTGGTCACACATGCCTTTATTTCCAGCACTCGGGAGGCAGAGGCAGGCGGATCTCAGTATGGGGAGGGGATGGGGAATTAAAAAAAGAAAAAGAAGAAAAACCAGTAGTTAATAGAAAAATCTAGGCAAAGAACAAAATAGTAAGAGTCTGGAAGCCAAAATACCTACATAAAGGAAGAATGAATGAGCAAAAACCAGCACATTTTTAATCAGCATTTTTAAGGCATCTATAAATGTTCATCATTTTATGGAGTTGAGAAGAAGCACATCAACTCCTATTTATGAAAAATAACATTCTATGATAAATTTATAATTTCCAAAAGAAGGAACCCAAGTTTAAAAACAACAGAAAAGCTGCAGTAGATGAACCCAAGGGTAAACCTGTTTCTGATAGAAACAAGGTAGCCAACTGAAATTTGAAACTAGACACAGAACTAATACAGAAAAACTCAAAAAGAACAAATGAATATACAATATACAATGAATGAAGTGAGCAAGAATACCCACCAACACTTAGTATAACACTGCCAGAGTAGAAGAATGAGGTCTTTGTTACAATTCGTGTTACAACTTAGAAAAATAAAGATATTAAGTTTCTATTTGGCTAGAAGAAGAAATGCACCCAGCAGTGCGAATGAAGCCTCTGGAAAAGCATTCAACACATTGCTATGGGCTCCTTTCCTTGATGCACTTTCCTCACTAAACCGAGTAACCGTGTTCCCTATATGCTGTGCACAGAACTAGCAGCAGATTGTTTAAAAACAGCTTGCATTTTCAACTTCCCGTAATAGAGGCCACATTTTTTTTAGAAATGATCAGATTAAAATAAATATGTCTTTACAGTTAAACAGGATAAATTTTTAAGCTGGACAGGCACCAATGCCCTGGTTTTCTACTCTTTTTCGTAAACCATATGACTTTCACATGCTGAGAATGTTTTATGCTTTAGCCTGCAGTAAAGGCTTTATATCATTTTAATGCCCCAGTGCTCAAAAAGCAACAGAATCAGCCCGACGAATGCAAGGAATATTTGGTGTACATGGAGCCTTTTTTTTTTTTTAAACAGACTATTCGTCAGAAAAAGTTTAACAAACGTTTTTCCCATAAATAACTTCACATACCCATTGATGAAAATAAACAAAAAAGGGGATTTGAAGGGTAGATATAAAAAAAAAAAAACACTCATTTATCTAGATTGGAGTGTTTCAGTTTGTCATATCTAAAATGATTATTAGACAGTTAAAAATTCCATGACTATTAGAATACATTTCAGAAAAACACAAGGAACTATCATATTGTTACATTAATTTTTCTTTCGGTTTTTGAAAATTAATGTCTCAGATTAGGACTTAAAACAAGTAATTCTGAAAATCCCTGTCTTCAACAAACCAAAGGCTCAGCTTGGCATAGTACATTCAGTATACGAAATTCTATTCAGGTCAATTTAAATAGATAATGCTCAACTTCATGCCAACAGTCCCTTTATCTGTGTGAACGATCAACAGCAAAAATTTCAAAACAAAGGCTAAAACCTACCATAAAATCTCAGTGTATCTATGTTACTTTCAGATGATATGGAATCTAAAAGCCCCTTCCTGATAGGTGAAACATTGAAGAACTGATACATTTTGACCAAATATATAAATACATTAAATTCTCAAGTAGAAATAGAAATGATACAAATTACTCTTTTGGTTATTTAAAAGTCTGTGATACAACAAAATTAACACAGTTACTGAAGAAGTTGTATTTTGTGGACTGAGAGAGTACAAAATGTATGATCTTAAATTCTCCTGGTGTAAGGTCATTAAGTATTCAAGACTGTGACAAACAAGATGTTTCATTCCAACTCTAATTGAAAACTGAAAAATAAAATCAGATTTTCTAAACTTGACTTATAAGCATAATTCAACCAGATCTAGCAACTTAGTTGTGTAATTTTAATAAGTTTAATGCAAAGCACTAGAAACCTGATGTGATAATTACTTGTGGCATAAATTCAAAATAAGAACAAATTCGGGTCCTTTTCACTTAATGATGCATTTTATAGTGAAACCACAAAAAGCACAACCCATATTAGCACAAACTAAGAAAAAAAAAAAGCACAGGAGGTATTATGTCTCCATCAAGAAAAAAAAAAAATGTTCTGTGCCAAGGAAGGAAGGAAGGAGGGGGAGGAGGAAGGAAGGGAAGAAAAGATAGGAAAGCAGTAGGCGAAGATTTCCATTATCTGTAGGTCCCCAGAAAAAAGAGCACGTGACTGTACCCTATACAACACACAAGGTCTTCTTTTAAAGCATCAGACAAAATAGCAATCACTTTTATCATTCAACTTTACACGGCATGCTAAGTGAATGCTTTGCTTCACTCACCCAATGCTTCCTCGCTCTTCCATACGAATTTTCAAGCAAACGTGAGACAGAACAGGGCGGGGTAGAAGAAAAATACAAGCAGCGCCTTCCAGCGCACCACCAACCCTCTTCCCCGAAAATAATTTCCAACAGTTTTTTCAACTACGAAAATAAGTCGCCCTATCTACCTCAGGACACACAGCAGACATTCTGTCTCATTAGTAGACACAGATGCATATACCATTTAGCACTCCAGACTCCCAACCCCACGTCCCCGAATTATAAATACCTGGCAAGTCACTGAGCAAGAAGATGACAAGATACCTTTACTTACTGTTTCGGGGTTAAGGTGGGCAGAGGACTCCTTTCAAAGTAGCCCCAATAGTGTAACCGAAACACGGTTCCGGAATAAAATATTAAGAGACACTTTTCCTTTCCCACCTTTAGCTGCCGACTTGAGGAGGCAAAATGCATCTCCAAATCACATCATCTGTACAGTCCTGCTGCGGGGAGTTTGGGGTGGAGATTGGCCCAGAGGAGGGCACGGAGTGTGAGCTAGCCACCAGACACCAACGAGTTGCCGAACCCCCAAAACCCTGCACAAGGTCCACAGAGCAAAAGTCCAGCCCGGGACTCACGCAGCTTCCCAAGCCCAGGCCGCTTATCTTCGACTCCAGCTATCTAACTTACCATCCACAGACATTCCTTCAAGACGAGCCCAGCACCCAAGTACACGTCACAGTTTAAAACAGCGAGACGCTCCCCAAACAAACCAGCACACCTCGAGAGCACCTCACAGTTTCTCAAACTCGCAAGCAGGAAGACCCCACCTCCAGAATTCAAACCTTCCGCCGGTCCTGGAGACCAGAGAGAAGTTAGGGAGCCGTCGTCGCCTCTCTACGCCCGCCCCTCACAAACTGCCCCACCCCATAGCCCGCGCACCGCTGCCCCCTCGGGAGCCCCCTCCCTCCCTCACTTGCCCCCCCCCCCAACGCAGCCACTCCAGAGACCCATCTGTGGCGCCTACTCACTTTCTCTCCCCCAAAACCCCTCCAAAACATTTGCCCCCTTAAAGTAACGAAAGAAGTGAGGAAAGAGAGTTAAGGCAGTCCGGATCGCAAACGACCCCACTCACCTCGGAAACCCAGCAGAGTTCTCTGCACCCGGGCTCAGCCCCCTCCCCAGCGTCCCAGAGCAAGGCTGAGGGAGGGAGGAGAACGGGAGGGGGAGGGGATCTTCACCGCGGGGCGCCCTGCGGGAGGGGCTGAGGAGGGCGCCAGGCCCGCGCAGAAAGAGCAGAGGGGGGAGGGTAGACCCCTGTCTCTCAGTCTCCCCCTGAAAACCTCGCTTGTCTCAATCACATCAGACTGACTGTCTTTGTCTGGCTGACAACCGCCATATTGATAGCAACAGCCCCGCTCCCACCTGCTGCCGCCGGGCATCTCTGGGAGTTGTAGTTTCCGGCTCCCTAGAGGAAAAGAGCAGAACTTGGGGTCTGAGGCCCCAGGGAACTACAGCTTCCAGCAGGCACTGCGCCCGTACGCCTTCCCACAGGGAGGAGGGGAGACGGGAACTGGAGCCATGCGGACTACATATCCCAGAATAACATGGATTCCAGCTTGGGATGGGGGTGGGGGTGGGGCGTCATGATATCATTCTGGGATGGAAAAGAGGGATGAATTGGCGGTGGCGACGAATTTAAGCGGACAGAAGAAGGCGTTTACAGAGAAAAGGGAGTAAAAGGAAAGACGCTCACAGGTCCCATAATGCCTGCAGTAAAACTACATTTCCCGTGATGCTCCGGAAAGTGCGTGGGAAGAGAAAACTCCAAGTCCCGCGATGCTCTCGGCGGCGGAGATTGAACCGGAAAACGCTTCCTTGCCTTGAGAAGTGGAGAGACTGGTACTGAACAACCAAAACTCCGATATGAAACTGGTGAGTTTCCGCTCCTAAGACAGCGGCCAAAGGCATCGCTTTGGACTCTGTGACCTCCATCATGACTTGTCGCGGAGATAGGTCAGCAGTTAGAAAACTAAGTGAGGTGGACTGTGGCAAGCTGGATTTTGCAGTTGAGATTTGAATTTCCTCTTGCACACACTCTACACTCCCTGCACCTGTCAGGATGTCTTTCATTATTGTTTGGTAGGTCCCTTTGTCCAAACATGAAGTTGAATGTTACACTGAACTCTAAAACTTTGCTTTGGTCGTGTTTCTCAGCTCCCACCTGAGAGTAATTAATAGGTCATCCGCCTATTTCCACTTGATGAGCTCTTAGTGGAATCCCTACTGATATTGCAAAGCCCGACTCAGTCATTACTCATTAAATGTCCTTTTACTCCTTACTACCATTCGAATTAGGAAAAAGCGGTGCTAGAGGATGCTCGTGAAGGATTTGGCTAGAGCAGTGTTGAAGCATTCCAGTTTAGGGCCTGCGTGAAATAAACAGCTCTCGATGGAACATGCTTTCTGGAGAAGTCACTGTGTGGCAAAGCTCAAGCACTTGGAGTTAGACTGACTTTTCAGATCTTTGCTTTGAGCTGTTTTACTGAGCACACCATTCTAACAGGTTGTTTTAGTCAAGTCTAATGGGATAAGTGATAGAGTATTAAGGAAAATTGAAAGCAGGTGTGAAATGCTTGCTCTCAACCTCTTATACCCCTCGTTCTCACTGCAAACTTATTGTAGAACCTTCATAGCCGCTGCATGGAGGTAAATGTCCTCAATGAAGAGTGAGGCTTTTTTGGTCGGTTCTGTTTGAGAAGGAAGTGGTGTTCAAATGTTTGTTCCAGAAGAACTGTTATGAGGTATGAGGGTATCAGAGTTTATGGTGTTTTCTTTTTGTTTTTTGGTTTTTTTTTTTTTTTTTTTTTTGCTTTACTCATAAAAATCCTCTTTGTTGATTTACATGCAAGGTTAAAATGGAAAGGAACAAATGAAAAATTAGCCTTTTCCTTTCTGAATCAAAAGCTGACACAAGGAAAAGGAAGCATTCTAATTAACAGTCCCTCTCAAACCAAGTGTAGATCCCATAATTAATCCAATAGTTGAAAGATAAGTGATCTTAGTGCAGAATTACTGTCCATACACCATAGTGGTTTCAAAATTTCTCAATAGGTTAAATTTGTGTGCTGTGCCTACCAAAGGGTTTTAATAAAATTCTCATATCTTTTTTAAGTTTTAACTCTGTGCACTGCTTTAGGAATGTGGAGTTAGCTGTGGTATGTATGTATGTGTGTGTGTATGTATACCTTAGAGGCCAGGGATGTAAGCCAGTTGTAGCACACTTGTCTGGAATGCATGATGCATTCATTGGGTTTGATCTTCAGCATGGGGATAGTGAGTTACATCATGACATGTGCCTCCCAAATGCTGGGATTAAAGGTGTGCGCCACTGCGCTTAACAAAATAGAACACCTTCTAAACCACCTCCCTACAGTCAGTCTTGACCTCTCAGAAGGGTGTATTCTCTCCTGAGGAATCTCGACATTATTATTCGATAGCAATATTTGTAATGTTACACATTATTCTGGCAGCTTTGTTTAACAAGATAAATTCATTGGAATTTCTAACTAATCATTGTAGGAAAGACAAGAAAAATTGGAAATATGTCTTCTAAATTGACCCTATTAGAGTGCAGTTACTTTTTAGTATAGGTTGGGCCTAATAGGTACACCCTAGTGGTCAGTTCAGCTAATGATTGGAAGAAGTCACCAAAGTCTTTAGCAAATGGCCATAAAATATACTGAGCAGACTGATATCAAGTGAGCTTGAAGCACAGTGGCCAGGCATCTAGTCCTTCAAGTAAGTGAAGATGGAAGTAAATTAACATGTATGAGGTTCAGGAATGCAGGATCCTTCTGAGATAGACCCAGCGATGGACAGATTCTTCCAGCTTACCCAGTCCACAGACAATTATTGTGCAGCCACAGAATACCCTTAGCATTCAAAGTTTCAACACATTCTATTTTAACTGTTACATTTGACCTCAAAGAGCTATGCATGGAATTAGCTAACCATTTTGCTGAAACACAAACTTGAGTGTCACTTTGGGATTAATGGTACTCTTGTGAGTGAGGCATCTTGCCTGTGCATCCCTGGCTCTGGATAGCTGTTGTCACTTTCTCGTTAAAGGCCTGAAAGGAAAGTCATTTTGCTGTCCATTACACTGTACTTACTGAATCAAGAAGGGAATTGTATACTACTGTTTTATTTACAAATTTAAAACTCAGAAAGGCCACAGGCTGCATCTAAGTTCTAGGCTGTTCTCTATGCAAAATTGTTCCATTTTTACCTGTTCAAGCTTAACTCACCATTACTCCAGGGGAAACAGATGGAACAAAGAAATAGATTGATGGACCAGCTCATTGGAGGATAAGCAGGACACTGAGTGCAGTTGTGGATTATATACAAGGTCTTTGTTTAGAACAGTGACTCCTGCTCCAAGGTCATTTAACATTCATTAGAGGCTACCGGTGTGGTTCATCCTCTCCTTGTGTATGGAAGTACTAGGCTTCCTCTTGACTGAGTGACAAATTCTTTTGGTTTCCTTGAACTTGAATCAGGAACAGAACATCTTTTTCAGTAAATGATAGTCCTTCAAAATCTCCCCAGAATTTGCTGCTTGTGTTGCAGTATGACTGTTAAAATGTCAACCTGATTTCAGGCATTCCCAGTTCTCCTCTCCAGTTGATTAGTGCGCCCCCCTGTGTCCCTCTGATGTAGTGTCATGCTGTGCTTTTTGAAATATAGAGGTTTTATCACAGCTCCAGGAAGATAGGTGTTTCCCTTTCTTAGTTTCCTCAAGCTCTGAAAAAAAAAAACCCTGTGTTGCATATGCAACACACCTTCTGTAGTAGTGCCCGGTAATAAATAGACATTTTACGTTTTGATTCCTAAACTGTTTCACTAAAGAGCTGATTTTTTTTGTTGTTATCAAGGCAAAAAACTATATAGATGGCAGATACCTCCCCCTTCCACTCCCAGGAAGCAATAGTTGAATTGTGATTGGGGCAGGAGGAGCATCTGCTACTGTGGGTCCTCAGCTAAGCCAGTGCTGCTCCAATAGAGTGACCCCTCTAGTGTTAACACATTGTCTGAGTGGTTTGTCCTGAGTCATCATAGCCCTTTCCTGATTCCTCTAATGGTCAGCTCTGTGTATGTGACAACTCACAAGCAGGCCACCAAACTCACGGAAACCTAGCTATCCCTGGTGGATAATTTGTTCCTGGCTTGCTGCAGATCAACAGAGATCTAAGAATAAACCATCCCTCAGAGCTCCATCTTCACTCATTTAGTCACTCAGCACATCTTCTTGGACACCTCTGTTGTAATAGGCATTGCTCGACATTCTGGGGTACTGCAGTGAGCAGAACAGATTATTTCCTTCCTTTGTGGAAATGTAGTTTGCTGGGTTTGCTACAGGATTCAGATAGTGTTCACAGTGAGTGTCAGGATAGAGATATATTGTTGATCAGTGTCATAAGTATTCTTGTAATAAAATAGTAGAAATTTTAATTTTAGTTGTAGCCTGTAATATACCTTCTTAAATTGTTAATAATGTCTAGCTGCCCCTAGCTTTCCATAATTTTGGCAGTATTCGAAAAAGCTGTTGCCTTTTTCTTACTAAAAGAACTTATCTCCTTTCCTCTGCTCTCACCCCTTATCCACCTTCTGCAGACTTTCTTCATATTCAGCAAAACATACCTATAGTAGTGGTTGTGGATATGGAAAGACATCTCAGAAAGGGGAGCTTCCATCAGTTAAAACTGTGGTGCCTCTGGGCAAGAGGAGGAGCACCTGTAATTCCAGCACTTGAGAAGCAGAGGCAAGAGAGGTGATGCAAATTTGAGGATAGCCCAGTCTACATAGTGAGGTCCAGGCTGGCCAGGGATATCTAATAAGACTCAGTGCCCCACCACCATTAAACAAGCAAGTCAATAAATATCGAGGTACCGAAAACGATCTTTAAAGATCTGTAGTGTGATTTTGAAAATGCCAGTGTGTGAACATTAGTCATCAAGGCAAACAGAATTATGGAATCCAGCAGAAAGGCAAGGGATGTGAGCAGCAAAGATCCTACAAACCTCTAGAAAAGGACCAGCTAAAAGCCAGAGGTTCTGAGACAAAATAGAACACAGAAAAGACAGGAAAAGAACTAGAGAAAGCTCTTTTTAGATTTTTAAATTTTATTTTATGTATGAGTGTTTTGCATGTATGTCTGTATACCAAGTGTATGGGTGTGCCCAAAGAGGTCAGAAGAAGACATCAGATCCACTAGAACTGCAGTTATAGAGGCTTGTGACTTTTGGGAATAGAATTCTAGTCCTCTGCAAGAACACGTGCTCTTAACTACTGAGCCATCTCCCAGCCCCTAGACGAAACTTTTTTAAGACTCAGCCTCAGAGTACCAGAATGTTCAGTGACCAAGATGAACTTACTGTGAGAAAGCAAGTTTAACTTGTCCCGTGTTGTCATATGTATGTCTGTGACTTAATGATCTGAAATGTTTTTAAGTTTATTGAAAGCAAAACTAAGTGAATTTCGTTTCCTTGAGGATACAGTCAGGCAGATAGTATTCACAAAAGCATCTCTTCAGTACCAATTGTGAAATTAGTGCTCCTTTTTGCTCTTAAGGTAATTAATTTTTTTTAATCATTCATGCTTATAAAGGGATGGATAAAGTTTGTAACAAAATGTCTGGCATAATCAAATTTTCAGACTTATGGCTTCAGCAGATACTGTCTTTGTATAGATACAGTTTATTGATATTTTCCCTGTCTTCATTGTTAGTTTGATAGAGTCTAGAGTCATCTGGGAGATTGTTAACCCCAAAGATGGAAGGAGAAAGACCACTGACCCAAATCATCATGGCCAAATTAATTAAAGCAAGCAATATTAAAGCAAGCTTTTCAGTTTATGTATATGGGCTGCCTCCCCGTAAGACAGAGTTCCAGAGGTCAGCATTGGATGTGAAGAAGACAAGGTTTTTATAGTTCAGGGGTAGGAGGTTTCCAAATGGGGTATTTGGCAGGCAAAATAGGTGAGGTTACAGGAGCAGAACATAAGCATAACAAGTTAGTCGTAGTGACCTCCTAAAACAAAGACATGGTTGTGAAGTGGTAGTAATAAAAAGTAGTCATAACAAGGTAACTGTAACAACCCTTTTGAAACAAAGGTAAGTTTGCAAAATGTTTCCTAACTTTATGAATCAAAGGCATACTTAGAACAGGCAGTGAACAGGAAGGAACCTAGAAGTCTTTATGATAAGATGGCTTTTAAGCCAAAGATGAGGCAGGCTGGTTCTTCAAGATGAGGCTCTGGGCATGCCTGTGAGGGCTTGTATTGTGTTAACTGAGGAGGGAAGGCTTGCCCACTGTGGGTGGACCATGGATCATGGATCATGGCCGTAGAGCACTAGCAAGCATGCGTTTGTCCCACTCTGCTTTGATGTTGATACAATATGACAGCTATTTTAAGCTTATTTTGCATAAATTGCCTGCTATAATGGTCTGTACATTGAAGAGTGCCTAAAATAAGCCCTGAGTGGCTAAAATAAGCCCATCTCCCTTAAGCTGCTTTTGTAAGGGTGTGCACCTCAGCTGAAGGAGAGAAGCTAAGGTAATGGTTAAGCCTTCTAGTTAAGGCTTCCTTCCCATGTTTTTTCAATATGTGAAACAATGTATTTAAAGTAGTAGTTTTATAGAGGATATTATAGTATTTACTGGTTTTATATATATATACATATATGTATATGTGTATATATATATTTAAAAACATGAATTTAAAGGGTCAAATATACTGGGTTTTTAGTGAATTTACAATTATTCATAATTCATTTCTCCAAAAAGACCCCTTATACCTCTTATCAGTCAACCTAATGGGCCCATATAGCCTTTAATCTATTCTTTGTCACTAGAGACTTGCCCATTCTGGCCTTTTTATATGAATTGGTTCATATACTTTCTTTTATGTCTCACTGCTTTCAACTTCACTTGCCATCTTTATGCACTGTAGTCTAAGATGGAACAAAACATACACAATGTTACATTTACATTTTAACCACTTCTAAACAAGCAATTCAGTAACATTAAGAAGTACATTCACATCGTTAAGCAGCCATGACCATACATTTTTAGAATGTTCCTAGATTTTACACATTAAATGTTACTCATTGCCTCTGGTTGTTAGCCATTGTCCTTTCTGTCCCTGTGAACCTGCCTACTCTAGGTACCTCACATCAGTAGCATACAGTGTGCCCGTTCTGACTGGCTGATTTCACTTAGTAATGATTACAGGATTCATCCATGTTGTCACATGTCAACCTTCGAGTGTGCTTATTCAGACCTTTTGCCTACTTCAGCTACAAATATATGTTCAAGTCTTTTTCAGTTTGTGTGTTATTTTTGTTTTCAGCATGTACTCAGAAATGAAATTGGTTTTTTTTTTTTTTTTTGGGGGGGGGTTGTTTTTATTTCCTGAGTCTGGGTTTCTCTGTAGCTCTGTAGCCTGTCCTGGAACTCACTCTGTAAACTAGGGCTGGCCTCCAACTCACAGAGATCCACCTGTCTCTGCGTCCCGAATACTGAGATTAAAGGCGTGTGCCATCACTGCCTAGCCCAAATTGTTAAATTACCCAGAATTCTGAATTTAATTTACTGTAGAACATAAGAATATTCCATAGTGGTTGTCCCTGCCCCATTTTATAATCTCACCAGAAACACACAAGACTACTGTCTCCACTTTCTTGCTAATACTTATTTTCTATCTGAACTGATATTTTAGTGATAGCCATTCTATATCTGGTAGTTTTGATTTGCATTTCTGTAATGATTATGATGAGACTTCTGTGTGGAAATTTTTGTTTTGTTTTGGTATTTTGTAATATTTCAGCATTTATATTTGTTTGTTTTGTTTTGTTATGGAAAAGCTGTGTAAAAATCATAAACAATAACAAAAACTGAAAAGTTTCTGTCTTGAACTGGTGTGGTACCTGTAATCCCAGAATTCAGAAGATAAAGACAGAAGGCTTAGGAGTTCAAGGTCATCCTGAGCTACACAGTCATTATCAGTACAGTTTAGGCTGCATTAAAATCCTATCTCAAAAAAAAATTCTTTTGAGGTTGGAGTGTTTGCTTACTGATTAAGAATAGTTTGTGCTCTTGCAGAGGACTAGAGTTCAGTTTCCAGCACCCACATCAGACTGTGAAGCCAGTTCCAGGGAATCTAAGACCTTCCTCTGGTCTCTGTATGCACATGGTGAGTGCATAGACATATATGCAAGCAAAACACTCATACATTAGCATAAATGTAAATAAATCTATGTGTGTGCATTCCTTGCCTTTAAAAAAAAAATATTTTATGAGTGTTCTCCATGTATACCTCCAAAAAGGCATCAGATCCTATTATAGATAGTTGTGAACCACTATGTGGTTGCTGGGAATTGAACTCTGGAAGAGCAGCAATGCTCTTACCCACTGAACCACCTCTCCAGCTCCTCCCTCTTATTCTTTATCCTGTTTCCCAGAATAGCTTTTTTGTTTGGTTTCTTTTTTTTTTTTTTTTTTTTTTTAATTTTTAATTTACTTCTAGATTTATGTATGTATGGGTGCTGTACACATGTATGCCAGAAGAGGGCGTCAGATCCCATTATAATTGGTTGGGAGCAACAATGTGGTTGCTGGGAATTGAACTCAGGACCTCTGGAAGAGCAGCCAGTACTCTTAACATCTGAGCCATCCCTGTAGCCCCATTGTTTGGTTTCTTGTGTGTCCTTGGAGATAGTCTGTGGGCTTATATACATAAATATGATTAACATCTCCTTTTTGGTTTTTGCATAAATAATAATGTTGATATTTTGTGGCATGTTACTTTGTCATGAGTTAGACACGTACAAATTTTTTTCCTATGAGATTCTAGAACTATAGGGCATGCTGGCACAGCTTTTGATTCTGGCACTCTGAAGGTAGAGGCAGGAGGCTAAGTTTCATCCTCTGCTACATAGTGAGTTTGAGGCCAGCCTGAGCTACATGAGATTCTTTCTGCTTTAAAAAGAAACCTTAAAGTGCCTCAATTTCTAAAGCTGAATGTTCATGCCTGTTAAATAAGAACCCACATATAACAAAATCCAAGGACTCTTTGTTTTCCACATACTTTTATTCTAAACTATGAAATGTTTCCAATGTGCCTTTCAAGTATTTTTAGAAAAGTTTTAACAAACACTTGGTATTTTGGTTTCCTGAAGGGATGGATAGTTAGAACTGTGGCTCGTAGCCTAAAAAATAGAGTTTTGCTCTCCCTCCCCTGTCTCCTCCACTCCCAGTTATTGGAAAAATATTCAAGTTGAAGATGTAGAGGATGTTGCTGATATAAAGCATGGTTCATGAAGCTAGTATCACTGTACCTCAACCCTGTACTCACACTATTTCCAGGAAAGCATTTCACAGCATCTGTTGTTTAAATATAACTGAATTTAGCTAACCAAACTTATGTTCACAGTACTAGGTTACACATCCCATCGTTTGCAAGTGAATTATATTTCACAGTGGCCTTTGCTGGTATCAGAGACTGTATCTGAAATACATCTCTTGTTGTGACATTGATGGTTCAGAAGTTGTGTGTGTGTGTGATTTGTTTATATGTGTGTTTAGGGATGCATTGCTAGTGCATACTTGTGTTGAGACCAGAAGAGGACATTGGACGTCCTGCTCTAGCACTCTCTACCTTATTCCCTTGAGACGGGGTCTCTCATTAAACCTGGAGCTAGTTTGGCAACCAGCAAGCCCCAGCAATTCTTCTGTCTCTGTTCCACTCAGGGATGCAGCCACACCCACATTTTACAGGGGTGCTGAGGATCTGAAGTCAGGTGTGCATGCTTGTATAGCAAGTACTTTACCTACTGAGCCATTTCCCTAGCTCTAAATACTGTATTTTTTTTGTTGTTTGTTACTGAATTGGAACCTTTTCCTACATATTTAAGATACATTGCCCCCTTAATAAATTTAATTTACTATTTAATTTATCCAGTTGGATTTTATGAAATTTCTAGGTGTGTATCTTTGTAGCTCATTTTCCCCCAGACTTCATTTATGTCCTGTGTAGTTGCAGTTGCACACATGTGCAGCAATTTGGGGCAGATGCTGATGATAGTAGGCATCTCTGTTCTGTTTCTGGTGAGAGTGGTTGTGCCTTGTCAACACACCACCTCATTGCTGACTTTGGGTTGAATTTCCTTAATAGTTTATGTCCTATAGCTAGCTCCTTTCCTGTTCCAGAATTTTCTAGTCCTTACTAAAGTAAGATTCTTTCACATGGTCTGTCAATATGTTATTTTCTACAGGAAAGATCTATTTGTGTTTGAATGTTTGTCCTAGGTGGATAATTATATCTTGTATGCCATTTCCAAAGTTTTAAGTGAACAATGGATTTTATAACTTGAAGTCCTGGGTGACTCTTAGCAGACTCAGAAATAATAAGACTTATGTGACCTCAAAAGAAATGACAAAATTTCCTCAAAAAACAGCAGCCAGAAATAGTTCTGTCTCCAGAGACAGGCCCTATCAAGGCAAGAAATGTGAACAGAGAGTCTGTTAAAATAAACATAATTACCATTTACATCTTAGTGCCCCCCTAAAAGGTACGGGAACAAAGGGGACTTAGAGCCAGGCCCATCTGGCAGCTTATTTATTTTAAAGGAGATTTGATTCAAGCTGCATAGTCCAGTAGGAAGAATAAAGTGTTGCAGAATGGTGATCTGTAACCACCAGTAAAGAAGGCAGTAGCAAAATCCTATTGTCTGGTTGTCTAGTACAGTCCTTTAAGTGTTACTAAGTGAATATTGAGCCTGTCGTGTAAGCCCCATTGTCAGTGGCATGGTGCGTACCTATCAGTCTGCCAACACTGTGCAAGCATGTGATTAATGGGCTTTTGGCAATAGACTAAGATAAAGGCAGTAGTGGCCTGTGTAAGATACAGATTGCAAAAGATAAATTCCATCTAGAGAATTACAGCTTCTTCCAGAGGTAAAATCTGAGCTGGCCTTTACAAAGCTCTTGGAGCAGAGGATTGTGGCTCCATGGTAGGGTGCTTGCCCAGCTTGTACTAGGACCTAGATTCCATCCTCAGTACCACTCACAGGAAAATACTTTGATTGGTACTACGTCTTACTGGATAGGAGGGTTATGTCTTATTTTGGGTGGAGAAAACAAAATAAAAAGGGTGCAGAAAGAAGGTATCCATTTCCTCAGTAATGGGTAAATATGACCAACTGGCTCATTACTGGCAGCAGTGTGGGTAGTACTTACACTTTATTGTAGAATATCATTTCCACCCCACAAGGTTGTGAGTTCGGTGAATAGGAATTGCAGTAACGAGACTGGGTAGACATATGACCCAGTAACTGTTGGAAGAGGGCTAGCAAGGGAGGTTTAGTAGTGGCTGTAGGGCCGAGCGTAAAAACACACACTTGGTGATCTAAATACTGACAGAATAAGGATTTTTCTTTTCCATGGAAAGTTTTGGAAAAGTCTTAAAAGTATAAATTTTGAACACATGAAGACTTTAAATTCATCTCTTTGGAAATCTAAAACAGATATAAGAATCACATTGTGTACAATTTAAAACTTAGGGGTGCAAAAAAAGTATAACTTGGCTGCAGGTACAGAAAATGTTTTGAAAAAAAAAAAGGCATTTAATCAAAACATGAAGAATTGGGAGCTTAACAAATGCATGGAAACAGATCCAAAGTCAGAACTACAGGTCTAGAACAGAGGGTTATGCCAGCCACTTCACAGCGGGCCTCAGAGGCAGAAAGCAAAGGCGTCCTGAGAAATAGTGGGGCTAGTTGATGGGGCTAGACTCTGAGAAGAGGTCTAGATCTGTAATCTAGAGGTCTAGATTACAAAGCTAGTAATTCCTTCATCATCATTGATGATGATCATCTTTCCTCCCGATTTAATGGCTTGAGTATTGTCAACCGTCAGTGGATGAATCACTAAATAGTATGATGCTGTGATGAATTGTGATGCTGCTTCTTTTTGATTCATTGACTCAGTGTACTATTGGTTATTATTATATGGGGTAGGTGGGCTTGGAGAATGGTGCGTGTGCTATGACACACATATGGAGGTGAGAAGATAACTTCATGGAATTGTTCCTCTCCTTCCACTTTTTGTGGGTTTCAGGTTGCCAGCCTTGTATGGCAAGTACCCTTACCACTGAGCCATGCTCACTGGCTCCTGGTTTGGTTTTGTGACACAGTATTTTGATGGACCCACACTGGCCTTGAACTCACTATGTAGACAAGCCTGGCCTTAAACTTGCACTCCTGACTCAGCTGCCTTAGGATTCAGTACACTCCACTGTTTGTTTTTAGCTAAAAATTTCATGCAGTACAACTAGTAAAATCATACATACAGTGGGATGAGTTTTTAACCTATGTATGCATCTTTCATGCTCATCAGACTAAAGTGGAAGTCATTTCGTCAGATTTGTCCCTTTCTCAGACAATAAGCCCAACACCTCACACCTCCAGCTTTCACTGTTCTAGTTTATATCAGTTCTGTGTTTGCTTGCTCTTAACTACACCATATGTCTGTCCCATTTGTGTCTACCTTTCTTTACTCAGCATAATATTGATCTGAAAGTTTTAAAGTATGAAACTGGTATTACTGACTTGATCAACACAAAGCCTAAGGTCCCCTGCCCATACCTTGCAGCTCCAAGAGGGCTGGCACACTGCTTTTGGTATTGCCTTCTTCTTATTTAATTCCCTAGGCACCCCCAAGAAAGTCAACCTGCTGAAATGGTTTCTGTGTTGGGCCAGCTGCTGAGACCAGTGCAAAACTGCAGCAAGGCTGGTGGGGTTTTGTCCAGAGAAACCACTGGACTAATTTTCTTCTGAGGGAAAGTAAATTTTTAGAGACTTTTCTGTGTGTCTGTGTGTATGTATGTGCACCACATGCATGCCTGGTCCTCATGAAGGTCAGAAAAAAAACATTGGATCTCCTGGAAGTGGAGTTACAGATAGTAACTTTTCTGGAAATAAAGATAACCCTATTATAAAGTCAGTAAACACTACTGTAAGAAGTTTTTTTTAGGATACAGTTGAGAAATACAAAGAAACAAAAATTACCGATAATACTCTGTCACAAGTGACTAACACTTTGGTACACTGGATGGAGTGCAGTGGACTGATAGACTGACATGAATCAGTTAAGAACTCAGTCTGAGGGACTGGTAGCTGAAACAGGACAGGTGTTTATAAACCAAGTGCAGAGATTAATAGTCCAGGGTTGGCGTAGCAGGTGTGACTTCCTCTTTGTGCTCCAATTGACTGCGTGCTCAGACCATTATCTCTATCCTAGCCAATGGGGGTGGGGGGGATGGGGTGTACAGAAAAGCATGCCCTCTCTCTTGAATGAATTCTCAAAGTGCAGGTACCACCTTGACTTACTTACCTTGACAGAGCTACTTGCATGGCTACATCTGGTTGCAAATGAGACAAACAAGTTCCAGATAGCCACGATCACAGCTTAGATTTGGTATTCTAATACGGAAATTCTCTCTCTCTTTTTCTCTCTGTCTTTCTCTGTGTGTGTCTCTCTGTCTGTCTGTCTCCCTCCCTCCCTCCATTCATCCCTCCCTCTGTCTCCCTCTCTTTCATTTTGTTTTTCAAGACTGTAGCCCTGCCTGTCCTGGAACTCTCTATGTAGATCAGGCTGGCCTCAAACTCAAGAGATCCACCTTCTTCTAAGTTGGCAGTGCTGTGGACCACCACCTCTGGCATGTTGCTTTACTTGTAGCTGTGACAACATACCTGACACGAGCAATTTAAGAGATAGGTTTACACTAGGGAGGCAGACACAGGTGGATCTCTGTGAGTTCAAGGGCAGCCTGCTCTACAGAATGAATTCCAGGATAGGTTTCAAAGCTACAGAGAAACCTGTCTCAAAACAGAGAGAAGAGAGAGAGAGAGAGAGAGAGAGAGAGAGAGAGAGAGAGAGAGAGAGAGAGAGAGAGGGGGGGGGGTTTATTTTGGCTCAGGGTTTGAGTATACAGTCATGATGGCAGGAGTTTGAAGCAACTAGTCACATTGTGTCTAATTAGGAAACAGAGGTGACTATGGTTGCTCTGTCCTTTTTCTTTGGTCCATCACACTTGCAGAGAAATAACACTGCCCACAGCAGGCAAATGTTTGTGGAAGCACCCTTACAGACATGCCAGCAGATATCTTCTAGGTGATTCTAAAGTCCTTCAAGTTAATGGTCAGATTAACCATGGCAGTGTGACAGTGTCATGGAAAGGTTTTCATTTCAAGTATTTATGTAGTTAACTGTGAGTATTTCACAGTGTGACACTGAGAGTTCACTCCACCACTGACCACTTTGGTTTGCATTTGTCCCTCTGCTCACTAGGCGTCTGCCGAGTGCACTAACGAAAGCCCCTAGTTCAGAGACTCTCTCAGTGTGCATGTTCTGAATTGTGAATGAATACAATCAAGGCACTTTCATTTCCACCACTAAATGTGAGTGGCAGTCCATATTTCCCCATGTCCTCATAGATCGTTTTTAGTGCTTTGCCACTAATGGCACTGAGCATTTTGACTCAGTGTAGGTTTATTTTGCATTTTCATTTTAACTGGTTTTCTATTCTTTATTTCTCTTATGTCTTTGTGTGTGTATTAATTTTTAAATCATACTTTGTAGACATAATTTCCCTGTTAATGTATGTGTATTTTGTTAACTCACATTATTTCGTAAATTACCTGCTTCTTTGTCTGGCCTTGCCCTTTTGTTGTTGAGATTTTATTTTTAATTGTGTATATGTGTGTGAGAGTCTGGTTTTATGAAACTGTGCCGTGCCCAAGGAAGCCAGAAAATGTCGGATCCCCTGGAGCTGGAGTGCCAGTTGCTTGTGAGCTGTCCTGCTTGATATGTAAGCTGGGAACAGAACTCCAGCCCTCTGTAAAAGCAGCAGGCACTCTCAGTGGCTGGGCCATCTCTCCAGCCCCTATTTTTGCCCAGTTTCTGATGGACTCTATGCTTACTCATTTGATAGAGCTCTTGAAATCTTCAGGATGTCAGGTGTTTGCCTTGGTTTTATAAGAATTTTTCCAGTGTATCTCTGTATTTTTTGAAATGTCTGTCATATAAAAGTTCTTAGTATAAATAATCAAATCTATTGGCATTTTTTTCAGGATTATGATTTTATGACTGTTCTTTTTAAAATCCGTTTTACTCCAAGGTTTTATATCAAATTTCTCAAAACTTTAGAATTTTCTTGCTCATGTTCCCTAAAAAAAATGATTTTCAAAGTCTTCATTATGGACCAAGGAAAGCTGAAAGCATTAGGTTATGTCAGTGAGACAAATGAGGGGGGGGAAGAATGGGTGTGTAGGATGGGGGAGTATTTAAGAACTAGAGATTGGGGGAGAATGGGGTAATTTGCTTCCTTTACATAAATAGATCTGTGAAATTTTCTCATCTACTCTAATTACTTCTTCACATTTATCACTTGATGGTGCCAGGCAGCCTGCAACCCAGCCAACCCTGACCTATCATACTTCCCTTGGCCATAATTGTTCACTGTGAGCATTTCCACCCCCTTCTGGGCTTCTATTGGCCAGAGCATTGCTTTATACAACTTCCCTCTGCATTTTGACTTGTTTTCATGGAAATGCAAGGCACAGGACTAGGGTCCAAAGGAATGAGAAACCTAGATGCCATTTACTCTGCTGTATATGATGCCTAGTCACCCACCAGCCTGAAAGTGCCTTTACTGTGTATGCTACAGATTTTTTACATGTATGCCACAGACTTTCTACACAAGTGGAAAATTAGCCCTCTTATTTTACCCAGCTGTGTACATGTGAACATGATTGGCACATTTAACTGCTTTCCTACAGATAGAATCAAGATAAAAAATGAAAAAAAAAATTAGCAAATAAAATCGCTATATATTTAAGGAAGTATCTAAGTGTTAGAGGACCTGATTCCCAAAAATCTTAGTAGGGTTAGTCACAGTTGCATGTTCAGCTCATTTAGCCCAGTGGCCCAGGATGGTGAGGAGTAAGGCAGGATTTCCTAAAAGAGAATGCTCTCCCCCTTTCCTGCTACAGCAAGAATCCAGTGCATCCTCCTTAGGGCACCTCCTAGTGAGCTTCTGTTCTGAGGACCCTGACTGTTACACTGTTGGAGTGGAGAACAGCTTATAAGCCCTTGTGTGGGGGACCTTGGTGCCTTTCCATGGCAGGAAAGGGTAACTAAACTCACGAGATCTACCTGCCTCTGCCTCCCGAGTGTTGGAAATAAAGATATGTGCCACCACTGCCTGGCTCTTCAAATCCTTATATATTCCAACCAAAAGGGGGAAAAATGGCAAAAGACTTCTTTATCATGATACAAGGAAGAAACACACTTTCTTCCTGAATTCTGCAAACCTTAGACCATGTCTCTTGTTACTTAGATAAGACATCCATGACTAAGATAAAACATGCTTCAGTAGCCTCTCCTTAGACCTTTAGGTCTTACCACTTTAACCTTGTTAGACTAAGGATAGCTTTGAACTCTGATCTTAAGCCAAGATGAAGTGAAGCCCTTTTTATGGGCCCCAGCATTACCCTGCATTCTGACCAGCACTTGTTCTTTTACATTTTATCCCTACTGATACTTTACAATGGTGTCTTTCTATGAATTACTATAATTGACATTTTATTTACTGCCCGGTGTCATCTTCAGTGAAGATCACCCCTTTGTGATGTTGTAAAAGGTGGGTGGTTGATTGGGTCAGTCTTGGTGAATCCTAAACTGGCATAAAACACTAGTAACCCAAGCCTTTGAACTTGGAATCATTCCACCTCAGTCTCTCCAGTGCAAAGAGTTTGGGGTATTAGCTATACATGATGGGTATCATCATGACATTTCCATTCATGAACACAGTGTATTGCAATCGTAATCATATGCTTCCCCTGTTTTGTCCCCTCCCACTCCTGCTGATCCCTTTCTTCCTAAATTCCCAGCCCAATATCTTTACCAACTCAAAGTAAGACTTTTGAGGGCATACCACTGTTCAAAAAGACTTTGATCTCTTGATGATCCTTTCTCTGAGTCTAGAAAGGAATGGATGCTGTGTTGGCTCAGTGTGATGACTCTAGAGCTCACTGCCCTAGGTATAAGTTCTGCCCAGCTTCCTATTGCTTTGGGATCATATGCAGACTTCATGTCTATCCTTCACTATCTTCATCTATATAATAGGAAAATATTTTCTACTCAGAACATTTTGAGGAAGATTAAATAATTTATAGGTAGTCTGATACCTAACAAACACTAGGTCATAATAACTACATGCCAAACAAAATTACTTTCAGCAATCCTAGGAGAAAACAGACTATGTAATACTCTATGTGCTTCGGTTGTTTTGCAAATGACATACTTCACCAAAGCCTGTTAGCTGAAATTTAACTGGCCACCTGATCACAGTTGCTAAATTTTTAAGTATTGTTTCTTTTTATGAAATTATTAGTATTTCATACCATTCTGGAAGACTTCTGTGAGGTTATCTTGGGGGTGGGGAGATAAAGCTATCTGGTTGCCAGTTTGAAAGCATTACATTTGCTGACACTTAAGGTCATAATGGTATTTAGGCTTGTTAGTAGATATAATATTCTAAACATGTATTTTAAAACTGGTAACAGAGACCTCCTGGGGTATATTTCAAAACAAAAGGATTGCTGGTAACTTCCATTCACTTTATCTTTGTGCCATTAAAGAATGTTGTCTAGTGAGGACTTGGACCAGTGCTTTGAGAGCAAAGAAAGTCTGATTCTCAGATATTCCCATACGTGGTCCAGATATTCAAGCTAAGAAATCAATATGAAAATTGATTGTCTCAAAACAGTGACCTGCTCTGGCCCATTCTTACGGAACTCCTGTAGATAAAGCCCCACCAAATGAACTCACTATCGAAGTGTTAAGACAGTAAGAAGCAATGAAGTCTTTCTCTAGTTAGAATCAGCAGACGGCACAGGTGTCCCAGGAACTTCAGACAGTTGTGCGATTATCAAGACACTGAAATTAATTAATGTTAGTTATGAATGGACCCAGCCTTCACAAAAACTAATAGATCATGATGGAAACAGAAGGAGAGGTATAGAAACGAAACAGTGGTCACTGAGAAGGGCATCTACAGCCCAAGGGAGGGTTGGAGAGAGAGAACAGTATCAGTTTAACCCATTGTTTAACAGCAGATTTGATAAAACTAAAATTAAATCTGAGGAAAAGATATAAAATGTGCTGTATGGGAATAAAAATCAAAAGAGTTCAGTTGTGAGTGACGGGCTAAAATGAAATATCCCAACATAACTTCAGTAGGTGTTGCAGATGGAGTAGTACAAAGAATGGGATGGATACAATACTCAAAGGGACAATGACTGAGGTTTTTTTGTTTGTTTTTTGTTTTGTTTTTTGGGGTTTTTTTTTTGTTTGTTTTTTATTCCAAATAGTAAGAAAGTTCTGAATCTTTGTGTTTTAAAATCATAAACCAATAAGACTACCCAGTCTTAGGAGATTCACAAATGTTTAAGGCACAAGTAAATGCTACTTTAAGCCCCCCCCCCCCATCACCACCTTTTAATGCTGCTGTAACTAGGGCAACTAAGAATGAATGTGACAGGTATGCCTTCCACTCACTTAGTTCTTACAACTCTATTATAAACGAGGGAACATGGTCTTCAGAAAGTCACACATTAAAGATGAGATTGAAGGAGAGTTGAGTTGAGGTAATCTACCATACAAAACCTCAGCCTTATATAATTTGATCAAGCAGCCTCTCAACACTATCAAAAGCCACTTCTCAAATAGTTGAATTTTCTTGGTTGGGGCCATTTAAATGCCTTTAGATGGCTACTGCAGTGGTTCTAAGAACATTTTGGTGAGACTGTAGGATCTAGATAGTGTAGACTGTAATATATTAGTAGAACAAATCTAAATTGTTAGCAGTGATGTAAATAGACACAGCATTTTATGTAAAACATTCTGGCAGCAGATTTTAAGAGCCATGAAATGCTCATACTTTTTGACCTAGTTAATGGCACTTCTGAGAATGCAGGAAAGAAGCCATCCAGTATGGCAAAAGTCCCCCAACACCATGTGATCAGCACAGCCATATGTGAGTGGTATGACAAACTTGTATTCATTATAAGGAAATGATCGGCTGATGAGTGATACTTGCTGAGCCAAAGAACATGATGTGTCGTGTGACAAAGCCAAGGAAAACAGTCATCATGACATGGTTTTAAAAGCAGCACACAAATTTTATAATAGTTTTTTTTAATTTAGTTTATGTGTGTGGGTGTTTTGCCTACATGCATATCTGTGTAATGTGCATACAGTGCTCTCAGAAGCCAGAAGAGGGTTCCAGTCTGCCCCAACTGTTGGGGCAGTCAATGAAGAACCAGGACACACCTAGAAGAGAAGGGGGGGGCGCTAGGGATACAAAGAATGGGCAGCAAGACAGTATTCTGATCAAGCTGACAAATTTTACTTTCTCGGGGGAGGCTTGTATAGTACCCTAGGCAGGATGTGAGCAGGGTTTGCACGTAACCAGGGCATGGGCACTGATATGTAGGCAGGGTGAGAAGGTCAGTAGAAGGAATGCCCTAAATTGTTTAGCTATTCTATAATTGGCTGTAAATTGCAGCAGGAGAGATAGCCCTGAGCTGGTTAGCTATTCTTTAGCTGGCTGTTAAACTGCAGCAGGAGAGATAGCCCTGAGCTGGTTAGCTATTCTTTAGCTGGCTGTTAAACTGCAGCAGGAGAGATAGCCCTGAGCTATTCTTTAACTGGCTGTGAAGCAGGCCCTCAGAATGCTCTGCTGAATATTCTGCTTATTTAAGAGGCAGTAATTTTCTATATTAGAGACCTGAAGTTGTGAGGATGGTGATGGTCCTCAATCCTCTGGAACTACAGATGGTTGAAAGTGCTAGGAATGGACACTGAGTAGACAATTCTCTTAACCACTTAACCATCTTTTCAGTAACCTCCTCCCATACACAAAATTTATATCTTTTCCATAAAGTGAAAGGAAATGCTCAAATAATTAGACAGACGTGCCTTTAATACTCTTTCCTCTATCTTTGAAGGTTTTTTTGTAACATGGGGTGTATATTTATACTATTTTTAAAATTATAACCTCTTGCTGATTTGGGTTTTTGTGGCTTGATCTTACAATCCTTAGTACAGGTTAGCCGCACTGTGACCCGAGAGCTCGCCAGAGGCTTATAATGAGCATCTCCCGGGGCAGTCCTCTCTGGATGATATGGGGTATGCGGAACCTTTGGCCAGCACTGTATCTCTCCATGCAGATGACCTGTGGAGAGCAGTAAGTGCTGAGAGACAAGACTGGGAGGTGGGAAAACCTCACTGTGTGTTGGTTCTTCCAAAGCTGTAACATGCAGTTTCCTTGTCCCTACAAATTAGGAAAATGGGAACAGGCTTTGTCCCCTTTCATAGGTACTCTAAACTCACTTTGCACTCACATTTAGCCCTTTGTCCTTTGATGACCATAATAAATGATACCTCCCCTACAGTGCCTTTCCAGACCATGAAGCAGACACAAACAAGTTAAAGTAAGGTTTTATTGAAATGAAGTAAGGAAGTAAAGTGTACCTCCTGTGATTTGAGTGACAATGGCTCCCATGAGCTCATGAGTTTGAATACTTGGTTCTCAGTTTTTGGAATTATTTGGGAAGGATTAGGAGGTGTAGCTTTGTTGGAGGAGCTGTGTCACTGGGAAAGGGCTTTGAGGTTTCAACAGCCCAGACCATTCCCAGCTAGCTGTTGCTGCCTGCTGAATGTTTCTCAAGATGTGAGCTCTCAACTGTGCTGCAGGACCTCTCCTGCCTGCTTGCTGCCCTGCCCCCCACCACGATGGTCATGGACTCTAATCCTGTGAAACTGTAAATTCCAATCTAAATGCTTTCTTTTATAAATTGCCTTGGTTATGGTGTTTTGTCACCACAATAGAAAAGTAAAAAAGACACCTTGTGAGCAAAGCAAGCTGACGAGGACAAGAACAGACCGGCTGCTCCAAGGCTTGGGATCATTTTAGCATTTATTGGGGTAGCTCAGGATGGTGAGGCCCATGGCCCTAAAACTTCTACTCTGCCTGCCTAGACCAACTGAGAAAGAAACAATCCGTTGTTTCAATTAAAATTTTCTGTGTGACCCAAAATGAGTGTTTGACACAGGAAACAACTGGCTGTATTTATTATATGAGTTTACCTTTTAGCTTCCATTAGCTTTGGGCTAGAAAGTAATAACGAATTGAAAAAATGCCTGCTGTCATAGGTTTAGCCTTCAAGTCTGTAGCTGGTAAAAGTTCTCAACTTTGGCTCATTTTTAACCTAACAGTTATAAGCCACAAGCTGCTCTTCTGCTTCATTTGCAGCCAAGTAGTGACAAGCTTGAGGGTTGGTTGCTTGTTGAGAGGTTAAAGGTAGAACATTTCCACTGCCTCTCCCCTCCCAGTTTCCTCCTTGCCTGTCCCAGAGAAAGTTTACAGGGCACTCTATTTCTTGGTTCTTGGCGTTAATATTTTTAGATCATGAAAGAAGTAACCATTTCCTATAATATCCTCTGAGGAGAAGTAAAGTATTCCTACTGTGTACAAATACCACACAGAGCAAGAAATACCTAAAAAGACTTATCCTCAGCAGTGGGTGGCTGTGTGAAGATGGCATTGATGTGGCATTGCTCTGACTTGTCTTTGTGTTCAAGGGATTAAGAGCATGGCTTGCTTCATCTGGGCTGACAGTTCAGTGGAAGCTTCTCCAGAATGACTTGAGTCAGTTGAGGAAGAGGTCTTTGCTCCTTCTCAAAGATGGCAGATGAATCTGGGGAAATGACTCAGCCTGTAATGTCTCCCCAACAAGCATAAAGGACCTTACCTTCACTCTTATCCCTAGTACCCATAAAAAAAGCTTGGCTTGGCAGCATCCATCTGTAATCCAAGGACTAAGTAAACAAAGATGGGTGATCCCTGGCTGGATTAGCTTGCTCACTGGCCAGCCTAGCCAAATCCATGAGCTTCAGCTTCAGTGAGAGACTCTGTCTCGAAAAATTAAAGTGGAGAGCAACTGAGGAAAATACTCAGAGTCACGGTTCAGCCTACAAAGGCTCACTTAAACACACACACACACACACACACACACACACACACACACACACACACACACAGAGTGACAGGGCATTCCCCATATAGAACAATTTCAGTGTGTCATAGGCTTTCACATAGAGAAGAGCATGAGAAATGTTTCAGGTCAGGACATTGTCTTGTTACAGTTATTCTGTTATGCACTGTATGCATTGTATCTTTTGCTGCCTTAGGCTGGAGACCTCTGATTGGCTGAGAGTGGGTATCCTACCCTTCTGCCTCAAGTGTGCACACCAAGAATATATACTCATCCTTTGGACCATTTCTGCTGACAAGGCTGAGCCATAGCCTTTACTTGTGCTTATTAATCTTTTAAACCACATCCCTTTTTAAAAGTGTTTGTTTGGTTTGGTTTTTTGTTGTTGTTTTGTTTTGTGTTGTTGTTGGGTGTTTTGTTTGTTTGTTTGTTGGTTGGTGGGTTGGTTTTTTTTGAGACAGGGTTTCTTTGTATTGCTTTGGAGCCTATCCTGGAACTAGCTCTTTGTTCCAGGCTGGCCTTGAACTCACAGAAATTCACCTGCCTCTGCCTACCAAGCGCTGGGACTAAAGTTATTTTTTAAAGGAATAGATTTCATTTGGTTTTCATATGTAAATGTGTCTAGATTTTGTTATTCACACCTCTTCCTCATGCCCTAATCCCATTCCCTTTTCCCCTGATTGGCTCCCTTCTTCTCCCCAAATAGTCCCCATTCCACTTTCATATCACAAACTCCACTGCCCTCTTCTGTTCCCTCAAGATCTCTAAATCTGTCCATTTTACTGTAAATTCCATGATTTCTTTTTTCTTTACAGCAGAATAATCATGGTGTATTTGTAGCACATTTTCTTTAACCGTTCATCTGTTACGGAACATTTAGCCTGGTTCCAGTTTTTTAGCTGTTGTGAACAGGGCAGCAATAAAAATGGGTGTGTAGCTATCTCTATGGCACTTACTTTTGACTTTGAGTCTTTCAGTATGCCCAGGAGTGAAATAGCTGGCCCCTCTGGTAGTTCTCTTTTTAGTCTTTTGAACTCTGCAGATTACCTATACCAGTTTACATCCCTTCAAGAGTGTCAAAGGATTTGTCCTTTCTCACACCATTACCATCACTTGTTGTCATCTTTGTTTCAACTTTGATTTTGTCTTTTCAGGTAAGGTCATTATAATAAGGAGCCTAGCAGGCCTCAAATTTGTGTTCATCCTCATGCCTACGCCTCCAAATTCTGGCACTGTATGTAGGCAGACTTCTTTCCTAATAAGAGTCATGACTGGGATGTGATAGAATCCAGAAGCAGTCTCAATTTGCATTTCCCTGATCGCTGAATATATGGAACACTCTTTCAAATGCGTATTCATCATTTGTATTTCTTCTTTTTAGAAGTCTCTGTCCAGTTTATTAGCCCACCAATCAGTTAAATTATTTGATGTTTAATTTTTGCTCTTCCATATAAATTCTAGATCTGACTCCCCCGTTTGATATGTAGTCTACAACAGTTTCCTCTTCTAGAAAAGCCATTGTTTATCAATGGAAAAACCCAAACCCAAACATAATTTGAGGACTCAGTGAGTTTCATTGACTCTTTCCAGCTTCAGCAGCACTTAGGTGCAAATAGAATAGTAGGGATCTGTAAGCCCATAGGCAGTTGAGTGCCTGACCGCATCATTGAAATCCTCTACTTTGAACAACTGTGACTTGTCTATCTAAAACTGTTGGGATCTGAGACTTTCAAGTATTTTATTTTACAAGTAGTTAAATTGAAGAAAAGGATGTCACATAGAAGGCTAGCTAGGTTCATACACTGTACTTACGGGAGATGATGACTTCAGATAGGAAGTTAGCTAAGCTCACACACTGTTCTTTGGGAAGATGTCACATAGAAAGCTACCTGAGCCCATACATTGCCCTTCTGGGAGAAGATGACATCAGATAGAAAGCTTGCTGAGCTCACACACTGTCCTCCTGGGAGAAGATAATGTCACATAAAAGGCTAGGTGAGGTCACCCACTATCCTTCTGGGAGATGATGACATTATTTAGAAGGCCAGCTGAGCGCACCTTCTGGGAGAACATGACATCAGATAGAAAGCTAGCTGAGCTCATATGCTGTCCTACTGGGAGAAAATGACTTCACATAAATGGATAGGCTGAGTGAGCTCACACATTGTCTTTAATGGAGAAGATGACATCACATAGAAAGCTAGCTGAGCTCACACACTGTCCTTCTGGGAGAAGATGACATCACATAGAAAGCTGAGTCACATGCTATTCTTGTGGGAGAAGATGACTGCTTTTACCTGCTTCACTTCCCAGACTATTTCTGTAACTTGATTTTTTTTTTTTTTTTTTCCCTCCAGTATTGCCTGTCAGGGCACCCAACTTTACCGTGCAATGTGCTCAAATTCAAATCCACCACTATTATGTTGGACTGCGGACTGGACATGACTTCCACCCTCAATTTCCTTCCTTTGCCTCTGGTTCAAAGGTATGTGCTGATGCATGCTGAGATAAAATAAGCTTTAGTTTCCTGAAAAATGGGACCCATCAGTATGAACATTACTTGTGCCTTGTGTTGTCTCATACATTTGCTTTGTCCCCTTAAAACTTCTAGCCAAATAATTTCTTTTGGTTGTGTTGGTGGAAAGTGCTCTATTGATTTATTGATTGACTCCTTTATTCCAACTTCTTTTGGGCCTCTGTAAAGTGTTTCTGCAACTGCTCAGTGCAACTGAGGTCATGTATATTTCATCTGTCATCTTAATTCATGTAAGAGGTAATAAATGACTAACTGATGAGCTCCAGAATTGAATTTTAGGATCATTTAACTGCCTTTTCAGGGATTTGACAGAGTAAATGCTGACATTTCTTTTCTGTGCATTGTTTTCATATTAGTCAATTTTAGATCGTATGTATGTATGTATGTATGTATGTATGTATGTATGTATGTATGTATCTCCCAAGTCAATGTCTTAAGTCATCTAGATTACCTTGACCCTACAGCCAGCATTGTTGACACTAAACTAAGATTTTAAGAACCTCGTTTCTCCCTTTGCTTCTACTTAGACAGGGCAGTTTATAAGAAAAGTGACTTTTAGAATTAAATATGTTCACAGTAGCAAAAAAAAAATGATAACCACATATCAGAGATGAGATGGAAAAGCTTCTGAAACAAATTTAAGAGCTTGAAAGAATAGCGTACTGAGTAAACCACCTAATTCATCTCAGTCCTTCCTGACGACAGCACCGAGTACAGCGATTATTCACAGAGATAACCCCATGAACCATCCAGAAAAATTATAATCAACCATTGATCTTTTTCTGAGATAAAGGATATAACAAAGGGCCATAGGGACAAGGTCACAGATAATTTCAGATTACATTTTATACAAATTTGATGGGATTCACTTATAACTATACTCAGCACTTTCAAATATAGGTATTATCCAAGGCTGGAGGAAGATGGTATTTACATAGCTGGCAGATTACTTCTTATTTAAAGAGCTGGATATTGTCTTTTTTCCCCATAAAGAACAAAATAGTCATGATTTTGGTGTTTATTTAAAAAAAAATATCTGCCCTATGTGGGACATATCACAAAAGTTATTTCTTACCCTCAAAAAGCATGAAGTCTTTCAGTAGAGAAAGCAGGGCATAGCTGAAGACTGCCTGACTTGAGATAAACAAGCACCTATGTTCTATGATAATCACTTCTTTTAGCTACTGTGAAGGTTACTGCTCTATAGGCCCGAGAATTTCCTTGACTACCAAAACCAGAATTGGTCAGACAGTACCAGATTCATGTTGTCCTTCCTGCTCATTCTCCTTAGGCAACTTCTCTGTCACCAGCACTGGTGAGAAGGGAAATCCACATCCGTCCTCTCGAGTTCAGAGGGAAATGATACTGCTGAGATAGCTGGCAGTTCATAGAGTTCTTCATGAAGTATCTCTTGGGACTAGGGAGATGGCTTACTTAGTAAAGCACCTGCTGTGCACGCATGACAACTGGAGTTCATATATCCAGCAACCACATCAAAGCCAGGCAGGTGTGGCCTCCTGCTTTTAATCTGGGGGAGCAGAGCCGGGGACTCCCTGGGGGAAGCCTGGCCAGCTAAGTGAGCCAAATCAGTGAGCTCTTGCCAGGAAGTGAAGTGGAAAGGGATCAAAGACGACATCATCCTGGCCTCCACACACACGAGTGCATGGCACACTAGAGAAATACATGCTTTTAAAAAGTGCCTCTTGCCTTCTGCATTATAGTGGGAACATCAAAGACAAAAACTGTTGTGATTAAAGGTTGTGGAGTAAATTGGGATCTTGGTATCTAAGGAAGGGTAAAAAGAGGAGAGAGGGGAGGAAGGAAGGAATGTGGGGGGGGGAATCTATAATTCATATAGCTCAATAAAAAACAAATATAGGAACAACAACAAAAAAAAGTGCCTCTTGTCACTCAAGCCAGAAACATCGGAACACGTTTGCTTAAATAAGTATATCCATCCTTCCCTGCCCATCCCCTTGCCCTGCTTGTCTTTGTAGCTCTTGCTATTACATTACTTCATAAATACATATTTATTATCTTCTCCACTGAAGATGTTTTATAAGGACGGGAATTTTGTTTTCCTCCACATTCCCAGCACTTAGACCGATTCTTGGCTTGTAATAGCAGCTCGGTAAATATTTAGCTTTATGAGTAAATCACTCTCCTCCTTGGAGCTTATCCTGCCTTACCTTCTCAGAGTCTTTTCATTATTTAAGTGTCGTTAAATTATTGTATCTTCACTAAATTTAGTGCAAACTTGGAGGGCAGGGATTGGGACTGTCTGTGTAGTACTGGGGATCAAACTCAGGGCCTTGTACATGCTAGTCAAGTATTCCTTACTAAGACCAAGGGACTTCAAACTCATAATCCTCCTGACTCAACCTCCCAGTGCTATGATTGCAGATGAGCATCACCACACCTGCCTGACTTCCCATCCTTAGTCCTTATTTGTATACCTGTTCATATTTCTCTATTTCACCAACTCAGATTTCATTATAAAGTGCTTTACAACAGAAACAAAGGAGAATGTAAGATTTGGTATCCTGTGTTGATCACACACTGTATTCAGTTGTCTGGTTTTGAGTTTCCTTCATTCTGGAAGAGTTTGATTTCTGAATCTATCTGTTTTAATGACCTTGACATTTTTAAAAATACATACATACAGGCCAATTATTTTGTAGTCTTTTTGTAAGATTTACTTATTTATTATATATTTAGTATTCTGCCTGCATGTGTGCCTACACATCAGAAGAGAACATCAGATCTCATTATGGATGGTTGTGAGCCACCATGTGGGTGCTGGGAATTGAACTCAGGACCTCTGGAAGAGCAGCCAGTGCTCTTAACCTCTGTGTCATCTTGCCAGCCCTTATATAGTCTTTTAATGTGGGTGTATTTGATGTTACTCATATTAGGTTGGGATTACTGTTATCTTATCAGAAGACATAGGTTCCATTTTTTTCCGGAATCATCCTGTAGAAGTACTTGGACATAGCACATGTGTGAGGGTCAAGAGACACTTTTCAGGACTTGGTTCTCTCATCGGCCATGGAATCTGGGGGGTTGAACTCAGGTTTCAGGTTTGCTAGGCAAATACCCTTACTGCAAAGCCTTCTTGTTGGCCCATTAAATTTTTTTGTTGTTGTTTCATTTGTTTGTTTTCATTTTGTTTTGATTCAGCCTTTCTTAATGTACATAAAATTGGTCTCACCTTCTAGAAACCATTCACCTGGATAGAGAATCACTTCATAGCTCTTAGGGAAAGTAGCTTCATCTTCCAGTCGGAAACTTAAACAGCAGGTGCCAAGTGCCCAGCTTCTTAAATTGTAGGTTGGAACTCTACGTAATTGACTGTGAAGACTGCAGTAGATTTGGTGACAATAAAAAGTTTCTGAATGTACAATGACCAAAAATTAATTCAAAGTCAAAATGGATCCAAGAGTTTCTATCTGCACTCACCTGTGTTGCACTGCAGTCAGTGTTCTGAATACACAGCATCATATTCTGCTGTGCCAGTACACTCTACCTGAATCATCTCCACTCCAGACTGCTGCATGTCATGAACTGCAATGCTTTTACTGTACATACATGATTTTCCATTCTTATAAAAACATAAAGGTTTAATTACAAAAACAGTGTTTTCCTGCCATTTCTGTGTTCGAGTATCAGATCAGTGCATTAGTAAAGTTAGTAAATCTGAACGTATCTCTGACTTGTGTTGTGTTAGAATGCTTGGTTTTTAAGTTGCTTATTCCTGAACCAATAGGATGGCTCAGAGGGTAAAGGTACTTGCTACCAAAGCTGATCCCAAGGCCCTACTTGGGGAAAGAGAGGAACCCACTTCTGAAAGTTATTCTTTGAACACACAAATGCCATGATACATATACAACTCCTGTCACACACACACAAAATAAACACAATGTAAAAATTTACATTGCTAGCTTGAATTTCATAAATGATTAGATGAATTATGGCTTGGAGTAAGAATAGAATGCCCAACAATTTCTGAAATGGCCCTAGTTCTTTTTTTAAATCATATATTTATGTGTTATAGCATTCTTAACATTGATGATTATAATATCAAAATATTTATCAACTCTGAAAAAATATTGAAGATGTCTGGTTCCTGTAGAATCAAATATTCAGCCAGGATTTATTGATGTGCGTAAGATCAAATAAGCATATCCATCTCATTAGTATGCACATTTACTCTGATCGTTAACAGATGGTAAGGTGATATGTATGCCAAAGGATTGTTTCTTTATGATTATTAGTAAATGTTTGGTTTCTATGCTTAATTTTTAAGATTTAATTATTTACTTTTGTTGTCATTTCTGGGGTCCCACAGCATTTAGGCAAAATGCTCAGTCATCCCAAGGTGTTAGTCACATTCGCATTGTGGCATATAATCCGTGTGTATGCATAGTGTGGCTATGTAAGCCCCCATAGGAATGCGCTAAGTGACCTTTAAATGCAGACGTGCCCAACCAACTTCCTCTCTAGACATATTTCTTTCATACAGGCCTCTGTGCACATCCCCCTCTCCTTACTCTTTGCTAATATAACTCTTAAAGTGGATTTTGGTGTGTATCTTGTGTTCTGTTGGTCTGTTCTCATGAACAGTAAATAATAGTTTTTTGGGGGTAGGGGGTGAGACAGGGTTTCTCTGTATTGCTTTGGAACCTGTCCTAGAACTAGCTCTGTAGACCAGGCTGGTCTCGAACTCACAGAGATCTGCCTGCCTCTGCCTCCTGAGTGCTAGATCTAAAGGCATGTGCCACCAACGCCAGGCCAATAATAGCTGTTGATGTTTGTGTGTGTATGAGTTTTTATGTACTGTTTATGTGCTGGTACCCTCAGAGACCAGGAGACATTGGATAACCTTAAAATGTAGTTACAGGTAGTTTTGAGACACCCAGTGTGGGTGCTGGGAACCAAACCTGGGTCCTGCAAGAGCATAGAAACCAAACATTCTAGCTATCTCTCCAGCCCCTGTGTATTTAATCTACCTGTATACATAGATCACATAAAAATTTCTTGGACGAAAAGGAGATGACGGGTAGAGTTCAAGGTGACCTGGTGTAATCTACATGTTAGCACTGAATTTACAGCCTACCACCTAACCTAAATCTGCTTTCTCAAAGTCTGTGAAGCCACCCATTCTGCCTGCAATACAATGGCTGTTGAGCACAAGCAAGATAAAGCCAAGGTAGTTAGTGATGATGCTCTAAAATGCTCGCAGTATTTCATCTGTACTCTTCCCTTTCTAGTCTTCTAAATTCTTTTAACTTCTCCAATTCTGTGCTAAACTGTTCTTTTGCTGTATAATCCCCCTTGTTTGCTTTGTTTTTGGTGGTGGTAGAGATTAAACCAGGAGTCATGCACATGATAAACAAGCATTCTATCACCCAGCTATGTTCCCAGTCCTGGGTATTTTTGAGATAGCATCTCACTGCATAGCCTAGGCTGACCTCGGTCCCTATGCTGCTACAGCTTCCTGAGTGCTGTGATCACAGGCACAAACCTGATAACCCAGTTGCTTATTCTATTCAGACAGTGTTTAACTGTGTAGTCTAGGTCGTCCTTAAACTTGAGATCCTCTTGCTTCAGCCTCACAGTTGTTGAGGTTATAGGCAAGGACCACGATAGCCAGCTAGATGGATTCTTAGGCTTAATACAACATGGTTAGTTCTCATCTCTGTTAACTTGGGTAAGAACCACTGCCAGTAACCGTTAGCTGTGTTTAATTGTGTGGTGAATGCAAAGTCATCGTGAATTCACTGAAGATTATAATGTACTTAGAATAATTCAATTTTTGTTTTGCAGTCCCAGACTATCTAATCTTCCTGGCTGGTCTCTAAAAGATGGGAATAATTTTTTGGACAAGGTAATATCTAAACTAAAAACTGAAGTCTGTACACAATGGAAAGCTGTCCTGTCCTGTCCTGCCAGAGCCATGCTGATGACTCAGGGCTCATTGTGTTTTTTCATGTGTGTTTTCTTCCAAATCCTAAGATTCGTGCTATTCTTGCTAATTGCTATCTCTAAGTACCTTTAGTGACTCTCTGTATTTGTCCTCAGGTCACATTTGTGTCTGTGACAATCTTAAACACTTTGCAAATTTATCATCAGAGAAAGAAAACTGTCTACAGTTGTAATTAGGATCTCAAAGGTGATGCTTATTAGAGTTTGGTCATCTTATTAAATGAGATCCCAATGCTTAAAAAAATTAAGACTGACATAGTCACACTTAGTCAGTGGTAGAAGATTAAAACATGCAGAGTGTCTCCACGCCATTCCGTGGTCCTCTAAATCATTCATCCTTGCCTGAGCTTCAAAATTAAAAAGCTGAATGAATTTAAAGATCTTTCGCATGATTCATCTGAGTAAGACAGTTACCGCTTATAATGGACGCTGCTGACGAAGCGTGGGCTTTCTTCAGAATTAATTCCTGTAGCTGCACCCCGTACTCAAGTGAAACCCAGATGCATAATTTGAAACTAGATTTCCCTCATAGCTGACTATAAAATTATGTGACATTCAGGAACCTGCGTACCTGATTTCAACCTGGGTCTCCTGCTGGCTATAAATCATTATCCCCAGGAAGGCTCAAAAGCATTGCATTACCACTGCATTGTGAGTGAAATGACTCTCACATGTATGTGGAAGTGTTTCATTAAAAGGGAGTGGTGAGTGAAAGACAGCAGCATTGTACTTGTTTGGAATGCAGTGAGTCTGCTGCAGGCCTGATGGCTGAGAACGCAGTCTATCTTAGGACATGCACTGGTGCATAGCTGTGAAGGGGGGAGATCCGTGCCCCATAGCTCATGCAAAGGTTTGAAGCTTCCCGTGGTGTGGCTCATCTTGTTCTTGTTGTTTTATTTGTTTTTCTTTTTGGAAATTTAACTTCTTTATTGATTCTTTGTGAGTTTCACATCAATTCCACTCACCTCTGGGTCCCCCATATCCTCCCCTCACCCATGCAGCACCACACTCACAAGAAAATCTTTTTAAAAAATCAAAACAAACAGAAACACTCTTGGCTTCTCATCCTTTCTTACTTCTCCAACACCTCCATTTTAGCCTCATCTTGAAGGGGCTTGGAATTCCCTCATTAAACATAATTAATTGCCCACTTGTTTTTAGCTAGCAGGTCTATTGTAATTAAGAATTATTCTTTTTTTTTTTTTCTTGTTTTTTGGCTCATCCTATCAATAGTGCTCACAGGAGTGGCATTCAAGCATTTAAGACCCCAATAAAGACTTTAAAATTCCTAAGAATAGTAATGTTAGTTGACACCCTCATTTCAGATAAAGACTCAGAGTAATTCAGATTATGGCAAATTTAGATGAATGTGTGTGAATATGTAGAAATATTTGTTGGGTGACGTGTGAACACGTGGTAGAACTAAAGTTAATGTATTTCCCTTTGTGAAGAGAGCGGAGGTCACTGTCAGATCTTTCTGGTGTGACTATAAAGTCATAGGCCTGTGCTTGAGGACCCAGAAACTCCACCACTTGTTTAAAGTGCCAGTGGCTTTCTGGGGGCTTTGCAGCCAGCCTGCCTGTGGGCCTTTCCACTCCAGTGTGCTCTGACATCATGTCAGCCACTCTCGCCTGTGTGCTTTGTCTGGGGTTTTTTCTGATGATGCCTGGGGACACGGGAACTGGCAGGGTGAGGGAAGGTCTATCTACACCTTCTGCTTCTCAGTGGACTCGGGACTGTTTGGTAGGCTTCTGAGCTGCCCCATGGAAGTAAATGCAGCAGCTCTAGAGGAATGTGGCTCCATGGCATGTCCATCTCTAGATATCATGCCTTTTGTTTATTACCACCACTCCTACTCACACACTACAGGGAAAACCCACCAAAACAACAGTGCCCTGTTTGAGCTACCCTCACAGACTTCTTACAGCAAGCCTTTGGGAGAGTCCAAACTCGGTGTGCATATAGATATGCAGTAGCATGTGAGGTGGGAAGTTACATGATCCCATGTTTTAAGACATAAGCCTTCCTTCTTTTGAATAAGTATGTTTGGTTTGTAACCCTAGGTAAGCCCATGTTCTGTGAGGAAGACAGCACAGGCACTATGGTGGTAACAACACTTCTATTCCTGCCCCCACTCTTGCCCCACCCCCCTTACTAGGCCCCTTCCCTTCTCTCACAGGCAGAAGAAAAGGCTCCTAAGTAATATGTCTGGGACTGGTCTTCTGACAGAGCAGAATCACCAGAGCTCCTTGTCATAAATACAGGGTCCCTGGCTGCCTCTCCATTTCTGGTCCCTCGAATATTAGACAGGGCCCAGGGGGCTTTGACTTGGTAGCTAGTTTTTGGAAGATACTGCATTGCAAATTATAGCAGCAGCATGTGTTGTTCCTAACTTCTTAAAGAGGCTTCAGGGAATGGGTACTCAAACTCTGAGTCTGCCACCAAGCAGTGTTTTTACCCCCAGTCAGGCATCTAGCCAGCCTGAGCCCAAATAGGAAACGGATTGTCTAAAAATAACCTCCCACCCTCCAAGTTAGGTGTAGAGGTTGAATTTCCTTGGTTCTGTATCTATTACATATCTCTTCATATTTTTCCTCCCCATCTCTTTTAGGAGCTAAAAGAATGCTCAGGTCATGTATTTGTGGATTCTGTGCCTGAATTCTGCTTGCCAGAGGTAAGATGAAAACAGTTTTTATAGGAAGCAAAGCATCCTGGAATCAGCACTGTAAAGTCAAGGCATAGTTGGTGTCATGACCCTGAGTCCTCTTTCAATGGTTACCACATTTGTCACTTAAGAACTGGCCTGGTGTCGGTGGCGCACGCCTTCACTCCCAGCACGTGGGAGGCAGGGGCAGATGGATCTCTGTGAGTTGGAGGCCTGCCTGGTCTACAGAGAATTGGTGGGGCAGTCCCATCTGTTTGAAGAGTCCATGTCCCATGAAATAAGTGTTCATGTCCATGAAATAAGTGTTGCACTTATTTCAGCATGCCCCAGCTGACTATTGCAGCCTTGACTCTGTGGCCAAGGATGTGAGTGTGTGGTACTCTGAGGACTTTGTGACTTGTTCCAGAGTATGGGACCTCCAAAAAAGACACTTTTCACAATGTACCTTTGGTTGTGCTTTTCATACATGGAGGGTTTTAAAACCACAGATCATTTTCCAAGCACAATTATATGACTTAAATGGCAATAATCATTGTTCTAAGGTAGAGTCATATTGTTGTTAAGACTTGGAGAAAACAATAGTGTGGTAGGTACAGGAGAGGCAGCAACTCTAGTCCAGTGAGCCTGACAGACCAATCATGGATCCATGAACCTACTTTAGCTGTTTCCCTCCCATCTACACTGTGTTATGGATGATGCTTACGCTATTATAAGGAACCACTGCATTGTGACTGTGTGATGACCCTGTTTGCAGTGTATGGAACCACACACTTGTACACAACACTTTTAAAGTAAAATATGTGTCAGTGCATAAATGTGATTCCAATATTAAATTAAGTGGGGGAAATGTTTATGCAATTACATGTCTTAGATACATAAATTAAGAATAATCTTCTTCTTTTTGTCTGTCCTCAGTATATTTTTCTATGATTCTAGACTCTGTGGGCTGATATGTTTTAAAGAGAATGGTCAGGTTCCCTTTTGTGTCCTTACATGTGAGGAAAGGTGTCTGCTTTTGAGTTGCACTGTTGCTTCACCTATCACTCTTACGATTTTCTTCTGTTTGTCCCTCTGCTATCTGTTTTAATTTCCTTTTTTGAGATAGCAAAGAGCAGAACCACCTCCACCATGAGGATATTGTCTTGCAAGTACAGGACAGAGTGTGGTATTAAGACTAACAGATGTGGGATATTGCCATAGGTTTGTTGTTGCCATATGCTGTGTGACAGTACTCCTGGGGAGACGTGAATGAACATCTGCTCCCCCACCCCCCCATCCCCGGTTATGGAACCAGTAATAAACCAAAGTGCAACTTGGCAAATCAGTAGGTTTTACTGGTATTGCCTGAAAGAATATGGGTGAGGGATTACTTACAGGACAGAAATGGCTTATAGCCAGTTACTTTACTAAAATCCCACCCCAGCATGGGTGATGGTTCGCCAGTGATAGAAACCTGGAGTGTACTGCACAACTTGCAGGCAGCTGGGCAAGTCCAGGAGTGCCTCTTCCAGAAAGCTCAGTTGGTCTAAGCCACTGCCAATCTGAGTGAGTATTCGGCCGTCCTTCCTGCTTATATATGCTTGAGAAAGGGAGGGGCCTGGTGAATCAGGTCAGTTTTGGGGACTTCCTGAAGCCTTTGGGTTCTTTACTTCCTGAATTTTAATGAGCTCCCCTGCAGGATGGGATGTCTCACCTCCCTTAAAAACACTCTGCCTCTCATGTAAGATGGAATATTTTGTCTTACAGAAAACTGCTACACAGCACCATAGATGCCATTGTCCTAGCAGTGAGGCACTTATGTCCTTGACACACACACATGCTGGTGGTTTCTGTTAAGTCACTCAACATGAAAACATCTACATTCCAGACGGCACACCGCTTCTTATTGTTTGCTTATGTCATCAATATCTTTGTTACTTCTCTGAGCAGGACACAACAGCTCCACGAGCCATTCTCCTGCCTCACACACTCAGCTATGCTCACCCTAGGTGTACCACATGTTTGGGGTTCACTCCTTTGTGACTGAGTTGCCAGCTAGGAGCTTTGGTAGCTCACTTTTCCTGCACTCTGTGCTTGAGTCCATCTTGCCCTCCACTAGGATGCAGCAGCTTGTTGGGCAGACAGGCAGAGGAGTTGTTGGAAAAGCACGCAGGGTGCTGTCGCAATAGGGATACATAAAAAGCCCCCTTGGAGTTCTAGGACATGACCACCATTCTCTTGTTTCCTCCCTTATGAATATTGTAGTCAAACATTGAAAAGTCAAAAACCTAAACAACAATAATGGAAAATTCTTAGTTGTCTCTATTTGACTATCTGCTAAACTTGTAAGATCGGTGTGATAACTGGTGAGCCAGCCACATTCGCACAGCTAGCCATCCCACCCTGCTGTCTGCTGTCAGTATTAGGATGCATCCGCAGTGAGAGAAGGCAGTGCTATGGGAAAGGCCTCATTATTCTGAAGAACCGAAACAACTGCTCTCCACTCTGACAGCATCATTTGTCAGTTCCATCCTGCTGATCTATGTGCCCTGGCACAGACACATATCGCCTTCCCTTTCTCTTCAGACCGAGCTAATAGACCTGTCTACAGTCGATGTGATTCTCATCTCTAACTATCACTGCATGATGGCGCTGCCCTACATCACCGAGCACACAGGATTCACAGGCACAGTGTATGCCACAGAACCCACCATGCAGATCGGCAGGTGAGAGGAATGTGGCTGCCTTGCTCCTTCGGTGGCCACTGCTCAGTGTGATGTCAGAGGGGTTTTCATTTCTTTCCCAGGAACAGGGAAGAGTAAATTGCTCTCTAGACACAAGAATGCTCACTGGAGGTCCCTAGAGACTGGTGTCCGAGACAGTCCCAATCTATCTTGGCATAGCTGAGAGGAGGGTTCCTAGGCAACCTCTCTGTAGATAATGCTAGACAGAGGCCTAGGAAGATGGCACAAAGATCCTGAGCAAAGGAACTTTGCATTTTTAAGTGAAGAAAAAGAAGAAACTCTATTACTTTGCTTTGAAAATATCCCCCTTTTCATGATTTACGGAGGGCTATAAATAGAGACAGCTGGTAGAAAACAAGGACAGAAGAGTAATTAAGCAGTTAAGTTGTCCTTCCCTGGTGACAGAAAGAAATATAGCACTCTACGGATCTTGTGCCTAGAGAGGTAGATCAGCAGTTAGAAGACTTGCTGCTCTTGCAGAGGGCCCAGGATCAGTTCCCATCACCCACATCAGTCAGCTCTTAACCACCTATAACTCCTGTTTCAGGGGATCTTGCTCTGGACTCCACAGGCAACTTCAAAAATGCATCATATAAAGGCGTGTGTGCGCGTGCATACACACAAATACATTTAAAAAATATTTTTTTGTAGATTATTCATTTCATTTTATTGGTTGAGTGTTTTGCCTGCATGTATCTCAGCACCACTTCTGTGCTTTGTTCCTGTAGAAGTTGGTAGGAGCATCGAATCCCCTAGAACTGGGGTTCCAGATAGTTGTGAACCATCATGTGGGTGCTAAGAACCAAATCCAGGTCCTCTACAAAAGCAAGAAGTGCTCTAAACCACCAGGCCATCTCTCCAGCCACAAAAAATAAATAAGTCTTAAAAAATAAAACTTAGAGCCAGGGTATGGTGTGGACAAACATCTTTAATCCCAGCACTCAGGAGGCTGAGGCAGGTGGATCTCTTCAGTTCAAAACCAGCCTGGTCTACAGAGTGAGTTCCAGGACAGCCAGGGCTCCAGAGAAACCCTGTTTCAAAAAACAAACAAACAAAAACAAATAATAATCTTCAGTCAACCCAACCAGGCCTTCACAGTGTATGTGTCTGCTGCAAATCACCATAGAATCAGTTACTGAGGAAAAAGAACAAAAACAAAAACAAAAAAAAACTGTAAAGAAAATTACAACTGGGGAAATAACCCCAGTATTGCTTTGAAATAACCAAAGTTAAAACTTAAAGGAACCAGTGTACAGGATGGAGGAGTGCTGTGACGTGTTAGGTTGTATTCTAGTGTCTTACAGATATCCAACAGGATGAACTAGTGACAAGATATTTAATAGAATCTTCCGTGTGAAAACATCACTGCACTGTGTACACAAACAGTGAGGGATCCTAGGGACCAGAAGGAGTTGTTAAAGGAAAACAAGACAGCAGTGTAGTGAGAAGAAGAGCTGTAGTCTGAGAAAGATGTTGCTATAGAATGGGCCCCATGAAACATCCCAGAGCACTAACGGGCCTGGACCTCAGATCTTCAGGTGCCAGGGCCAGCACTACCCAAGAAGGGGTTAGGAAAAAATATGGATGTGATATCACTTGTTTGGGTTTCTGTTGCCGATAAATTTGTGTGTTGCTGTTTTCTGTGCATTGATACAGAGAGGATATTAGCCAGTGTGGATTAGCTGTATTAAGAGCATGAACTAGATTCAGATGTTGAAATGTATTTCTAGGAGGTTGGGAAAGTAGGTATATGATTTTAGGGGTAGAGGCATCTCATTCTTTTGCCTAGGCTAGCCTAGAACTCATAGCAGTTCTCCTGCCTCAGCACCCCAACATGTGAACTACCATGCCTACCTCTATTTCTAGCTTTGTTATTATGTCTAGCCTTCAGGAGTGATTTCTGTATCTGTACAGCCCTGGGCCCACTTGAGTGTGGCACTCCTTGGATTCCCTTGCCTGTGTTCAAGTGTGCCACCCCAGGATGGCAGAGGTCTGTCCCACTGCTGATCTTGAGGCAGATTTTGAACTAGCTCTTGAGGTTTCCCTCTAAGTGGAGCATTTCTGATTCCCAAAGCAAGTGTCAGCTGCTTGCATTTAGTTTAAACTATCTGTCCCGTGAAACAGGCTAGTGGGAGGTGGGCAAGTCAGCCTCTCCTGGCTACAGTGTTAGCAGCAAATTGTTCTCCAATGTTCTTCATGCTTTGTTTAAACTCAGGCTTCTCATGGAAGAGCTGGTGAATTTCATCGAAAGAGTGCCAAAGGCCCAGTCTGCCTCCTTGTGGAAGAATAAGGACATACAATGGTGAGAACAGCCCTCTCCTTGTTGGCTAAAGAGCTTCTTGAGCCTCCTCACGTCTCATTTTATGCTTCAACACAGACCTTGTTAGGGTAAAAGGCCCCATGCTGGGTGTGGGAGCTTTGGCAGTACATGGCTCTGTCATAGAGGTTCTGGATCTCATGATTCAGGTCGCTTAGTTCTTGCCAGGACTGTCTTAAGAAAGCATCACCATGGTGCTGTTATGTTGACACTTAAAAAGTATAAAGCTAGGGGTTGCAAGATGACTCCATGGATAAAGGGGCTTGCTACCAATCCTGAAGATCAGACTTTGATTCCCCAAGACCCACATAGTAGAAGGAGAGAACCAAACCCCACAGGCTACACATGTGTCTGGATACATACATGCCCATGCATATACATCATACACACATGCATACACACAATAAATAAATTTTTAGAGTAAGAAAATATTGTTTGCTACTTAAGGAGGCTGAGGTAGACATTTCTTAGAAGATGTCAAACAACTAGAAGAAAAGACTTTCTTATATAAAGTCTGGAGGCTGGAGTGACAGCTCGGTGGACAAAGTATTTCTCCAACATTCCTGAGGATTATAGTTGAGATCCCCAGGACCCATGTAAGAGTGAGCAGGTCATCCTAACACTTAGGAAGCAGAGATGGGCTCTCTGGAGCAAGCTGGCTACACTAGTGGAATTGGTAAGCTCTGGGTTTAGCAAGAGGCCCTTCCTCAGTAAATAAAGGGAGAGCCATTGAGGAAGACACTTGGCATCAGCCTTGGGTATCAGCGCATATGCATGCCAGAATGTCTACATACATCTGAACACATACATGTACAGACACTACGTGCACACACACATAGCAGTTGTGAAGAGGAGCCCAGGTTTCATGTCATGGGATGGTGGAAATTCAGTGTTGAGTGTGTGTGGAGAGGTGAAGGGGAGGTGGACTTAATGAGGTTATGCACTCTCTTACCTGTGAGGTTGAGACTCCACCATTGAGGATATGCAGGTAAGGAGTAGACGTTTGAGAGGGGAATGACATAACCACATTTGTTTGGAAGAAAGGAACTCTAGAAGCAGTATGAGAGTGAGACGGCAAACAGATGGGCACGGGGAGACCAGCCGGGGAGCATTTCAGAAATGGCGGACAGGGGTGGTGGAAGTGAGCATGAAGGAGACTGCAGCTTCAGAGAAGCTTCTGAGCTGGCGTTTAAAGGGATCAAAATGGCAAACAGGAAGGTGAATAGAAGCCCAGGGATAAAGGATGTTTCCCAAAACATGTGCAGATGCTGACATGTGCCTATAATCCCAGCACTCTGGAGTCAGAGGCAGGAAGACTATGATGCCAGCCTGGGCTACATAAGCAAGTTCTAAGCCAGTCAGAGCAGCATGCTAGAAACCTAGTGCAAGAAAAGACAAAGGAAAACTCACATATAAACTGGAGATGGGGCCGTGGGTGTAAAAACTGAGATCATTGACCATCCTGAGAGCTTAGCTAGATTGTCAGAGGTAAGGTAAGGAGAAGTACCATGGAGAGTGGATAGCCTGATTCCACACCCAAGCACTCTGGCCTCCACTAGCAATGCAGAAGACACCAGTGTAGTGTGGGTATTTACCCACCAGGCTAAATAGCCCAAGGACATGGGCAGGGCGAATACCCACTACAAGTCAGCCTTGGCTTGGACTCTGTCTAAGCTAGCAGCTGCTGCCTTCACTCCCTGACCCCTGACCCCACCTTCTGCTCTTAGTATGGAGAGCCTGGAGTCCAAACTAGTCTGGACTTGCTGAGAATTCCTGATCCTGCCCCCCTTTCAGTTGCCCTGACCTGCCTCCCACTTCCCCCACCCCACCCCCAGATCAACAATAATGGAAGTCACCTTAGCTTCAGAATGCCTTGGATTTTGCCAGTCTTTCCAGGAGGGTGTGACATGTAGCTGGGTTACTCTATTTTTGTGTTTAAGGGTTGGTTTGGGTCTCCTCTATGTGTTTCTTGTGTGTGCACTGCTTATTTAACCTATGGGTCACTTTGTCTGCCAGACATTGTTCTAAATGTGTTACCGAGAAATGAGCTAACAATTTGATGAGGTGAAAAGTGGCATTATTACCAGTTTACAGGAGAGAAGTGCCACAGAGAGGGTTAGTAAACACCCCCCCCCCAAGGTCATCCAGCTAGTGATGTTTTAGGCTACAGAGCTCACACTCCACTCACTCCTCTGCTGAACCTGCCTTTGAGGGCGTGTCCCCCTGTGTGGTGGAAAGGAAATGAGTACTCTGCACCCTTTCTCCTGTCTTGCGTGGATCTTCTGAATAGCTCGCTGGTTGGTAGGACAGCGTGTGGGTGTCTTCACATCATCTGGATAGCCAGGCTGTCTTGTCCCTGTTTAAGTGGCCTCCTTGATTGGCCACTCAACACACAGTGACACATGGTCCCTTCCTCTCCTTACGTTTCATTTAAAGTCTCATCTCCCTTTTTTCTCAGCCCTCACTGTGCCACATGAGCACATGGGACCCCAGGTCCCCATAACCTCCCTCCCTAAAAATCTTGGGGCTGTGTTTCTTTCCCTTGGCCTCCCTTACTTATTTCCTCTTAAGTTTATGTCCTTATGTACTCAGATGCAAACAGTTTTGGCGGGTCAGAAGTAGTGTTCAAAGGTCAGTGTCCCTGACTTCCCGAGCCCTTGACCAAGTCTTGGCAAGTTCAGAGTCTTAATTTGCCTCCTCTGTGATCTTGAGCAAAGTCCTTTTTCCCCACTTGCAGCCATTCTTGGTAAATGTAACAGAATAACTCCCTCCTAGAGTAATGTGAATATGCATTAGGGAGACTGAGAAGCTTGAAAGAAGAGCGGCTGAGGGTGGGGGCCTGGAGCTCATTCCACAGATGCTCTACAAAAATGTTAGTTGAAACAGGACTGCCAGCCTCTCATCTCACCACCTGTGGGCAAAAAGTAGAAACGGGAAAGACCCCTTGGAAGAGGAGTAGAGACAGTACACTGCTAACAAAGACTGGTGTGCATTCTGGCCCTGATTGGGTCTTGCATTTTGGCTTTGGAACACATGATGGACCTTAGTTATTGATGGCAAAGGGGAGAGTCTCATTATCGGAAAGAATATGCTGAAGTGATTAGCAAGAACCCCAGCTTCATCTTTATTCTGTCATGGATAAACTCGGCATAAATATCAGAACTGGCTTTAAAATGAGAACACTCTTTGAGGCAGGTGATAGCTCATTAAGGAAAGCACCTTCCCTGCAAGCATGAGTTCCCACCTCAGCACCTTCCTTAAAGCCAGGCGGTGGCTGAGCATCTGTGACCTGGTACCTGGGGTGGGGTAGACAGGGACAGGCAGATCCCAGGGGCTGGCTAGCCTGTAAGTCTAGCCTAAATAGTAAGCTCCGTGTTCAAAAATAAAGTAGAAAATAATAGAAGACATCTGATATCAATCTGTGGCTCTACCCTCCCACTCATGGGTGAGCACATCTGTGTATGTGTCTGTGGGAGGTGCTGTTATAGCCCAGAAAAAATAATACTTTTTAAAAAAAGAAGTAGAATTTTTGTTAAGGCTCTTTATTCTTTAATTGGTATCAGACAGCAGAGCTCTAGAGTTCCACCTTGGGCTAGATGCTAGAAGTGCTTCATTTGGTGAGCTGAAGGATTGGGTGCTGAAGGGTGCCTGCTACCTTTAGGTTCCGCTAATACCTAGTGTTGTAAGGGACTGAGGCATGCTGCACTGAGAACTGGGTTTTTATGGCCTAGTTTATTGAATGTTTCCTTGGGTGATACAATCCATGACTTCTCTAAAACAGGCATGAGATGTGGCCTGGGCTGGTTGTCACAATCCTGTATTGAACCAGCTGGGGCACACCTAATGTGTCTTGGCTGTTTAGGAATGTGAGCTGCCAAATCTAGCCTTTTTTTCTTTTCTTATTCTTTTTTCTTTATTTTTTAAGAAGCTCAATTCTGGCTCCTTTATGAGTGATTTTTTTTTTAATCTTTTTTAAGTGTTGGCTTACACATTAAAATAAAATCCTGTGTGATTCAAGCAAATCACTGGGTGTCAGATTTGAAACTTGAGCCCCCTAATTTTACTTCAAACTACACAGGGATTCTCAAAATAGATCTTGGTCAAGTGCCTGGAATTAATGCATCTAAGTAGCTTGAGTTAGTAATAAGGCCATCAAGTAAAAAAAACAATAAATTAAAATTCTCAAGCTTGTTGGTCAAAAAAAAAAATAAAAACCTGACAAATTCCCTTAAATCATTTGGAGTTGGTTTGAATTAGCATTTGATTTATTATTAGGATGTATGTTGGAAAATCCTATTATTCTTGCTTTTTGACAGTTGTGTGACTTCTTGCCTCAGTTGGCATGTCCCTGAGATTTATGTAGAAGATGTTAGCCATCCTTCTTCCTAATTTTGACACTTTAGTTTACTCTTCCTGAAAAAAAAAAAAAAAGAAAGAGGTGGGGTTTTGAAGGGAAGAAAACGCCACACAATATAATTTTCTTACATAAACCTTAAAGTTTAGATTTTTAATGAACAACTTGAAAGCAAAATATTCTACCTGAGAAACTACTCCAGCTGCTGGTATTTTTAATATAAATGTTTTATAAGATTAGAATCATAATTAAGAATAAATCACTATAAGGCATTGCTAGGTGTGATTCTAGCACCTGGGAGGTAAGGACCAGAGGCAGGAGGAAAGTTCAAGGACAAGTTGCAGGGAAGGTGCTTTCCTTAATGAGCTATCACCTGCCTCAGAGGACAAGCTGAGATATTAGTGAGAGTCTGCATTTAAAAAAAAAAATGACAAAAATCATAAGCTATTGTCATAATCTCTCATAAGCATTAAGGGATTAAGATCATAAGAGGAAGGTTTACCTTGCTAGAGGCTGTAAAATGCATATTATAGGTGTTATTCTTTTGCTCTGACATTCCTTGGCTATTTGCTGAGGAATTTATCAGTTCTAACTATATAATAGGAAAATTTGAAAAGTAGGGGCTTAGCGATCACACAGACTAGAGTTTGCATTTCAGCTCTGTTCCTTGGTAGCTGAATCAATTTCTTTCTTCTAGGCTGTGTTTCCTCATTTATAAAATTGAGATGGATATTAACCACTTTGCAGGGTATCGAGTGGATCAAATGAGGACTGGGTGAAGTTCTTAAAATAGTACTTACCCACTTTAGCAAAACATTCGGTGTTTCAGTTTGCATGAGAATTATTGCTTATGTGTTTGAACATTTGGGCCCCAGTCGCTGGTGCTGTTTTGGGTGGTTATGGCACCTCTAGGAAGTGTAGCCTTGTTGGGGGAAGTACGTCATTGCAGTGTAGATCTTTAGAGGGTGCAGTCTTGCTACACACCTCTGGAGGCAGGCTTTGAGGGTTTCTAGCCTCTCCCTATTTCCTGCTTGGTCTCTCTGCTTCCATGCATCCCCCACCATTACAAACTCTAACCTCTAACCCTCTGGAACCAACCATATCCAAAATAAATGTTTTGTTCCTTATGTTGCTTTTGGTCAAGGTGTTTTATCACAGTGATAAAAAGGTGACTGATGAACTTACGGCAACCAAGAGCACACCTGCCTTCCAGGCCTAATCCATCTTAGATACCACCTTTCTTGTTGAAAGCAAGTAAACAAAGGAAACTGTTCCTAAGCCCACACTTGCCTCTGCTGTAACATTGTTAGCCAGGCTTTTTGAGGCTTGATGCTTTCTTCTGTAAGATATATTGAATTATCTCTTAGAACACATGCATTACAGTTTTAAAGAATATCCATGGGAAGGGCCCTTTAAGATGGGTCTTTACAAAATGGCTGTACTTTGATATAGTCACAGACTGTTGAGCCTTGTGATCCCAGAAACTTTGTTCATTTTATATCAATATGTTAGCCTTTTAGGGACCAATTCATGGTACCCAAACTCCAAGGATATTGATGGAAAAAATATCTTTCTATTACTTCCTACTGAGACTCAGAATTAGTGTGGTTCATCTCTCCATGAGTAGTCTATCCTCTATAAAAATGAAAACATAAGTCAGGGCTAACAGAGAAACCCTATCTCAAAAAACAAGAAAGAAAGGAAAGAAAGTGCGGAGTTGAAGCAGAGATCATCTGGACACTCTTGAATAATGTGTCCCATGCTTTGCTGGCCATAGTATTTGCCTTTGTTTTTTTCTAGAGACAATTGGATCTGAAAACAAAAAGTCATGGATTATAGTGTTCCCGGTTAATATTGAGAAATGTCTGGTTTTGAGGCGTCACTTTTGGTAAGCTCAGTATAGAGCATCCAACCTACCTCCAACCCACTGCAGATGTTACATGGTCATTACTGAGGGTAGTAGACACAGTTTCTGCATTGTATTCTTTGTACTCTGCTCTTATATTCTGTCATTTGTTCAACAAACACTTAGAACCTGATCAATATGTTCATTGTCTGCTTTTAAGTGCTCCCTATAGGCCTCAAGGTCTTTTAACTTTTTAACAAAAACCCATGATCTTAGGTTGCTGGTTGTGCTGGTAAGATGCGGGAAGAGGCAGTAGAACTTTGGCTCAATGTCAGCAGCCCAAGAAGGAAATTTATTAGGCATTCAAGTGCGATAAGAAATGAGTGAAACGATGAAATCTTTTAGAAAGTACTTATGAAAAATTTAGACTATGAAAATTTGACTTTGATAAATTAGAAAGCCAGAAACAGAACCAGTTCCCTCTGGGTTTCCTTATCCTACTTATCCTAAATCAGCTAATAATCCTAATGGCTTTAAGTGGGTCTGTAAATGCCCTGCTATAAGTGTGACATCACATACACATAAGAGTTTTAGGGAAAGCCCAGTCCAGCAAGATGTCAGGAGATAGGTATATATGGCAGAGTGGCCCAGTGTCAAGGAAAGTAAAGAAAATGCTAGCAAGAGTGGGTATAGATGGTGAATCAGACTTGATGAGTAACTACTAGGTACTGGCATTGCGATACATCTGGAAAAGTTCTCCCAAATCTTAAAACATATAGCCCCTGTATTTGAGCACACAGCCAAGGGCCCTGTAAGACTTTGTAGGCTAGGTCAGTTCAAAGGTAGCAAGAAACCATTCTGGAACAAGTGATGGGGTAAACAAAAATGACTTGCTTGGTGAAAATCAGCCAGTGTACACCAAGAAATAGACAAAAGCTCTAAGCCTTAGCATTAAACCAAAGAATAATGAAGTTCTTTTGAAAAAGCTAACAGTACATTTTACTGGCCCCTGATTTAAGATTCTAGATCATTTGTGAGAATGTAGTTATCAAACTTTTGTGAAAAGAGTGCCTTGACAGGCATTGGTGGCACATACCTTTAATCCGAGCCCTTGGGAGGCAGAGGCAGAAGGATCTCTCTGAGTTCAAGACAGCCAAGACTACACAGAGAAACCCTATCCCAAAAAACCAGAAAGAAAAGAACCTCTATAAATATTTCCAAGTAGAGAGATGATAAGTACTTTCAAATCTGATATAAAAAGTATATGAAACATAAATAGTATATAAGACATAAGCAATACATAAAGTGCTAGAATAAGCTATCCAAAGCATTTAGCCACTGTCATATATGTCTGTGTAAATATGCATACACACACGCATATGTGTGAATATACTCTATATATTACTGTATATAGTTGGTCCTGTGTATCTGGGAGTTTTGTACTCATGAATTCAACCAACTTGCTGATGGAAACTATTCTGTACTGAACATTATTCCCTAAACAGTAAAGCCATTTATAGCATTTACATTGCAGTATATGTATGATTATACACTATGTATGTATGATTAGTAACCCAGAAATGACCTAAAGTATAGTAGACCTGTCCAACATAGTGGCATACACTGCAGAGACAGGAGAATTGCTTTATTGAGCCCTCAAGTTTGGGCCTATTGTCAGTTGCATGGCAAGACTTAAGCTTCTACAGATTTTGGTATGTGTCGGGGATTTCTGGAACCAGACCCCTATGGAGCTTGAGGAACAATTTTATATTTCTTAAGAAAATAAATTTAGCCAGCAGTGGTGGCCCACACTTTTAACCCAGAACTCAGGAGGCAGAGACAGGCAGATCTCTGAGTTCCAGGCCAGCCTGGTTTATAGAGCTGCCAGGGCTATACAAAGAAACCCTGTCTCAGGAAGCAAAAGGGGGGAGAGAGGGGGGAGGGAGAGGGAGAGAGAGGGGAGGGGAGAGAGAGGGAGGGGAGAGAGGGGGAGGGGAGAGAGGGGGAGGGGAGAGAGAGGAAGAGAGAGAGAGGAGGAGAAAAAAATAAATTTTTCAATGTGATTTATTTGTTGTATATAAGGGGGAAATTTTTTCTTCAATTTTGAATTATAGAGAAGAAAGGAGGTTAGTAAGTAAGTGCTTAATATTTCAACTAAAAGAAGGAAAAATCAACATTAAATTAGATATGGAAACCAGTCTGTTCCTAATTGTTTTCTGTATATACCTTGAGGGTGCCTGAGAAAAGCTAATCATCATTGGGCATTGCAGTGTTGCCTCTACAGTGGAATACAAACTCAGCACTTTGTGTATGTTGAAAATGGGTTCTCCCTACATTCCTCAGGCCAGTCTTGAACTTGAGAACTCAAGTGGCTCTGCCTTAACCTCTGGGATTCCTGGGACTGAAGGTGTGTGATACCATCATAGTCCCAATACTGTATAACTTCTCCCTTTCTGCACCTCTCAGCAGGCTACAGGTAAACTCAGGTCCAACTGGAAAGGACCACTTACAGGTTCACCTATCTAGTTATTGGACTAAGGCTTCCCTCAAGTCCTTCCCCTATGTGCCCATCAATTGAACTTTTTACAACATGGCAACTGATTTCATCAGCGTATGTAAAAAAAAAAAAAAAAAAAAAAACAGATATTTTTGTCATACTCTCTTCATGAGAAGCAAGTATTTGATCCATGCTCAGGGAGGGAACGGTACAAGGTGGTAAATACAGGATAGGGGTGTCATGGGGAGCCCTGTCTAAAGTGACCTAACTCAAAACCCTAATCTTGAAATTTCAGACCTGAGACCAGAGTTAGTTGGACTGTTCAGTCTGTTTTAGAGTGACCTCTAACCTCACCTGCTAGTGCAGTTCAGATAGGAGCCAGTCAGGATGGCTGGTCCTTTCCTTTCTTGGGCATGCATGCATCTGTGTTATTAGTATTGAGTACTCAGTGCATCATATACAAAAATGAGAATGAAGCTAATGCATTCATGATGTGACAGAACTGGATAAAAAGATGTGTTGTGATTTCATTGCATATTAGTAAAATTTAAAGTAGAGCCATATTTAACAAACCTGCTCCCCTCACAACAATGTTCTACTGAACTGTTGTCAGAAACATGGGGGGGGGGTTCTGTGTAAAGATTGCTGTCTTCAGCTTCTCTTGATACTATGTTTGTAAGTTATAGCTTTTTACACGACTTTAATGGATTGCTTTCCTACCTAAAAAGACCTCAGTACCTTCTCTGAAAAATAGATGCTGAATTACCAAAGACAAAAACAGCAGACACTTTCTATAATCACATACACAACGTTCCCTTAAGATTCAGCCCCTGACTCCAAGTGTTGGCTGACTTAAGACTATTTACTCTCCGGCAGAGTGACCCATGTTGACAAAGACTGCTACAAATGTCAGTCCTAACTGGAAGGAAAGCTCCGTGCTGTTTCAGGTGATAAAAGTGCCAGGTATCAGGTGATGGGTAAGGAAACCCACAGGAAAAGTAGCCGTGAGTCTAGTCTTGTGTGAGACTTTTTAGTCAGCCTCCTAGAGAAAGCCAGTTGCAGAGGAACCATGTAAAATGCACTCCCCGGAAAGGAGTGGTGCACTTGGGCTGCACCCTGCACTTCCGGCCACTCCCATGATAGTCTTCCAGCTCTGCCCTGAAGGAGGAACAAAGGATGGGTGTTAGTGTGGCTGCAGCAGACACTGCATCCATGTGTCTCTCATCCCCTAACAGAAAACCCCTGATGTCCGCCCCCCTTTACAAATGAGGAGTGTAACTCAAGAGGTGAGTGCTGAGCTTGGGTTGAAATTCAGGTTTGTCTGGATGTCACCCCTGGCTCCCTCACAGCAGCAGTTCCTGGGCTGCCTGAGGTAGAGAATCTATAACCACATTCGAGGGTGCTTCCTGACTACTCCCTCTCCCTGATAAGCAGGCCAGACATCTTCCCGGAGCATGTATGAGAGCACTTGGCCCAAATGCTGTCGTGAGACCTAAAAGTGGGACGGTGGTCAAGGTCTGGAGTAGCAATGTGTTGTCACAGAGGTGATGAGAGGTGGCATTGGGAAACCTGGCACTGGAAGACAGATTACAGCAAAACCTTTGAGTTTTAACTGCAGTATAAGGGGACCATTAGAGTACAGATGAGGATGGGAGTGTGAGAGAGTGAAACCCTCTGCTGTTTCTGTGTTTGGGGAAGAGTAGAGCCTAAGGCATGCATTGAGTTCACCAGAATGGCCTAGTTTGTGCAGTCAGTCTCACACAGATCAGTCGTCCAGACTATGCCTTATACTCTTTGGGACAAGAATGTTTGTTCATCAAAGAGATGTTTTTTGGTGATGGTATTAATGGTCACATATATCTTTTATGAACAGGAAAGAGAATGGGAGATGTTAAGTAGAAATGCCTGGCCTAGCGGAGCATAATCTACAATATGCAAAGGCCTGGGTTCATCCCTAGCACTGTGGGAAGGAAACAGCATAACAGGGATGTCATTCAAGTGGAAATGTTGTGTATCAGAGTGTATGTAAGGGGCTGGAGAGACAGCTCAGAGGTTAAGAGTAGCTGCTGCTCTTGCAGAGGACCTAGTTTGGTTGCCAGCACCCACGTAGCAGTTCATAGCTGAACTGCTGAAACCTCCAGTTTCAGGGGTCTGGCTCCCTCTTGTGGTCTTGTTGGTATCACATGATGCACATACACATGAAAAATAAAGGTGAAATTTTTTTGGTTTTGTTTTTGTTTGTTTTGTTTTTTAAAGCAGGGTTTCTCTATGAGGCCTAGTTGTCCTGGAACCTTCTTTGTAGACTAAGCTAGCTTCTTACTCACAGAGCTTCACCTGCCTCTGCCTCCCAAGTGCTGGGATTAAAGGCGTGGGCCACCACTGCCTGGCTGAAATAAATCATTTTTAAAGTATATATGGTAAACCTTCAGACACTGTTAATAACTCAGAAATGATAGAAAATCATAAATTTAAAATCTTTACTAGAAAATAGTGCAAAGAAAGTTGTAAAGGGAGGTTAGAGGGATGAAATATAAGGGGGACAAACAGCAAAAATTAAGATGGGAGATATATTCCAACTCTATCAGTAATAAAAAAAAAAAGGTGAATGGACTAGACAATCCAATTGAACTGCAGAGATTATCAGCCTAGGTTAAAAAAAAAAAAAATCATAACTCAGGAGGCAGAAGTAGGTAGATCTCTGTGAGTTTGAAGCCAGCCTGGTCTACAGAGCAAGTTCCAGGACAGCCAGAGCTGTTACACAAAGAAACCTTGTCTCAAAAATAAAATGAAATGGAAATAGAAACATAACAAGAAAAAAATTAACCAAATGGAAAGGTTTAAAAGTGGGTGTGGGTGCCATGGTGCCCGTGTGGAAGTCAGAGCACCTTCTGGAGTCACTTCTCACCCTCCACCTCGCTAAGGCGGGGTCTCGCCTTCTGCCACCTCACTGCCTACTTCTGGCCAGCTTGACCCATCCATGGTCTGCCCATTCTCCTGCCTCCTTTTCCATCTCACAGTAAGAGTCTTGGGATTACAGATGCCCAGCGCTGCATCCAGATTTTTACCTAGATTTCAGAGGTTGAGCTCAGGTCATCAAGCTTGTTCAGCAAGTACTATTACCTCCTGAGGCACTATACATACATCACACACCTTCTTTGTTTAATGAATAAAATTGACAGTCTTTTCCTGGATTGGCTGAAAAAAGGGGAGAAGACTCAAATTATTAGAATCAGAAAGAAGATATAGTAATACTAAAAGAATCCATGAACTGTCTTAGGCCAATAAACTGACAAGTGAAGTGGTCATATTATTAGAAATATCTATTAATTGATGACATGTTCATCTAGTGATTGACATTGTGATGTGTTTACAGGCTGCTGCCTTCTCCTCTCAAGGATGCAGTGGAAGTGTCCACCTGGAGAAGATGCTACACGATGCAGGAGGTGAACTCTGCCCTGAGTAAAATCCAGCTGGTGGGATATTCTCAAAAAATTGTGAGTGTTGATATCTTTGTGAGTGTTTTCGTGAGTGCCACCCCTCTGTTGAGTCCCTGGGGGACTCTTGGAGCTCTCTTTTTCAAGCTGCCCTGTCACTTTCATGTTAGTTCCAAGAAAAGAGGGTGTAGATAGATCTTCCCCAGCCTCCTTGCTTTTTAGTGGTACTCAATCATCACCCCTGTTCCCTGACATCAGCTAGAACTGGGTTGGCCAGCTGGTGATGAGTCTGAGAAACCAGACACAGCCTTACCCCTATCTAAGACATAGGCAATAGTAAACAAATAGCTCTGTTGTTGACCTGCAGCTAGAACCACTCAGAACTGAACCTAGCCTAAAGTAGAAAAGGAAAAGTAGTCTTTGACTCTTGGCTCTTAGAGTAACTTGTTACCCTTGCTCTTAAATGCCTGGGCCTGTGTACCTGGTAACAAGACAGGAGCAGAAGACTAAGAAGACTCCAGGATCACTTCCATCTGTTACTTCCTTTTGTCTTCAGTTTGCTTTAAAATAAGGGCATTTCTGTTGCTCTTTCCTTTAAACTGACCCAGCTTGCTGACAGCATGTTCTCTGGGCTTTTTTGTTTTGTTTTGTTTTGTTTTGTTTTGTTTTTTAGGAGCTTTTTGGCGCTGTTCAGGTGACTCCTCTGAGCTCTGGCTATGCCCTAGGAAGCTCCAACTGGATTATCCAGTCCCATTATGAGAAAGTGTCTTACGTCTCTGGATCCTCCTTGCTTACCACACACCCTCAGGTAAATTAACTGTTAATCCCCAGCCTGTGTTTACTTAATTCAAATTTAGAATGTCTCCAGTATACTATGAGCAGTTTTTAAACCTTCACTGTCTCTATTTCTTAGATACTCTGGGAGAGTTAGACTGTTTAGGTCCTTATATTCAGGATTGTGTTTTCCTTGGAAGGAATGCTGTTGTGCTCAAGGTCACCTCTAGGTTGATGATTCCTGGGCCTTCCAAGACCCTGCCTGGCCTGATGTAGGCCACAGAGATTGTTGATTCTCTGAGCACACAGTAACTGCTGAAGACTTAACAAGAGCAGGGAGCAGGCTGATCTCAGTGTCAGGATTGAGTGGCCACCAGACAAGGTCTCTGCTTATAAGTCTTATCTTCAGTTGACTGTCACTAGGACAAAGATGAGTAAAGAAATGAGCCGTGTGATTTCAGACTGGGTAGGAGTCGTGTGAACAGCACAGCAGGTTTATTTCCAGGGAGATGGAGATAGTCTAGACCGGCTGGTCCATCTGAAACCAAGACTGAAGAGCTGTGTGACGGTATGGGGCAAAGCCTGCAAAAATGGCTGATGAAGAGTCCCTGGAGCAGAGCAGGCAGGGCATGTAAAGTGCGGAGAAAGCCCGTGAGTCTACAGTATACTACACAGCCAGGAAAGGAGCAAGGCCAGGTCACACAGGCCTTTGTAGACTGTGATGAGTTCTGGTTGGCTTGTTTTGTGGTGTAATTGTGGTATGTGTACTTGTAGTATGGGTATGTGCGTGTGTGTATACGCATGCATGAGAAAAAAGATAGAGGCTAGGCATCTTTCCTTGATCCATCTCTACCTTGATTCTGTGAGACAGGGTCTCTCACTGAACTTGAAGCTCCCTGATGAGGGATGTCCTTCTTTATATGTTTCTCTTATTGGTTGATGAATAAATTGCTGACTATCCAGTAGCCAGGCAGGAAGCATAGTTGGGGCTACCAGACAAGGAGAAGCTGGGGAGAGGAGGCAGAGGGAAGCCGCCAGGGAAAGATGCCATGTAGTCACTAAAGGAATAACATGTCAGGGCTTTCTCCTGTAAGATAAGACCACATGGAAGTACTTAGATTAATAGAAATGGGTTAATAATTAAGAGAGAGCTAGCCAATAAGAAGCCTGAGCCATTGACCAAATAGTTTATAAATTAATAGATGCCTCTATGTGTTTATTTGGGACTAAATGGCTTCAGGACCAGGTTAAACAAAAACCTCTATCTAAAGCTCACCAATTCTGCTAGACTGGTTAGCCAATGAGGATCCACCTGTCTCCACCCCCAACTCAGATAGGTTACAGACATGTGCCATCAGACTCAGCTTTTTAAAGTGGGTGCTCGGGATCTGAACTCAGGTTCTCTCAGGCTTATGCTGCAGGCACTTTACCTACTGAGCCACTTCCCAAGCCCCGCCCTATTGTAAGTTATGTTTTGTTTGATTGAAATGGGGTCTTAGTTTGTAGCTTTGGCTGGCCTAAAACTCACCATCTAGACCAGTCTAGCTTCCAACTGACAGATTGACCTGCCTCTGCCTCACCCACCACCCCTTCCCATTGTGTTTTAATGTGGAGGGGAAACTATTGGCAGGTTTAAGTTAGTCATGCATTAGAGTTACAGTTGGCAGTAAATAAGTTACATATAAACATTTTTATGGATATAATATTTAACCCTTGGGCATTTGTAGAGAACTTACTGTTTCTTTTGTGTTCAAAAAGGAAGAGTGGTCAAGATTAGGTAATCAGTTGCTGAACATACAACTTATAGGAGTCCCTGTCACGTTTTGTTTTTGAAATTGATTGTTTATTAATGTAACCTTAAATGTTATCATCTTCATAATAGAACAGAAGTTGAGGCTTCGACCCGGAGCCCCTTCCGCTTCCTTTGTATTTCTACCCTTTCCCTGACAGTGGTCTATACCACAACCACCTCCTCCTGTCTCAACGTTGCTTTCCCTGGGTACATAGAGAATCCTCATTCCTGTGCTCTGTTCCTTTGTGGGGTTAATGCTTGCCACACTTCTTACAAAAAGTCCTCATAGTTTAGAAATACTTGTGACAGATAAATGTATGATTTAAGCGTGATATTTGTATGTGTATACGTACATATAACCTTACAGAATGGCTGACTCAAGCTAATTAGCTTACCCCATTTTCAAATAGGAAAAAAATAATCCTTTGTTTTGTCTGAAACACTGGGTACTGCCACCAGTCTGCAGTGTTTATGTTTTATGTTGGGGCGTGGACAGGCTTTCATGTGACCCAGACTGGCCTCAAACATGATGTATAGCTAAGGATGACCTTGGACTCTGTCCTCCTGCCTCTACCTCCAAAGTGCTACCATTATAGGTGTACCACCACCCCTGGCTCATACCTTCTTTTACAACTAAGTTTTATCTCACGGTCTAGAGGAAACAAGTTCCTGTGTTTTCCTGTAGCTAGCAGAATTCTGGGCCCTTCCCGCTTATTGAGATCAAAATCCCATCAATGTCATCATAATCTGCCTCATTGAATCAAATTTTTTTATTGGCAGCTTCTTTCATTCTTGATGTATTCTGCCCTAAAAGACAGGAGGATGACTTGGCTGCCAGCTGCTCTGATTTGTCCTGCTTAGATCAAAACCTTTACAGTACTGTTGACGTAATTTCCAGTAAATTGTCCTTACAAGGGCCATAAATTTAAAGGGAAAATAAGGTCTTGAGAATGATGAACAACATACCTAAATAATTGGTTTTAATTTCTAATTGGCAATCTGTACTATATGTAACAAAGAAAAGAAATAGATTTTTCCTTCATCCATATTCTTGGTTTTGTATTGAATAAGTGGAAATAAAGAAGCTGAGTTTGAAAAGAAGCCTGATGGTCTACTGTGGAGGTCAAGAAACTGTGCCCAGGACTGTGCCTGGCCCACCACTTACTTGGGGAGATGGGGTGGATTAATGAAATAAATAAACAAACCAGGCTTTATTTGGTTACAGACATACCTGTTTGTGGATCACTTATAGCTTGGTACATGCTATGATGGCAGGTTTAAAATTAAACTTCACAGAGAGTGCTGTCCTCTGGTCTGCCTGATCTGAGCCCCTGCAAGCGTTGAAACACAGCACAGAATGCTGCAGTGATGTGTAAATACAAGGAAAGAGGCTTTTGTTTACAATGGAAGCAGCAAGAGTGGAGAGGTGGCTTTAAGAAAACATAGGCTGAGCTGGACAGTAGTAATGCACACCTTTATTCCCAGCAATTAGACAGCAGAGGCAGGCAGATCTCTGTGAGTTCAAGGGCAGCCTGTGCTGTGGAAAGATCCTTCTGTACATTGTAAATATGTATTACTCTCATTGATTAATAATAAAGGATAAAGTTAGATGGGACAATCAGACTGAGGACTGGGATGAAGAAGGGCAGAATCAGGAGAGACGTGATTGAGTCACCCAAGAAACAAGATGCCAGAAGACCAGTAAAGCCACGGGCCACGTGGCAGTACATAGATCAATAGAAATGAATTAATTTAAAAGTAAGAGCTAGTTAACAATAAGCCTGAGCTATTGGCTGAGTATTTTGTCATTAATATAATCTTTTGTGTGCTTATTTGGAGCCAGGCCATTGGGACAGAAAAATTGTGCCTCCATTTATAAGGAAAAAAAGCAATCTTGTGTAAGTATGGCTGGAAAAAGAGAAGAAAATTGAGGCCATGCCAGAGAAGAGTATATTGAGCAGGAAGGAGGGGCACAAATTCTCAGCACTGACCCTGTTGGCACTGCCACTCAGCCACCATGCCCAGCTCTGACTCCTGTGCACCCTCTGATGGTATTATCTGCAAAGGCACCACTGAGTGTCACTTAGATCTTCTCTTTCTTCTGGCTGAAATCTCCAGTATGGAGTCGACACACACAGTGTTTTTACTAAATTTTAAAGGAAGTGCTTTTACAATCCCTTACAGGATGCTTTGCAGTCCCTTGGATGAAATGTGTTCATGATCCACACTTTTTTTAAGTTTTCTTTTTTACTTTCTGGGTTTTTTTTTTTTTTGTTTTGTTTTGTTTTGTTTTGTTTTGTTTTTAGACCTGGCCCCCTTGAAGAGTGTGAGATGAGCTTGTGATCTTCTGCCCTTTATTTCCTTCCTTATATCTTAGGGTTAAATTTGTTGCCCTACCCCATTTAACTCTTCTGTTGTCATCTAACTGTTAGATTTTGGTATGCAGTGCTTTGTGGTTCATCTGAAATAGGTTAGAATGTCCTCCACAGTCTTCACTCCTTAAGTAGCCCAGTGGTGCTTTACCATACTTTTGTTTTCAGTCCATTCTGTCTGGTTAGACTAGGGTTAGACAGGATTTTTTTTTTCTTGGTTTCGCTGCTGTTAGCACATTTAATTGTACATACGAATGTATTTCACTGCACTATTTCCACACATGCACGCAGTGCATATTGATCATAGCCAGCCATTGTTTGTTCGTCCTTACCACCCCCTCTTCCAGTGCCTCCTAATCACTGTCCTCTTTTGGTTTGGGATGGGGGAGTATGGATTTCTTTTTCCTTCCTGCACATGAAAGAGAACATGCAGTACTTTGCTTTCTGTTTCTATAGCTGGTAATTTCCTAATGTACTGTTCCAGTCACATCTATTTGGCTGCACATGACAAGATTTTTGTTGTTGTAGCTGAGTGGGCTACGTTGTGTGGCTATCTGCCTTACTCCCTTCATCAGTTCATGTCTTGTGAGCACTGAGACAGAGTTCTTATCTTTGCTTTGTTTTCGTGAAGTCTTATTGTCCATGTCTCATAAATGTGAATTCTTCCCATAATCCAAAGAAAATATTTAGAATTTTGAAACCCTTAAAACTGTTGTTCAGATCTAAGGTTGCCACTCAACTTGTTGGTTTGATTTTGTATTGTGGACAATTCTGAATTTTCCTGAAAGTTTAGTTGCTGTTTGTTGGTTTGTTTTATTTTAATGCAGTACTTTGATGTAGATGCTCCACCGTGAAAGTTAAATCCCGTAAAATTGGGACAAAGGCCACAAGAAAGCTGAGCTACAAACAGGCCCTGAATCTGTTGGTGCCTCCGGCTCACTTAATGGACCCCAGGGAGCCAGGAGGGGATCACAGCAGGCTGGCCCCTCTCTCCCTCTCCCTCTCTGTCTCTCTCTGTCTCTCTCTCTCTCTCTCTCTCTCTCTCTCTTTCTCTGAAATAATGTGTACTGCTTAAGTGCATGCCTGTGTGTGTTTGTATTAATTTCTCATGAGGCAAAGCTATTTGTAAGCCCCTCCCTTTAGCAGTGGAGTGTCTGAAGAGGCAAGGGAAGACAAGATGGTGGATGCGACCTTTACAGAAGTTCTGTTAGGGAAGAGCTTTTCTCCACAGTGCAATTGAACAACATTATTATAAGACCAGAAGTTCACTGGGGAGTCCAGGGCTTTCAGGTAGTAGACTGAGGAGTTCATGGAAGGGTGAGGTTTGAATTAGTTTTGGAGAGCAGAGTTGTGATTTTTTTTTTTTTTTTCCTTTCCTAGGCAATAAATCCATAATTGTTTCACTCATTCCTTCTTTCCTGCCATCTGGGATTTTTAAGGTGTAAAGGGCCTTCAGATTTCTCTGGATCCTTGCTGATTAGCATTTTCACTTTCTTTTAACCAGACTGCCATTTCCCCTGTATATTTCAGTCATTTAGTCTTCTGCACCCTGGCTTCCTTTTGTTGTTCCTCCTGGATCCAGTTTTACATCTAACAGTGAAATGACTGTCTCACCTTAGGGATGTGCTCCCGTATTTCCACTCTGTTCAATAAGTGTTATTGCCAAAAGCCATTTCCTGATTCAGAATGCTGACTTCTTATTGCCTGCCCTGTTCATAGGCATCATTCTGACCTGTTAAGACCTTTCTCAGTTACACTCTTTTTACTACTGTCCTCTGCACTTGCACACACAGACACATAAGCCTTCATGTGCACATGTGTATATACATACATCACCACACTTGCATATACATAAAAAGTTAAGTGGAAAGAGAAAGAGACTGTTGAGAGGGAAAAGGAAGAAAAGGTAATGGAGGAGCGAATATGATCAATGTGCATTATATATGTGAATGAAAATGTCAAAACCAAACCAGTTGTGTGTTTTATAAGTGAATGTGTGCTTATAAATTAATGTTAGAGGACCAATACAGTAGTAAACACAGTTCTTACTAGGCTTAGAGTTTGTGATTTTTGTTTTTGTGGATATAGATGTTTTGCCTGTGTGTATGTATGTCTGGTACCTACAGAGGTCAGAAGAGGGTATCAGATCTCCTAGAACCGGAGTTATGGATGATTTTTGAGTCACTGTGTAGGTGATGGGAAGTGAACTCCAGTCCTCTTTAAGAGTAACCAGTGCTCCTAACTTTGAACCATCTTTCCAGCCCCAGACTCTAATCTTAGACTTTTTACTGTTTTATTCCATCTGTTTATAACCATCAAGTTTTGCAAGGAACTGTTAACAAGTTAAGTTTTTCTTTTTGTGTTAAAAGATTTCCCCCTTAAGCACCCATCATGTAGCTGTTGACACCAGTAATATATATGAATTTATCTTTGGTGAAGTAAAGACATTTGAAGTGTCACCTGGGTGTGGATAATGTCACTAAAGCCTTTCAGCCTGTATCTGTCCTGGAGCCCTCCCTAGGCATCAATAAGGCTGTCTCTGCATAGGACTGACATTAGAAACATCAGTAAACTGACCACCAAGTATCTTGTAATGGTTCCAGATCAGGTTGCTCACATTGGACACCGCCCTACATTTGCTTGTGGGTTTTTAGTTTTCAAAAGAAGGTGTGGATGGCTAAGGCTCAGAGGTAGTGCCAGAGTAGTTCATTCTCCATTATGTTTCTGGTTCAGTTGTTCTTAAACTTTTGAGGTCATGGCCTTTTCTGACCACCTAATTAAATCTGCAGAGGTACACAGAATCAAATACACCATTTCAGGGGGCCTGGGGGTCCTCTGAGGTCCTCCTCCATCTCAGTCAGTTTAGTTGCTATCTTAAACGAAATATGTCACTCATTGTGCTGCTGGGTTCCCTGGGTCACCATTTTAGTTTCCTTCCGGTATACACAGGGAACAGGCCAAGGCTTGGTGCATAGCTGCTGCTAAAACCCATTGTGTCCCCCACCAATGCACACTTACTGCCTTTTGTGGAAACAGTGATACATAGGTATAGATCTAAGAAGTTCTGCCCAAGAATAGACAAGGCAGTTAGATGCATTAGTAAATATCTTCGGAGAGGAGCCGAGCCAGTCATGTGCTGCATGTTCAACACTGAGCTCTCTCTGCCCAGTTAAAGTTTCTTCAGGTTATGAGCAGTTTGTAACAGGACCATACCTTGTTATTTAATGGAAGAATGAAGCCCATGTCTCCATACTTTGATACTTAAAGGTGAATCTCTCAAGAGGTTTGGACACTCAGAGTTGACAGTCTAGATTTGGGACTTTACTGGGCTGCTTTCTTTGGATGTTCTTTCTTTACTGGGGAGTAGACCAGGCCCGCAGCACCAAAAGGAGGGATGAGAGAGACATCTTTATAAAGTGTGTGGTGTGTCTGGTACTTTTTCGGAACAGTCAGTACAAGTTTTGGAACAAGATGAAAATATCTTTAGACTCTCCGGCCTCTCAGTTCTTGTACCTTTGTTTCTAGTCAAATCCTAATTTATGCAGAAAAGCAGAATCTTAAGTGCTCTGAAAATAATCATAGTTTAAATCATGCTAGGTAAAAAAAAAAAAAAAAAAAAAAAATGCCAGCATCATAAAGAATCCATTGTCCTGTGCCAGTGGGGTTCACAGTTCACCCACAGATACTCACAAGAGTTGACTGAAGAGGGTAGGTCAGGACTGGCCATTTCATAGGAACCTGGCTCGAGGCTTGCTCAGGAATTGGGAATAGGCATGTTTCTAACCCAGTGTTCCTTCTGGTTCCTCCAAACCTTGCTACATAGGTAAATCACCTTGCCTCTGTCTTCCCATAACATGTGATTGTCTCCTACACTTACCAGTTATTCTGAGAATGCAGTTACTTGGTTCAAATGTGATTCCCAGGCAAGCAGGAGGAGCATTCCCTAGAAACTTGCCGGAAATACAGACTCTCAGGCCCTACATTGGAATAAGTCAGGAACTATGGAGATGAGCACAGCGGCCCTTGTCTAGCTTACCCTCTGGGTGACCCTGACCCCTGCTGAAGTTTAAAAACATGTAGAATGCATGTGCATGGCACTCTTGAGAGGGGAACATTGGAAGCAGGAAGCCTTTCCTGTGATTGGTAGGGAACCTTCAGTGAGGTTGGATGTGATGTGAGGCCAGCCAGTTATGATAGAATTGTTGCTCACTCCAGAGTTACAGAGCCACCACTGTGAGCGAACTTTCTGCTGGACTAGACCAGCAAGAGAAGCATTTACTTACCCCGTTGCTGCTTAGAGGTAACTGTCCTTTGTAAGCTGTTAATTAGAGTGTTCTTTTGTCTTTCAGCCCATGGACCAAGCTTCTCTCAAAAACAGCGATGTTCTGGTTCTCACGGGACTCACACAGATCCCCACTGCCAACCCAGACGGCATGGTGGGCGAGTTCTGCAGCAACCTTGGTAAGGGCCTTCTCAAGGCTGAACTTGTATTCTGCATCCTAGGTTTATTTCTCATCTGAGTAGCACTGCTTCCTTCCAGTCCTTCCTGCCCTCTGCTATCCCTCTGAAGCCTCCCTGCTCTCCTTGTCTTCCACCCCTCAGGTTCCTCCTCCAAATGTACTGTGTCCACAGGAGCCCTTCTTAGGGAATGTAAATCTGAAAGTGTGCTAAGAGTTGTACAGCCATACACCAGAATTGTTAGCAGCTTCTAGAAAGGTGGTCAGCATTTTTTCACAGACCACGTTGGTTAACCCCTTACTCTTCATGGCAGGAGAAGCATGCTTGCAGGAAACAGCAGAAGGGTCACATTCCCTTACTCTGCTTTGCACATACTGGCACAGAAATGATTCACACTTGAAATTCATACCAGTGAAAAGATGGGTGCATGGAATTGTTCTCACTAAAACTTGGTTGCCTTTATTTTTTCTTCTTTGGGATAAAGACAAAATTGAGAGCCTTTGGGATGTTTTCTGCTTAGAAAAACATTGATTTTTCCTTCACGTAAAATTGTTAGTGAAGTCTTGCAAATCCCATCCTTATTTTAGGAAAATAGGCTGGCTCCTGTCTTTGTCCGTGTAGGCTATGATGACAAAGTCTCATCGTTGGTGTATAAACTGACATGACGGTATGATCAAGGGAGTGGTTTTTAATGTAGATATGAGAGAGAACATGGAGAAGCATCTGGAAGAGTCTACAGGAGAGAAAGAAGTAGAGTGAGCATGGCCAGCAGACTGCTTATAGCCAGAACTCTTGAGGGTGAAGGAGACAGCAGAGGACGGAGAATAGAGAGACTTTTGTGAGAGAAACAGAGAGGAGAAAAAGGGAAGCCATGAGCTGCAGAGAATTTAAGGGAGAAGAGGAGGTGGGAAGCTAGGATGCTCACATGGACTTTGAAATGTGTAACAGGTAGTTGTGATACTGAGGGAGCCTGGAGGTCAACATGTGCTTTGATGTGCTGATAGGCACCACAGTAGCTACGTGTCCCTTCTGCCAGAAGTAAAGGAAATGACTAGATTTGGTAGATGGGAACCAGTTTCACAACCAACAGAAATCCTCCTATTGTCCAGGTTGAGCTCATTTCTGGATATTCAGACTGCCTTTTGGAGTTTGGGGACTTGGAGTTTCCTTTGGATCTAACAGTTGGGTGGCTTAGGCAGTGAGCATCTGTCTCACAGTCCTGGGACTGGGAGCTCTTGTGCCACACTTTTCCTGCATTCTGACATAGAGCAAAGGAAGCCTCTCAGTTCCTCTTCATACAGAGACACTACTCTCACCAGGGGATCTCTGCCCCCATGAGCTCATCCAAATGTAATTACCTCCCTCCTCAAGTCCCTACTGAACATCATCTTATTGGCTGTCTGGCTGCCACATACAAACTCTGCAGGGCAAGAGGCACAAACATTAAGTGTGAGATAGCTCCAAGAGGGGCTAAGGGGATGACCTTCACCTCCCAGCAACTTTAAGTGGTATTACTCTGGCTCCAGAAGGCACTGTCCTTTGAAATCTCCTGAGCCTTGCTACTAATGCTGTTTTTATTCTTTGCCGTGTAAAGCCAAAGGTAATTTATTCTTGCTGTGGAAAAGCTGTTGCACTGGTCTCTGAGAGCTTCTGAGTTTTGTGTATTTGTTAATAATATAGAACCATAGACTCAAGGAACTTTATATTTGGGGAAAATCCAGCATCTAATGCACTGTGTCAGATGGGGGTCCACTAACCACTCTCCTCAAGATCATCGAGGTCAGCTAATAAAAATGCAAAGTTGAAGGTCCTATCACAGATCCACTCGGCTGGGGAGAGGAGGGCCTGGGAGAAAAGCCGTGTATTCAGTATGTGCCCTAGGTGATTTTTATACAAACTAAAGCTTGAAAAGCACCGGCTCAATCATTTTCCTCACGTAACTAATGAGGAAACTGAGGCCACGCCAGGTGAGGCGGGCAGTAGACTATCCAGTCTCTCTGAAGTGTTTCCTTCATCCTGTGTTCTAATGGCAGCAATTCACAGCCTCCAGGAGACCTGTCTATCACAGCAGGAATGGGCAGGGCTCATGGCACTAGACTTCAGATCCCACACCCAAAGCCACCTGCTTTCATTGTTTTATAAATGAAACAAAAGCAGACTTGACTTTACAGATTTTCAGCTACTCGCACTTTTAACACATTACAACCCACAAGTTGTGATTAATTCTACATTCCATAACTGGTTTCCGGTGTTTAAGTGTTTAAGAGATAGTTTCTTACAGACAAATACTAGTGAAAGAAAGTGCAATGAAAATAACTTAAATGAAAAGACAGTTTATTTCCTTCTGGATCACTCAGCCATGGTGAGAGACTGAGCAAAGACATCCTGCAAATTTTAGATAGGATTTAAAGAGAAGGGGCTGGCTGAAGTTTGGGTTCAATGGAGTCATTAAAACACACACCGTCTTCCCAGAGACGGTGATGAGAACATCAGCCTTCAGGCCTGTGTCGCCCTGATGTGTGCTCCTCTGCAGAAGAAACAGACGATTGTGAAAGCATTGGGTCATAAGAGCAGGCTGTGGCAGGAAGGTTGTGAGAGGACATATAGAGAATAGCAGAGTTATGTGTGACGGGAAGCCTGTGATGGGAGGAAGTTTAGAGTAGGTAGGAAGTGGGAAGGGCTGGACTCTACTAGCATGGACTTTGAAATGTATAATAGGTACTGGTGGTATTGCAGGAGCCTGGTGCCAGAGGTAAGGGAAATAAAGGACTCCTTTAGATTGATGGAAAGTAGTTTCTTGAATTCTTGAGGGATGCTCTGCTGGCTTTTATCTAACAGCCAGAAATCCTCCTACAGTTTAGGTGAAGCTCACTTCTGGATGTTTGGACTGCCTTTTGGAGTTGGGAGAATTGAAGTTTCCTTTTAATCTGACGAAAGCTACATAGCAAGACTCTATCTCAAAATCAGACGTGAGAAAGCAGAAGAAATTAATTACTGTTTTAAAGGCTGCGTTTGCCCTTAACACTGTCCTTTGGGTGCCATCTCCTCTTTTCTCAACTTTTTTCTAGCTCTGACCGTTCGGAATGGAGGAAATGTGTTGGTTCCCTGCTACCCTTCCGGAGTGATCTATGACCTCCTGGAGTGCTTGTATCAATACATCGACTCCGCTGGCCTCTCCAACATCCCCTTCTACTTCATCTCCCCAGTGGCCAACAGTTCACTTGAATTTTCCCAGATTTTCGCTGAGTGGTATGTCAGTGTCCTGTCTCAAATTCTGCTTCAGTATATTCAGTTAGTAAGGATGAAAATGAGTCTCTGTGTGTGTGTGTGTGTGTGTGTGTGTGTGTGTGTGTGTGTCTGTCTGTCTGTCTGTCTGTCTGTGTGTGTGTCTGGTCTGTCTGATCAAAAGACTGAACTACTGAAAGTAAAATCCCACATACTTCAAGAGTTTAGAAGCATAGTTACCAAGGAGAGGATGAAAGAGTCTTGTCCGTTCTCAAAAAAATAAAGAAAAAGAAAAATCATTGCTTACTTCCCTACCTACTGAAAAGAGAAGTTAGTTCCCTTCTAAAAGGTCTTCACCCCCATAACCTGTTTTTCTTTTCTCTTTGGTTTTTTAAGACAGGGTTTCTCTGTATAGCTTTGAAGTCTGTCCTGGAACTAGCTCTGTAGACCAGGCTGGCTTCAAACTCACAGAGATCATCCTGCCTCTGCCTCCCAAGTGCTAGGATTAAAGGCGTGCACCACCACTACTGGCTGAAAACAGAATTTTACATTACTCTGTCCAAACGTTTTCCCGCGCTCCCACCCATGACTTTGGTATGGGAGTTTTCTTCCCACTAAATTGTGGTTTCTCCCTGAATTGACACTGCTCATCTTGGTGGGTAGGAAGGACTATACTTTGTTGTTGGTCCTCACTGTTTTTATCCTTTACACGCAGGTATCTCTCCCATATAGGATGCCCTAAGCGTTATTTGTAGATTGAATCAGGATGCTGGAAATTTGTTTTCATCCAGATCCCCAGTAAAAATATTGCAACACACTCCTGGGCCAAGCCCTGAAGGCACAGTAGACAATGCATCCACCTTGCCAGGTATGTGGCTGCAAGTATGGCTGTCACCCAGAGTACACAGGATGAGAGTACTGTAGGGTCTTTCTGTGATTTTGTTTTATAGATGTTTGTTAGCTTGTAAGTGGGTAATCCATGTTTACTGTACCAGAAAAAAAAAAGAGACCATGAGCCAACACCAACCACTACTGTCAGGATAAACCCACTGTTAGCATAGTAAACAGTTTTGAGACAACACCTTGCCAAGTATGACTAATTTAAATTCTGATTTTGTTTTCCTAAAGGGGTTCTAGCTCAGTAGTGCAGTGCTTGTGTAGCAGAAAACATTTAATTATATTAAACCATTATGAAATCTTTGGGAAGACCAGCATTTACTTACATTCCCAGCACTTGGGAGGCTGAAGCAGGAGGATCACTGGTTCAAGGCCAGACTCAGCTATAAGTCAGACCTTATCTCAAAAAAAAAAAAGGTAACACAGAGCTGCAATATAGTCTCCTTTTTACATCACTTGCATCTGTATAATTTAGCTTATTATCTTGCTATTGGCTGGCAGGGCTTTTCCTTTTAGGAATACGTCATAAATTGATACTGTTTTATATATGTATGATGACAGCATGTGCCTTAGGTAAGTTACTAAAAGTGGAGTTACTGGAATAAAGGGTAGAAATATTTTTTAAAGTTCATTATCTGACACTAAATTACTTGCCAGAAAGACTTTTATGTAAATTATTCCTTTTTTTTTTTTTTTTTTTTTTTTGGTCCATTTACTTCTTAGAGGTTTTATATCTCTTACGTATTTGAACTCTGTGTATATATTATAGATATTAACTTTTTGTTAACATTCTCTAGCCATTTTTCTCATTTTGACACTTTTTAAATTTTACCTTGATTTTTTTTCTGCTTAATTAACTTTGTGCTTTAGAATAATTTTAGATTTATAGAAAAGTATAATAATATAAAGTTCCTGTACACCTTTCATCTGATTTCCCTTGATGTTAATGTCACTTGTGACCAAACATATTTATCAAAACTAAAATGTCAGCGTGACTAGAGAAATGTTTCAGAGGTTGAGAGCATGGATACTCTTTCAGAGGACTTGAGTTCAAGTCCTAGGACCCACATGACAGCTCCCAAGTATCTGAAACTCCAGTCCTAAAGGTAGATCCTATCTACTACTGCACACGTGTGATGCACGCACATACATGCATGCAAAACACACACATACACACATACAAAATAAAAATAATTAAACCTTCAAAAAGAGAGAGAACTTAAGAACTAAGTAATAACAGGTCCAGAAGCATAGGCTTCTACTCACAACATTTAGGAGCCTGGAGGAAGGAAAATCCAGAGATCAAAGCTAGCCTCAGCTGCGTAGTGAGTTTGAAGCCAGCCTCGGCAGCATGAAACACTACCAGACCAGAGATCTGGGAGCCACAGAATGAGTGTGCTTGCCTAGGGAGTAACATTCAAAAAGCAGCTGGTAAGAGATGAAGACCAGCTCCCCAAGGGGTTCTGGGGAAAACAGTAGGAAGACAGGGAGAAGGAATGGTGTAAAGAGGAGTGAGATTAGACATAGGTTCTTTCCTGAGTGACTTAGGAATCGTGGGAAACTCAGCATTAGGTCACTGCCTTACCTCCTACCAACTGCCAGTCTTGTCCTGAGCTACATATGGGAGTCCTCTAGGCAGCTGGAAAGTACCATCTGAAAGCCACAAGGTACTGAGATTTTGAAAGTGTCACCATACCAGTGTGGCCTGGAGCCCAAAGATGGCTGCTCCAGGACCTTTTCCCAGTCAGGGTCAAAGTCCCCATTTGCTTTAGATACCCTGTTTCACTTTGTTAGCCCCCTTGGTGCAGCCTGCCTGCAAAGCACTTTCTCCCTGATAGGAACGAAGTTGCAGTCTAGAGCTGTAGCCTTGAGTAACGCAGCAGGAGATTGTGGTGGAACCAAGTTAGGCCTGGTCACCCCAAGCCAGGACCGCCATGCATCCACTCAGACTTGCCGCTTCCCCTCTTTGTTGCTTGGAATGAGGACAACCTCAGATCCAACTGCTTCCTTGTGCCTGATGGAAGCTGCTCTGTGGTTCCTGATGGCAGGGCCTTCTGCTGTAGCCTGCAAAAGTTCCTGCTCCCTGACAGCCCAGTGTCTGCCCCAGCTCCAGACTTAAGGGTGCATTTGCTTGCTTGGTGGTTAGGTTTGTTTTCTTTTTAGAGGAGAGAGTGGAAGGGAAAGTCCCAGAGACTTCCTGTGCCACAGTGCCCTCAGAAGTGTATAGAATCTGACACCTGGACCCCTTGTTTTTACAGTATTCTCACAGGCTTCTTAAAATAAGTTCCTAAAACATATGGTATGGTGTGCATGCTTGTATGTGTGCTTGCATTGACCAACCTGGTCACTACCCCTTGATTGGTCAGTTAAAAGGGTTTTTTTGTTTTGTGATGTTTTGTTTGTCAAATTGCAGTTTTCTGGGCTTCTCTGTAATTTTTTGTTTTGAGCCAGAATCTTTACTCTGTAACCCACTCTGGCCTCAAACTCAAATCCTTGTCTCGGGTTCTCTTACAGCCGGCTGAGCCGTGCTTCTGTAATGGAATAGGGCTTGTGCACCAGCAGAAAGCCTTGTCTCAGAAAAGGCATGTGCTCTTCTCCCAGACGCTGCTGAGTGTAACGCGGTGTGTCAGGCTGGATCCTGGAACAGAAAAAGGACCCTGAGTGGGAGATAGCTAAATCCAAATCAAGTCTGGGCCATGGTACAGGGAGAGAGTTCTTGTCTTTCATGCACAAAGCAAAAATCAAAACAGTTATAATAATGATAGCTCCAAAACCTGAGTGCCTAATGTGCTCACCTGGGCATAGCAGTGTCACACCAGCCCTTGTGAGTTCCAGGTCACCTGAACCACATAGGAGCTGGGTACAAAGAATGTATCACAATTGTGTAAATTGTTTACACCGAGGACATGAAAACTACTCTCCAACTTGTTTATAAATCAAAGATTACTCCAAACAAGTAGTCCGTTTCTTTAGAAAACCTGTGCTTGCAAGAGACAGTGTCCTGAATGAGCTGTAGGTCTGGCTTTTCTTCACTTGAGTCAGTGCCAGGAAGCTTTAAAACAGAGGTTCTCAACCCTCCTAAAACAGTTCTTCAAGTTGTGCTAACCCCGAACCATAAAATTATTTTTGTTGCTAATTCATAACTGTAATTTTGCTGGTGTTATGAATAATAATGTAAACTTCTATGTTTTCCAATGGTTTTACGCAAGCTCTATGAAAGGGTCGCCTCCCAAAGGAGTCCTGACCACAGGTTAAGAATCACTGCTTTAGCTGGGCGTTGGTAGTACACGCCTTTGATCCCAGAACTCGGGAGGCAGAGGCAGGAGGATCTCTGTGAGTTCAAGTCCAGCCTGGTCTACAGAGCGAGTTCCAAAGCTACACAGAGAAACCCTGTCCCAGGAAGAAAAAAAAACAAAGAAAAAAAACTCTGCTTGTGTATTTACTGTTTGTGCTGCTGCCACTAGGTGGCAGTAGATGCCAGTGAACTGCCTAATGCCTTGCTGTGTCTTCCTCTTTGAAGGCTGTGTCACAACAAACAGAGTAAAGTGTATCTCCCAGAACCGCCTTTCCCGCATGCAGAGGTAAGAAAACAAAGCCAGTGAATCAAGACACAGAAGAATGTGGATGGTGGTATGATGGGATTAGAGACAGATCATCTCTGAGGTCCAAGCCAGCCAGGGCTCACAGTAGGATGCCGTTTTAAAAACAAATTTTAAAAAAGATAAGTACTCCAGCTCACAATTCATTTTACTCCTCTAATTAACACATATTACAAACTCTGGACATTTCACAGCCCACTTCTGCTATAGTCTGTGCAAGGGACTTTTAATATCTACTCCCCACTTTTTTTTAGGAGCAAATCTGTTATCAAAATGTTCTTTCTAGTCATGGCGATCACACATATAACATTCCTTTAATGTTGAAACTATTTGTATATGTGTTCAAGTGTGTGCACCAGTTAATTGCCCACCCCACCCCCCACGCACCTTATTATTTTGAGACCGGTTCTCTAACTAAACCTGGAACTTATTAATTCAGCCAGGCTGGCTGGCCTTCAAGCCTTGGGAATCCTCCTGACTTCACCTCCCCAGCACTGGACACAGAGGCACATCAGCTTTTTGTGTTGGTGGCCGGATTCAAACTCTGGTCCTCGTGCTTAGATGGCAAGCAGTTTACCAACTGAGTATTCCCTGATCCCATGGAAAGTTCCAGTAGTAAAGATAACACATAACACTGCAATCAGCAAGAGGGGCGTCCCTTCCGCACAAACCCAATGGTGTTTCTGTGCCACTGTTTGACTTCCACTTGCTCACCGGGTGGCATCTCATGCACATTTCTCTGTGTGACTCATGGTATTATTACTTTATTGCTGCTTAATCATCAGTACCAGATCACAAACACACTACAGTGAATTTAGACGGTTCTCCTACTGTTGGACAGGTTATCCCTCGATTTTTGTTCCATTTATGTTAAAGAATTCTCAACTGATATCTTCAGAAACAGCAATAAGCACACTTGGTGCCTTTGTTCTTGTATACCATATATCACATAAGAATATTGTCAGAAATGTACAGGAACTCTGGGCGGTCACCCTACTGCACACTCAGAGGCCCATGCAGACTCAAGTAGACTTTGTCTGCGGATAGCCGCTGCCTCCACACACTGTTCTTTCCATATTTCCATCACTTTCTTCTCGTAACTTCTTCAGCACTGAATTAACTGTTCATCTATTTACTACCTGTAGGACATTTTAGTTGTTTCAAGTTTTGGCAATTATGAGTAAATGGTGCAGATGTCTATGGGCAGGGTTCTGTTAAATACCAAAGGAGCATGAGACTGGGTCCTCTGGTGAGTGTGTATACATTCATTTAACAACAGCAACAATGCCTTCCACAGTGGCTGTGCCATTTCTCATCCCACCAGCAAGGAGGGAGGATCCCTCTGTACTGCACTCTCACCATCCAGATATGGTGGGTCTAGCCCTGTACTGCACTGGATAAGCAGTGTCTGCTGCTTTGACTGGCATTTCCCTGATGGTGCCTGGTGTTAGCACCTCCAGAGGCTCACTTGCATCCTCTCTGGGGAGTTACCTTCGCCGACCTTTGGCGTAACCCAGCTGGTTCAGTTTTGACAGCAGTCCTCAAGAAGATGTGGCTTCTACATCTATCTTTCCTAGTCTGGTTTTTTTGTTTTGTTTTATTTTTGTCATCAATTGTACTTTTCTGTCATTTCTTCAGCTGACAGCTCTTGGGTTTTTTGTGTTTTAGCTCATTCAGACCAATAAGCTGAAGCACTACCCCAGCATCCATGGAGACTTCAGCAATGACTTCAGACAGCCATGTGTGGTGTTCACTGGGCATCCTTCCCTCCGGTTCGGGGATGTTGTCCACTTCATGGAGCTCTGGGGGAAGTCTAGCCTCAACACTGTCATATTTACAGGTAAATTTTAAGAGTAAGGTTCCTACGTGTAATCTCAGCACCAGAGAGGCTGAGGCAGGAAGACCCAATTCCAGGGCTGCCTGTCTCCAAAAATAAAATACACAGGAGTAAAATAGATAAGAAGGAATAAGAGTAAAGCATTGTGGGTAACAATGTCAAACACTTTTGTTTCTGTTCCTTTCCATCCTTTTTTTACAATGCTAAAATCTGCTGAGCTGCTCTCTGATAGGATTTGTAAGGTGTTGAGAAGCTCAATGATTCCAGTAGCTGGACTGGTTTTGCCATTTGGTAGTTGTTTACTTAGCTGGATCTTGGGTCTTTGACTCTGGTCTGCTCTAACTTATAGCCACTCTTCTGGAAACAGACCCCTCAGGAAGGAGCATAGCCTTTAGAGAGATGAAGCCATGCAGAGGTGACAGGGATCTCCTTATTTTATCAGCATAAGGCCCTCACACTGCCTTGAAATTCAGAAATCTTACAAGCTATGAAGTCAGAATCTTGAAAGATTGTTGTACCCTCAGCCATGCTCATCTGTATTAGTCAGGGTGCTCTAGAGTAACAGAACTTAACTTACAGAATGAATGAATTCATTCATTCATATATATGATACATATGATGGGATTTATTAGAATGACTTACAGGCTGCAATCCAACAATGGCCGGCTGTAAACAGAAAGTCCAAGAATCTAGTACTCAGTCCACATGGCTGGACGTCTCAGCTGGTCCTCAGTGTATGCTGGGATCCCAAAGAAGTAGTCTCCAACACCAGTGAAGGAATGGGTGTGCTAGCAAAGTGAGGGCAAGCAGGCAAAGAGCAAAGGCTTCCTCCTTTCATGCCGTTATTTAGACTCCCAGCAGAGGGTGTGGCCTAGATTAAACATATGTCTTCCAGACTAGAAGTAGTCACCCACTTCAAACCAAGCAAAAAAATCTCTCACAGGTGTGCCCTCCATTTCAGGATTGTGGTTCATTTCCGATGGAGTAATAGCCATCACACTATCCCTAGGCTCACTTTCCTCGCTGCACATGGGATCACTGGTACCCTCTGTCTGGCCTTATGGAGAAGTGTATTAGTGCCTCAGAGCAGCGCTGGCACTCAATGGCTATCAACAATGTCCTTCATGCTCTTCCTTCTTATAACTCCATAATTCCTTTGAAGAATCGGTTTGTGGCTAGCAAGATGGCTGGCTGTGTAAAGGAACTGCCGAGCATGACAGTTTGAGATAGCTCTTTGGAGGAAGGAGACATGTACACAAGTTGTCCTCTGACCTCCACTCACATGCCATGGCACATGCACACACTAGAAAATAAAAATAGCCTACTGGGTCAGGGCACATGAGGGCACGTACTTAATCTCAGTTTGTAAGAGCTGTTGGCAGCCCCAGACTGGGACCACCAAGAACTTGGCTGCAGTAGAGTAACTGGATTCCATACAGCCATTATGGAAGGTACACACACCAGGATGGGGGAAGCATGGGGGAAAGCTTCTTGAGAGATCTCAGCAGGGACAGAGTGACAGACTGATTCACAGATAGTGGGCTCATTAGTCATCTCTGTGTCCTATGTAGAAGGCAAGAATATAGGCAGCTAGGGTAATGGTTGCTCATGTTGGGCTTGGTGCAGTGTTACATTCTGTGTTTGTGCTAGATATTTGAAGGTTTTCATGGATTCTGTATGGTCCCCGAATAGCCTTGTCTCACATTGGTGTTCTATGAAGTGTACATCTAACAGCAAGACATGGTGGCTCTGCTATACCAGGAGCACTCATGACCCTCAAGGCCTGCTTTGCTGTCCTCAGACCACCTTTCGAACAAAAACGGGCTGTGGAGCCACAGAGCATTGATCCGCAAATCCTGAAACCTGCCTATCACCAGGATTGTGCTGAGGTTGTTAAGAAAGCACTGCAGTGGGGCAGTGGCTTGTCTCTTCTGCTCTCTGATGAACTGTGACTGATGTGAGAGAGGCCAGCTAAGAAATCAAAGGCTGTGAGATGCCCAATTGCACTGGGCAATGTGCTGACATTTGTGCGGGCTTGTTGGGTTTCAGGGGCACGTGTGTCATTTCTGATTCCCAGTCAGGTTTGGGGACTTATGACTACTGTATAGTATCCCTTGCTGGGTGGCCATGTTACCAGAGGTCTTAGAATGAAAGCCTGTGCTCTGGCAACCTTAAGAAGCTAGGCTCAGCCACCCATCCCAAGTATGCCACTTAAAGAGACAAAGAACAATTTATTCAATGTGGCCATATTATGAAGAACCAGTAAAAGGATCCAGTTAGCACCAAAGTTAGCATCTTTGGGGTAGCAACATAGGATTAAAGTTTAAATAGAGATGTAGCAGTATGTCTAGTTAGCAGTCCTGGTCAATCTGGTTCTGCCCATTGCTGACCCATCACAGCTGTCTGCAAAGCGGTCCTATATGTTGTTGGACTGTGAACTCTTCCCGGGAGCTGGGATCCTCCTCTGTCTGGTATTAGCATTTCAGCCCTTTCCTGCCCTCAGCGCAGGGTTCATGAAGAAGTTTTAATTCTTTGACTTCTGTTGCTTCAGTGGTTGGATAAGCTGAGAGGAGGAGCTCGGTGTCTTAGACAACCTGTACTTGTCCCCTTGGGTATTGTGGGCTGAGCACAATATACTGTTCTCTTGGCTCTGGTGGGAAACTTATTTGATATGCACAGTCCCTGCCAAGCAAGCACTGTGGCCCTGAGAGAAAAACTGGGGCCTGGGCGCCCCTGGTGGGAGAGTGACAGTCTCAGCAGGAGCCTGTTGCAGTCCATGAAGTGTGTGACATCAGGTTGTGCTGCCTGCTTTGTCTCCCACCTGGATGTTCATATTGAGCAGCCAGTGGGTCTTCCTGAGATGTTACCAGGTCTTGCTGCTATAAACTATTTGTCTCTTACAGGGGACACAAGCTTTGGATCTAGAGCTTTAGTGCTGATCCGTCTGAATTAGCCATCACTGTGATGCTTGCCTCATGGTACTCTTGTTCTTTTTAGGACAGAGTCACTACTAGGTAGCCCATGCTGCCTTAAACTAGCAGTCCCCCTGCCTCAGTCTCCAGAGTGCTGAAGTTGCAGTGTACACTACACACATGGTTCCTTTTCCTTTCTGTTTGTGAGCGGGCACTTTCTTTAGAGAAAAGTTCATTTCTCTATCCCATATTGGTCTCAGGTCTCACCGTCGTCTCTGTTTTGTAAGCCTCAGAGCCTACACCCATGCTCCTGGATAAGTAGTCATCACAGGAGTCCACCCAGCCTCTCCTCTTCCTCCCGTGGCCCATATTCTGTGTCCCTGCTCATTCTTCCCCCACAAGACTGTCTGTGTGATAAAGTCTCCTGTTTACACTTTCCCAGAGCCTGATTTCTCCTACCTGGAGGCCCTGGCTCCTTACCAACCACTGGCCATGAAGTGTATCTACTGCCCGATTGACACCAGACTGAATTTCATCCAGGTGTCAAAGCTGCTTAAAGAAGTGCAGGTATGTCTCCTCTGTGGGCCAGGGTCTGGATGTGGATCAGGTCTGCACAGCCACGATGTGAAGATGCCTGCCTTCCACTCTGTAGAATGCTGCTAGTTGCCCTTCAAACTTCTGGAAATGATCTTTATTCTCTGAAAGTTTCCCCTCCAAAAAAATTAGGAAGGGAGGGAAAGAAGGCATAAACAGGTCCATTTGATGATCACTTCTGGCCACCCCTCTCCTCCAAGTCAGTCCCTCAGTTAAATCCCGAGTTGCGTTCCGTGGTAGGTTGATGGTTAGTCCTTTTTGCAGAAAAGGAAAGTAGTTGTAATGAAGGGGAAATTTCTGCTTGTGGTGGTAGGAGATGAGCCAAGGCATTGAGATGGCAAATAGACGGGTAGGAAGACAGCTTAGACTGTGAGAGAAAGGGTTCTGATGCCTTGGCCATGGTCTCCAGAGCTTGAGTGCCTGCTGAGGGACCTGCGCCTTCACCCGGTCATTCTCAGTATGGTTGCTTCCTAGCTTAGCTCTTTCATCATCTTCACAGACTCTTATCAGGATGAGGTGCTCATATACAAAAGGATAGAGCAGGGTGACAAGAGACAGGAAGCTCAAGGAACCCCCCTCCCAGGGCGGCAAGGAAGATTTATGCCACTGCCCTAGCCTGTCACCTTGGGTGGACACAGAGTACCCTGTGTGCTCATCAGCATGCAGAGGGAATGGCTAGGGCCCTCGTGCTTCTCATCACCCTAAGCCACCTTCACACCACTGTGTCACATGCTAATATTAGAAATCAGAGGCTATCTGGTCCCCACCTCCAGTGATTAACACTCTGGAGGAGGCAGGGGACATAGAGCTGTCAGATGCTAGCTAGCCAGGTTAGGAACAATGAGGCCCTAGCTCTAAAGACCAAGCATTAGATCCAGCCAGGCCCAGCTGCTGGAAACCTTTGGTCTTGAAAGGATTTGAGCCTTAATCCAAACTCTTAAATCAGAGCAGGGACAATTCACTTACCTGGGGATTGCCAGCATTAGCATCCAGCTGAGTGATGTTTGTGAAAATAGTTTCATCTCCAGTTCACTGTGATACTCAGATAGGCATGTGGCCTGCCAGTTTCCACTGACCTGGGGATAGCCTAAGATATGCCAAACCCAGAACACTGGTCAAGGGAGTTAATAGCTGATGGGACAAGTGTCACAGGAACTGAGCTTAGCATAGGGAGTAGACACACTGCATGTCACCACCAAAGTCACTTAGAGGTAGCAGATCCTTCCTCCACCTCCTAGGTTCTCACGTGGTACCCATCTCGCATCAGGATTAGGTGGGCTTGAGAGAATGCACTCTAGTGGCCTGGTGTCATGGGCTTGAGTATTCAGGATGATACAGCAAGGGTCAGGAAGAGGCATGGGGGTGCTGCACTGCACCCAGCTCCTACCCTTTCCTGTGACTTCCTTGTCCCGTTGCTCCTCAGCCCCTGCACGTGGTCTGTCCTGAGCAGTACACCCAGCCACCCCCAGCCCAGTCCCACAGGATGGACCTCATGATCGACTGCCAGCCCCCAGCCATGTCTTATCGGCGGGCTGAGGTCCTCGCCCTGCCCTTCAAACGACGCTATGAGAAAATTGAAATCATGCCTGAGGTGAGCTGCTGTCCTTTTGCCCTTAAACTCGAGTTTCCGCCAGAGTGCCCTCTGGGACAGGGCCAGTCTGTCAAAAATGAAACAAAGAACACAGACCCTCAGGCGTGTGACCTCTCCTCCCGTTAGCCTTCAGTGGTGTGGCCCAGCAGGCAGAGCCTAGGTCTCCACCAATGCCCTCTGAGGGTTTCCCGTCTTTCCTGGAACTCATGTCTGAGAAAGCTTATTTGTACCCAGTTCAGCATCATTTAAGGGTTTATTTGAACACAAATGGCTTACATTCCAATCAGTGCTATCTTGGGCTTTATCACAAGGAAATGGGAAAGGTACAGTTGGGTGATGCTGTGCTTAGTGACTCTGCTAGGGACGACAGCAAGGAAGAGGAGGTGACTGCAGCCCAATGTGGGGCTGCTGTCCAGGGGCCTCCAGCACTTGGGTTTCTCAGTGCATCTGTCCAAGACCTTTGAATACCCTTGACTGGCATAAATGGCTTTCATATGGGGGCCAAGGTTGTCGTGTCACACAGTACATAGTGAAAAGACACAATCACAAGTGTTGTTTAACCACAGGAAGATGAAAGGGTTAAAATCCACTGCAGTTAAAGGACCCCAAACAGCAGCATCTATGCAGCCTCTTTGATGTAGTCTTCCAGAAAGGAAGATCTCACACTGTGAGCTGTCAGTCCTTGGGCCTGTTATAGAAGACCCCTCTTATGCAGGGTGGGGCATGCTGCCCTCCTGAAGTACTGACCCAAGGTGAGGTGGTTTAGAGCTCTAGGCTGACAGCCCTGGAAGCAGGGGTGCAGCTGATGACTTGTCCTCTTGGAGAAGCCCCATCTTGAGGCCTAGCTTACAACTGCCCAGGGCTCTCTCACCAGCTTGATCCATATGATGCCATCCTCAGGCCTCTGTGGGGCAGAGTGTGTTTGTGAACAGGGCAGAGGTGAAGGATGGGACCCGACAGTCATAACTGCACCACAGTGTGGCACGGCTCACTCCACTCATGCTTCCTTATTCGTAGGAAAGCCTTCACATCTTGTTTGATGTTTAAATGGCATAAGCTACTTCCTCTTTCCAAGTGATATTGAATGCCAATACTTACGGTTCTCTCTTTTCATCGATGTGATTGGCAGGAGACTTGTGGGAGTGGGTGCCTCATGCAATGCGTTATCTGGTCCTTTTAGATAACAGTGTGAGTAAAATCTAAGACAGATATAATGGGCACCCTTTCCCACCAGGACAGAAGAATACCAGGAGCTCAGTGCTGTGCTCCAGTAGGCCCTAGGCCACTATCCACCCTGGAATTCCCCCCTCCCCTTCAGAGGGAGCCAATCTGAACCCTATATTTGCTTTCAGCTGGCAGACTCCCTGGTGCCCATGGAGATCAAGCCCGGCATCTCCCTGGCAACTGTCTCGGCTGTGCTGCACACAAAGGATAACAAACATGTGCTTCAGGTACTGGGGCATCTGGGAACCCAGTCTCCCCTCAGGCGAGCTCTGGCCACAGGCCCCAAACCACGTGAACGTTCTAAGGAGTGTCCTGTTGCCACGCTGGAAGTAGCATTACCCCCACTTGCCACTGGGCATATTTCTTGTTGAGCCCCAAACCTGGGCACTGCAGGGTGAGACTTGAAAGCTATAGACACGCACAGTAGAGCCTGGAAGGCCCGAAGCCTGACACATGGGTAGGCAGCACTCACCTCTGAAGAATCCCTTCCACGCATGCACCATGTTGCCTGTGTGTGTGCCCCTGAAGCTAGCACTAGAGTGCTGGGCACTGTGCTGGTTGCTGCCGTGCTTTCTCTTGGCTAGTCCTCACAGAGCCTTGAGGTCCAGGACTGCCTGACCTCAGTGTCCTCATGTTTTCCACAGCTGTCTGATGGCACAACCAGCTTTTACCTGCTAGACACCACAGTCTGTTCGTAGTCACCATGCCAGTGTCCATTAGGAGGACTTCAGCATGTAGTAGAACCCTGGAAATGTAAATGTGGAACCCAGGTGATGATGAGCCTGGCTTTTCATGCCAGGGGTGACTTAGGACCTGCAAGGTCAGGGCCTCACATCAGTGAAGAGGCTGTCACTGAAAACGCACTTTAACTCTGTCCTAGCCCCCTCCCAGGCCCGCCCAGCCTGCCAGCAGTAAGAAGAGGAAACGGGTGAGTGAGGACGTTCCTGACTGCAAAGTGCTGAAGCCTCTGCTGAGCGGCTCCATCCCAGTAGAGCAGTTTGTGCAGACCCTGGAAAAGGTGAGCTTGGGGGCCTGCTCTGCTCCTAGGATAGATATGAGGACAGTACGGGCTGAACGCCTTCCTTCCTGGGCTGTCTCCAGGACAGCCTTCCCTGAAGAAACAGGTGTGGTACATTAAAGACTGCCGTGCTTTCCACAGGGAAGACCACTGCCATCCAGAAGGCTAGCATAAACGTGGCTCGGTGATTCAGTCAGAAGTGTGATGGGGACAATCGAGTCCTGTCTCAGTGGCCATCTTATCCCCTGGGCCCGTATGGGCATTCTACCTGCATATTTATCTATGGACCATGTGTATGCCTGGTGCCCAAGTTGGCCAGAAGAGTTTGGATCCCCTGACACTACAGTTATGAGCTGCCATTGGGTGCTCGGAATTGAACCAGGGCCCAGGTTCTCTGGAAGAACAGCCAGTGCTCTTAATCATGAAACCATCTCTCCAGCCCAAAAGGGGAGATTTGACTGCATTGGTGCTGGGGCGGGGTAGGGGCACACTACCTTAAAGATTTTTATGTTGGTCAGTCACTGTTTCCACATTATCACCCTTGCTAGAAAGAGGGGGATGGGCTGAAGACAACATGCAACATGCTTCTAGAGAACTGGGCTAGCTCCGGGACGTGATGGCAGGGCGGGACATTGTGCGACCAAGCTATTAATAACCACACTGTCTCAGCTGCGGGCTTCTTTCAAGTCTCAAAACCACAGCTTCCTGACTCAGTAGGGTTGGTCTTCATCTTTTGATTTTCCCACACTGCTCTCCAGATCTTCCCATAGTCCTGCAGATGAGCAATGACCCCCATCTCCCTCGTGGGCTGACAGGGCTCCTGGTTCCTACCTATGAGTCTTCAAACTATTCCTCAAAATAACTTGCTTTTCCACAATGACCTTACTTTTCTCTCCTGCCTGGCTCATCCAGGAGCAAGCCCCTTTGATTGCATGGGCCCTGCATACCTTATCTCCTTCCCAAAGCCGAGTGGGTGTTGTCTGCAACCAAAGACAGGCAGTCTCTGCATTGGGCTCATTACCTGTTTTATGTCCAATCCTGGCAACTCTTTGTACTTTAGCTGTAGTTCTGGTTTCTAAGGAGATGGTACTCTTAGCAGTAAAGGTGGCTGGAAAGATGCTGCCAGATGCCCAAGTTAGAAGTGGGGATTTCCTAGGGTTCAGAACAGTGGAGACTGAACGTGAGCAAATGTCAACAACCTGGTGTTTCCCCCAAATCTCAGAGTCTGGATGTGCTCAAGTCCCTCGTACACTCCCCTAAACAGGGTGAGGCCATGGGGCTGTTTTCCTGGCATTTTTGTGAGATTGGGGCCTTCTATAAATATGAGAGCTGTATTGAGGGTAATGCCAGTCTCCAGTGCCCAGTCAGGCCTTGCTTTCAGAGTAGCCATCTCCTCTTTTCTCTTCAACAGCATGGCTTCAGTGACATTAAGGTGGAAGACACAGCCAAGGGCCATATTGTCCTGCTGCAGGAAGCTGAGACACTCATCCAGATTGAAGAAGACTCAACTCACATCATCTGTGACAATGACGAGACTCTGAGGGTACGATTGCGGGACCTCGTCCTCAGGTTCCTGCAGAAGTTCTGAGTGGGGCATCAGAACTCCCAGACCCCTCACCTCGGACAGTCTGGTGGTGCCCTCTGGCTTCCAGAGAGGAGAGGTGTCTCTGGCCAGGATACCAAGAACTTTTAAGTCCTGTTCTTTTCCATTCTGAGCTCTTGAGTGGCTTGGGGGTGACAGCATGACAGGAGTCCTTTCCTAAGGGAAGTGTAAATATAACTGGCCTGTGTTTTCAGGATCCAAAGGGGGTGACTCTTGGACTTACTTACCTGCCTACAGTGCTACACCTAAGAAACGACAGTCCCCCAAATCAGAAAGTGAACCTATCTAGTTCTATGCTGTGGCCCATTTTGCTAAAATAAATATTATTTTTATAGAAGTACCCTGTTCTATTGAACTACAGTCTAAATGATTTAATATCTGGGGGGGGGGATCTGAAACTTCACCCAACAGTGAAAACATCACAGCACATCTGTCTCGCCTCTGCCCTAATCATAACCCAGCCCTGTTTATAAAAATGCAGATGAGATTCCAGTGATACACAGAAAGTTCAAGGCCAGCTTGGCACATTAGAACTATCTCAAGAAGCAGCAACACACATGCCCATAGTCCCAGCACTCAGCTCCACGATCCACCTGCCTCCTGAGTCTGGCCAGCCTGGTCCACAGAGTGAGTTCCAGGACAGTCGGCACTGCATAGAGAAACCCTGTCTCAAAAAAACAAAGAGGGAGCAGCAACAATGAATTCGGATAGATTTCACCCCTTGACATTAACTCCTAACTGTGCTGTCTTCCTGATAACACAATTGTGAATCCACACAATGAACAGCAACCTAATCTTTCTAATGTACATATTACTGCCTAAAATGCTGCTAGCCAAGGGTAGTTCATGCCTGCAACCCCAATACTCAGGAAGCTGAGGCAAAAGTATTGCTCAAGTTCAAGGCCAGCCTGAGTACCTAGTGTTTTTCCAGGCTCACCTGTAATACAAGCTGTGACCATCTTTCAAAAACAATAATTTAAAAATTTATTTCCTGATTCTAATTGCACTTTTATACTTTGAAAATAATGACCCTGCCAACCTGTAAGCCCATCCCTCCCTCCAGTCACCAGTGAGCCCTGGTCAAGCTCCTGCTGCTGGCTTTTGTGTGCTACACTTTCTCTGCTAACTTCAGCTGAGCAGAGACAGTTTCCCCTGAACTCCAGGGCAAGGAGGAGCACATTGCCAAGACCTCCAGTGAGCATCTGAAGGCGTGATGGATGTTAAGATCAAGACTAAAGACTTGCCAAGTCTAACGACTGATAGGGAAGCTCGTTGTGGAAGGAGGAAACCAGTTCCTGAAAGCTGACCTCTGACCTCCATGTGTGCATGTGACAGGTGTCCTCCCACTTTAAGTAAGTACGTGTAACTTCTTTAAAGAATTACAGGCCCAGCATTCTTTGTGGTTGGTTGGTTGGTTGGTTTTTGAGACAGGGTTTCTCTGTGTAGCCCTGACTGTCCTGGAACTCACTCTGTAGACCAGGCTGGCTTTGAACTCAAATCCACCTGTGCTGGGCTTCCTGCTGGTCAGTTTCGTAAATACCACTGTTAAACTTGTTGTCATTCACCTTTGCTCTAAAACGACTTCCTGATGCAGTGGAGGCTTTACTGATAAGGTGGAAAAAGTTAATCAGTTGCCTGCAAACTAAAACTAGCCACGAACAAAAAACAATTTGCAATTTAGAGAGATCATATGACCCACCAAGTTTTGTGATACATTCCAAAAACAACAACAAAAATCAGTTCCTGTTCATGTACTGTGTTGTTAGATATCTGTGATTCCTGGTGCTGGGGAAGGGTAAATGATCTGATGCTCCTGATGGCTCCCACCAGGCACAACTTCATGTTTAGACTCTAGACAAACGTATGTAAGGACTAGAGTAGAGGTATGAGATAGAACATTAGATAGGTAGATAGAATAATAACCACACACACTCAAAAACCAGAGAAATTTGGGGAGTAAGGGAAGGGAGCCCCCTGGATGAGACACTTAAAGGGAAGAAATGGCACGTTTCCTACATACTGCCCCCAGGATGAAAGAAATTGGCCTTGGGGAGGACACACCATGCAAAAAGCAGTGTGCCAGCTAAATAGACTGGAGGTGATGTTGCCAGAGATGTTCATCAGAGAGATGATCACAGCTATACATCAACAGTGCTGAGGGGCAGGCCACAGAGCTGGAAAGTGGATGGCACTGATAGTAAAACAACCAAAGCAGTGCATTTGTGCATGAGCTAACAGAACTCAATAGCCTTCGCCCAAGTTGCGCCTCGTGGGCACAGAAGGTGCTGCACTCCAGCTGCAGGCCACAGCCTTCAACAAGAACGTGTGGTATTTTTATCATGGAGACCACGTGCCAGGCAACAGAACAAGCCTTAACTGTATTTAAAATCGTCCAGGCAACATTCACCTGGGTAGAATTAAATTCGAATTTTAGAAACCTGCAAATATTCAGAAATTAGGCATGCTAATAAGAGTGTGTGTCAAAAAGTTCATTGCCCAGTGAATTAAAAAAAAAAAAAATTAGTCTGAACTGAAGCTGGGAAGGTAGGTAGTTCAGTATGTAAAGTACTCACTATGCAAACATGAGGACATGGGAAAATCTGGGTATGTCTGCATGTGCTTATAATCCCAGCAGCAAGGGAGGTGGAGACAAGTGGGTTCCTAGGCTAACTAGCTAGACAGCCCACACTAATTGAGCCCCAAGACCCAGTGAGAGACCCTGACTGAAGAAACAAGCTCAGAAGGAATGATACTCAAGTGAGATCTCTGGTGTGTGTGTGTGTGTGTGTGTGTGTGTGTGTGTGTGTGTGTGTGTGTACATACACATACACACACACACACACACACACTGGGGTAATAACAAGAGGCAAGGACAGGGTGGGATAAATGCAGTGAGGCCCCCACCTCTAAAAAAGGAGTTGTGCTTAAAAATGACTTTGAGACAGACCTTAAGCCTTTAATCCCAGCATTTGGGAGGCTATGGCAGGTGGATCTCTGAATTTGAGGCCAGCCAGGGCTACAGAGCAAAACCTTGTTTTTAATAGGGGAGACTACTAAAGCAGGTGTGTTGCATGGCTAGCTAAGACTGCTCCTAGAACTAGAAATTCCTAATGCCATTTGTTTGGTACTTCTATGAGGTGTTGGTCAGAGATCCCTAAAATAAACACAAGCTCTTGACACCCAGCAGAACTATCTGGTAAAACCCATACACTTTGGTTGCAAGAGCTAGAGAAATCAAGCCAAACCTGCACTAGAACTTTCTCTCTGCCAGCTAGCTTTCAAACTACTGGAAAATGCTTTGTGGGCTAAGGGAGAAAAGCACCAAGATCTCAGCTGGCTATTTATAAACCAATACTAAACTGCCAGGTAAACTGTGCCCACTTACACAACAGTGACATTGACTGCTATGGGGGCAACCCAACTGCTCTCTGGTGGATTTCATTCTTCCTCCATGGGAGAAAACCTATGCCTGGTATTGTAACACTGGTCAAAAACATGGCTGGGGAGTCATAGGCTCTTAGGTAACTTTATTATTGTTTAGTTAGATTGACCTAACATGAAACCGCCTTCTAAAGAGCTACAATTGGACCCACAGGCAAGTGCTACTGTCAGCTTTAATCGGAAGCCTCTCCCTGTAATTGGTGGCAAGCACAGGGACACATGGCTAACAATGGTGCTTAGAATAAGTGACAAAAGGCTCAGCTTCCAACAAGACATTTATACTACCCACTCTTAGGATCAGGGAACAAGGCAGAAACAGGGCAGAAAGAATCTAAGAGCCGGAAGACAGGAAGAAAGGCTGTGATAGGCCATCTCCTGGGCGTGCCATGGCCATTGTTACCATGAATTCAGGGCTAGTTACCTGCACTGGCTTACACAATCAACCGTGGCTACTCTTGAGATTCTAGAAGGGAAGTCACTCTTCAATTGTGTGCCCACTGGTGAGCCCACCAAACTCCAGTGGGTAATACCATACCCACGGTCACACTGACAGCCCTGGTTAAACTCAGCTGGGTCACAAAACAAAACAGCTTGTATGGTATAAAGGGGGATTACATAGGGGAGGAAGGGGATTGACAGGAGTGAGAGGGAAATGAGAGGAAATCAGATGAAGTATACTCATGTGTGAAAGAACATTAGTAAGAACGGCAGCATGTGAAGTTTAGAAGAAGCTGCCCATCAGCAGTCACCAGGAAATGCGTCCTGAACTCTGAGCCAAGACTGACAGTGCCACAGGCTCCGGGCATGTGGAACTGAAGATGCCTCAGCATCACGGCAAGTACAAAATGCAGCGATGCTTCAGTGAGTCTCCCAGATCCTCAGGGAAATGTACAGATGTGTGTCACCCAACAGCAACCCTGCTCACAGGTACTCACCGCAGGCAGGACGGTGGGGCCACCAAAGGACCTGCGCCTCAGTGTCCACAGCAGCGTAATTCCAAATAGCTGACTTGGGAAACTGCCCAAGATGCCTCCAGCTGCAGGCAGCCCTCCTGCCCAAACTACAGGCCTGCACATCACCCCTGGCTCACCATCACTGAGTGCACAAATGGCAAGACAGCTACCCCCTTTCCATCCTTCCTGCTGCACCCCCCCCCAGCAGAGGGTCTGAAATCCACCCCACAAATGTCCCCAAGGCAATCCAGCTCGCTGTGCCCATCTCCTCCCCAAAACTTGCCAGGCCATGGGTTGAGCCTGTCACTCTTTCATCCAGAGCCCACTAATGGCTTCCTCAGTGCTGTGCTCCAGGGATACTCTTCCTCCAGTGGGTGATGTAGAAGACACAGGAGGGCTGCACTGCCAGGAGACAAGGTGACAGCCACTTCTCAGCACACACCCCAAGAGCAGCTGCGGCAGATGAGCAAGGCCTCGATGTCTGAAACACATGTAGAGCCAAGCAGTTTGCCTTACTTAGGTCAATGCCGCTGGTCCATGTGAGCCAATGGGGACGTCCCATCTTATGAAGGCCCACACCTGGCAAGCTTCGCCCTTTTGTGATTACACCTTAAGCAGATGGCCCTGACCCCACCAGTGCTGTGGGCAACCCAGTATCTGAGCACATGTACTCCAGATCAGTGCCCATGCCTCTACCTCACCATCTGTAACCAGTTAACCCGTGAGTGACAGTGCCGCTGACAGCCACTGGCAGTGCTGGATTCCACAGGCGGGTCTGAGGCAGAACGGACCAGAACTCTAAATAGGCATTCTGGGCATTCTGTGTTGGCAGAGCATTTTTTTTTTTTTTTTTTTTTTTTTGGTAATTGCAGCCTCCTTCACCCTCCTCAGTATTCTGGGCAGGAAGTAAATAACTATGGCATGAGTCCTACATCTGTGCACAATGCTGGCCCCACCATGGGGACACTTTTAGGCCTTACCACTCTTAGACGGCACGGCCCTTCCAGGGTTCCATTTTCCACAGCCCAGGACAGCACCTGCTCTCAACCCAGGTAAGAAGGTCTCAGGTGCGGACAGCAAAGGTCTGGCTCTGATGTGGCAGTGACACCCAGAGGCCCCTGCTAGGTCAGCACAGGACACCACAGCACATTTTTAAAGCCAATGAGAGGAGCCACAGATGGTTCGGTGGTTAGGAGACCTGTTGCTCTTGCCAAGGCCTGGACTCCATTAGGTCACACATCAGGTGGCTGACAGCTGTCCCTAACTCCAGCTGCAGGAGACATGTGCTTACATAGACACACACAAAGACATGCACACAATAAAGATAAATCTTTTTTTAAATTCCCACAGTAAAAAAGGTGAGCTGGTGTGTCCAATGGAACGCTGGCTGGCAGCCTGGGCTCACACTTGTCTGGCTCCCTTGTCGCTCCCTGGCTGAAGTCAGAGCGCCCCCTTCTGGCCATGCAGAGGTCACTGTTCAGGCAGGCACCCGGCTCAGGTAACTCTTCTGTCCCTGCTGAGAATAACCAAACACCTCCAAACAGCTTGAGTTAAAGTCTCCATTTATTTCATTTTTTACAAAAATCCAACGTAAGACCTTTGTGCTCATGGTTTGAAAAGGGCAGACAGATGGACAAATTATGTTATCAGGGCCGCCCCAGGCAGCCCCACCCTCCAGCTCCACGTTCCCTAACAAGGCCACCCCAGATAGGAGCATTGTAGGTGGTCCACTGGCCTGAGGCACCCTGGGGACTGTCACTCTGTGGGTGGCCCTTGCCCTCAAGATAAAGAGCAACTGAAAAACAAAGCTGTCCTGGCCCTGGAAGCTGAGACTGGGTAGCCAGGTGTGACCTGTGTTAGGAGTCTGCAGTGGGAGGTGACCCATAGTGACCCGCTTCAAACACCAGGCAGACTCTCCACACTTGTGCCAGAGACATCCTTTCCAAGCATGTCCCCTAGCTCCCCAACCCAAAAGACAAGCAGTGTGGAACTGCTTTTTCTCTGCCTCTTGCCTCAGAGTCCCTCAGATACACAGTCACTGTCCACACTTGCTGCTGGGGTCCTTCAGTTAGTGTTCCCACCAGGGCCAGGGATGCTATCCCGTAGGATGCTCTGACATCTCCATCCCTGAAACACAGTCTAATGATACGCATGAGTACCAACAGTTTTCAGTGCCCTACAAAGAGACTGACTCTCACCGGGTGCCATAGTGTCAATTTACAAGTTCTCACATTAAAAAAAAAAAAAAAAAAAAAAAGGCAGATAGGGATGGAGCTCATAGCAGAGCAATTGTCAGGATGCCCACCCACAACTCTGGCTTCCATCCCTAATACTGGGAAGTTTAAAAAAAAAAAAAAACAAAACAAAAAAAAACGATAAAATAGCAGCCACATATTTAGAAAAAACACCACACTCTTTGGCTCCCCTGAGGGAAGAGGGCTACTACTACAAGGAATAGTAAGAGGACAGAAAGTTGGGGTAGAGTCTGGACCCCTTTACTGAGTTGCTAAGAACTAAATGTCCCAGGCAGCCAGCCCTTGGTGTCAGGTTCAAGAACACACCAGGGGAATTCTGCAGCAGCCTGATCCTGCTGGCCAGAGGGGCTCCCGGAGCAGGGGCTCGCTCCCGGAGGAGGGGCTTGCTCCAAGAGGAGGGGCTCGCTCCAGGAGGAGGGGCTCGCTCCAGGAGGAGGGGCTCGCTCCAAGAGGAGGGGCTCGCTCCAGGAGGCCCAGCCAAGGGATCTCCAGAGAAGTCAGGACAGCAGGCAGGAGAGGACCCCAAACAGCAGCACTCGTGTCAGGGCCTAGGAAGACGAGACTGGCTTAAGGCAAGTGCATGACCAGGACAGACCTGAGCTCTGGTTCAGCTGTTTTGAAACCCTCAGTTCCATGTCAACCAGGTGGGGCTGAGGCAACATGTAAGTCACAGGCAGCATCCCACACGACACAGCGCTGCTAAGCTTCCTGCTGCCACCATACCCAAAATTAGCCCTGGGAACAGACCATAACAGGGAGTGGAGAGCAGTAATGTGGGGATGAATGCCTGTTAACTTCCAAAACCAGACTAGAACTCTCCTAGCAAATCCTAGCCTCCAAGTTCGAGGACATCCCACACCTTGAAAGCAGGGGCTTCCTACGGCCAACAAGGCATCAGGGGTCTAAACCTTTACCACAGGTACAGGATGGAGTCCAGACACAGTGGGAAGGTGAACTCACCTAGGTGTCCATTCCAAGTCACATGCCTTGCTGTGAGACTCTGGGACCCTCAAAGGACATAGGGTAGTTCTACACCACACAGGCTCCCCGCCCAGGCCTGCCAGCCTGCCAATTTCCTGCTGTATCCTCTAGGGAAACAAGTACTACAGGAACCTGCCACCAGCGCCCTGCACCAGTGTCACCAGGAGGGTGAGATGAAGGCCACTGGGCAGTACAGGCCTCATCCTCATGTTTGCTTCCTTATTCTCTCTCAAACACAAGATGGGATGGCAGAGCGGCAATGCGCCCAATGACAAGTGCGCCTGGCACCAGCCCTCAGAACCCCGGAGCATGGAGGTCCCCACTGCGCAGCCTACAGCAGGAGAGGAAGCTGTGTTAGCATCACTGAAGCAACAGAAAGGGGTGGGAATAATCAGGAGATCTTGCCTAGGCCAAGTCCATCCTGCTTATTTCTGTAGCCAGTGCCACTGGGAAGGTGGGGCTGCAAATGACAGTCCAGGTATCACAGGGTCAGGACCCTCTCCACTAAATACACAGCCAGGTAGGTCCCTCCCTTGGAGAGATTGGCAGAAATTTCAGGTGCACCCCCACCCCACCAAATATATATATATATATGTATATGTGTGTGTGCATATATACGTATATACACGTATGTGTACATATACACACACATATAAATAAGCCTTGAATGGCAGATGTGAACACACTCTTTAAATAACAATAGTTGTTATTGAATTTAAAAACCACGAACCAGCCGTCCTGGGCTTATGAACGAGCGACTCCCCAGAGTCCCCACAGTCCTCAGTGTTCACTATCCGTCAGTGCCCTGTGCAGAAGCCCTGAGTCTGTTGACCAGGATTCTGGGCCCAGTGTGGCTGACTTCACTCTTCCTCCTGCCTCCCCCAGCAAAGGGCCTGGGCCCTGTCCCACAGATGTCCCCAAGGTCCTTCAACGCTTGGGAACCTTGGGAGCGACTACCCTCACTCTGCTCATCGTCTCCTCAGAACTGGCAAGGCCCTAAATGAACTTGAAGCACTTGGTCTTGTCGTGGGGCAGGCGGGTCTTGAAGAGCACAGAGTCCACTCTGAACTGAGTGTACAAGAGGGGCATATAGCCGTACACCTTGACAAAGAAGTTGATACACTTGTGCCGCTCGTGGAAGTGAGAGTCATCATGGGACAGGGCCTGAGGGCACCCTGGGCATCGGAAAGTCCACCTCGATGTCACCTGGAGACAGGGCAAAAAGAGCAGGTGAGAATGCAGCATGGCTGCTCACAGAACCTTACAGTGTGGCCAGCAAAGGCCACAGCCACAGTGAAGCTACTGAGCCAATGGCTACATCCACACAGCCCAGCATGAATGTATCCAAAGCACCGTATTTAACAGACAGCCAAGCCTCAGTATGCCCACTACCCGCAGCGTTTATCTGGGTGGCAGAACAAGGTGTTGGTACACAGTTATTTGTTTCATCCATGTTTTTCATAGCAAAATACTGGGAAACTAACCAAAACAGAAGCAAATGATTCTAAAATATTACACCACAATTAAAAACATATTTAAGAAAATTACATTTTGAAACATGAGAAAAGGGTTAGTCCATCATTAAGATTTCTAACAATTAGAAAAATTTAAGTAACATGGTGTCACAAACCACATGTCTACCCACTGACATAGGCACTTAGTGGTTTGAACAGGGGTGGCCCCATGGAGTCATGTAGTTGAATGCTTGGCCTATAGAAAGTGGCACTATTAGGAGGTGTGGTCTTGTTGGAGTAGGTGTGGCCTTGTTGGAAGAGCTGTGTCACTGTCAGAGCAGGCTTTGAGGTCGCACATATGCTCAAGCAATGCCCAGTATGGTAGGCAGTTCACTTCCTGTTGCCCTTGGATCAAGATGTAGAACTCTCAGCTCCTTCTCCAGCACCATGTCTGCCTGGATGCTGCCATCATGTCTTGCTGTGACAATAATGGACTAAACTTCTGGAGCTGTAAGCCAGCCTTAATTAAATGTTTTCCTTTATGAGAGCTGCCGTTGGCTGGGTGGTGGTGGCACATACCTTTAATCCCCCCACTCAGGAGATAGAGACATGTGGGAACCTGTGAGTTCAAGGTCAGCCTGGTCTACAGAGCTAGTTCTAGGACAGCCAAGGCAGCAGAAAAACCCTGTCTTGGGGGGCCGGGGGGGGGGAGCCTTTACAGTAATAGAAAGCTTAACTAGAAAAGCAACCCTTCACAAAGTTCTGCTAGGGACCTGACCCTGGGACCCAGGAGATGAGATCTGGGTGGAGGAGACTGACAGAGATGGTGGACAAAGATTTTCTTTTCAAGCTCAGCTCTAATCAGAAGGGGAACGGCACACCTCTAGCCACGTCTGAGAACATCTCATGTGGGACTGAGGTAGGAATTTAAGCTACTTGTATGTGTCCTGCACACCCAAGATGCCCATGGAGCCTAAGCTGGTCTCAGCAGTGAGCCCAGGCATGGGAGGAAAGGCAAAGCCCTGTGCAGCATCAAACAAGTCGTACACAGGAGTGAGCACAGTGGAAGAACCTGCAGAAACCAAAGACAGAGGCAGCAGGATGATGGGAGGCTGTGATGAATGTGTATGTGCACAAGGAACTTTGCAGAGACATTCAGAAACCATCCAGACATTATTCAACCTATGAGCATGAACAGAAAAATCAGCAAGTGAGGGGCACTGAAATTAGAACCCAGAATGGGGAATAATAAGACAAAATTATGTAAGCAATATGATTAAGAGACACAAAACGGTATAAGGTCATTCATAGAAGTTCAGAACAGGCAATCCTGGTCCTGAAACAAACAGAACAGACTAAAATGTGGAGCAGGAGGAGGCCTTCCAGTGTATGACACATCGGTGCAAGTTCACACTAACACGTCTGTTAGTATTCAGGCACCTGTACTGGGCTGCTCTTGGGGCTCTGACCGGATACACCCTCAGCTGCAGCCACATAGAGCACCTCCTGTGCACATTCACTGTGTTCCCTCTTAAAGGGCCCTGCCCACCTCCTACCCTTCTCTCTTTTTCTCCCTCTCTGACTGCTCCTCCCTCTCTCTTCTCTCTCCCAATGCTCCTGTCCCCAGAGGCCAATCAAGCCAATCTTCCCTGCTCCCCTTTTCCCTTTTATGATCCCTTTCCCTTAATTTAAAAAAAAAAAAAAAAAAAAAAAAACTCCTCTTGAACTCTGTTTCACTGTTCTATGGCATCTTTCTTGATCAGTTTTTGGTTTTTTGTTTTGTCTTTTAGATTACAACAATGTCTATACAGGAGAATAGAGAGGCAGGCATTTATACCATCTCACATCTCTTACCTATTTTAAACAAAATGTTTTAAACAAAACATTTATTTTAGGAGTAAGATGCAGTGTTTAGGGGCACACACACAGACATAGTCTGGCATCTACTCCAAACACACTCTATCAACACTCACTAAAGCCACAAACTCACGTCACACACGTGTATCATACAACCACTGTTTTCACTGAAGCAGCGATTTCTTTAAATTTTTACTTTCAATTATAAGTACATATGTATGTCTGTCTTATGTGGGTATTTGCACAAGTGCAGTACTTGCAGGGTCTAGAAGAGGGCATCAGATTCCCTGGAACTGGAGTTACAGGAGGTTGGGAGCCACTCAACATGCATGCTGGGAACTGAACTGGTTCAAAAAGAAACTGAGCACCACTTCAGAGCGGTGACCAGCAACACAACTGTGATATGCTGCAGCTACCATAAGGTGACATGAAGACAGCTGCGATTCCTTCTGGTAGCAAAGCAGTTAATGTATGGACCCTTACAAACAAACCACAGCCTGCTTCAGAAGTGAAGGAAAGACGGGAGTAAAGCTGTCCCACCCCTCACATCCCACAAGTCCCCCCTCCAGCTCTATCCAATGGCCTTAGTACAAGGCTCCGTCTCACAGCCCCACCATCAATTATGTAAGGGTGCCCTCGTGCACTTTACAGAAAAGTCTGAGTGTGGCGGTGTCACAAGCTCTAGTAAGACAAAACGGAAGAATGAAGTGTGCAAGCACACACCTTCCCACAGGTTACAGGGCCTACCTTAATGGGGGGCTTCCGTGTGATGTGGGAGACAAGGAAGTTCATAGCAATATCCTCACAGTTGATGTACTCATCCACCATGTCTCGGATGGCCTGGGGCATCACATAAGAATACAGGTAGGCATAATACTGTCAGGGAAGAAAGTACCGTAACACTGTTAGAAGGTCTTTCACTTTCAGCACAAATATTCATGGCTCTAGGGGCAGTTGGGTTGTGTGGGAAGGTGCCTAGGAGGTAGTCACAGTGGGGATGCACTACTGGCATTTAGGGACTGAGAGCCAGGAAATGATGAGCATCTTGCAATGCAGATTAAACTATAAGAACATCTCACATCTCAGCTTGCATCTTCATAGTCTACAAGAAAGTCCTCACAAAAGCCAGTTCAATGGGTTGAGGAGCTGGCAAAAGTATCATGTGAGGGGCAATGGAAGTGATTTGCTCATTTCAGAATAGGGATTCTGTGGTGCTAGGAATGGATGGAACCCAAGCCCCTTGAACACTAGGGCAGTGCCTGCCAACCTTCAGACAGGAATTCTTCAGAGCCCAGTTGAAGACTTCCAAAGGGAAAATATATGCCAGCATCACTCAAAAAAAAAGGGGGGGGGGATACAGGGTCTGGGGTAACAACTCAATAGTTAAAAGTGCTTGCTTTGCAAAGTTAACAACTGGAGTTTGGATCCCCCAAACACACAAATGCCAGGTAGGTGTGGTAGCCTACCTGTAATTGCAGCCCAGGAAGGCAGAAACAAAGGATCTCCAGAGCAAGCTGGCTACCAAGACTAGACACATCTGCAAGCTCTGGGGCTCACTGAGACCTTGACTCAATGATTAAGGTAGAAGATGATCAGAGATGATCCCTGACATCAGCCTTGAACCTGCACAGACACATGCACATGCCTACACACATGTAAGTGAATCCTACACATACATACATACCACACACACACACACACACACACACACACACACACACACACACACCTGAAAACAAACAAAAACCAAATTTAAGTCTTTAAAAAGATAAATGTAGCATGAGCCTGTGTGGAATTTTAAATGTCCTTACAACCATGTTGTTAAACTAAAAAGAACAGAGCTGTCACTTAGCAGCAGGGCACTTTGCACACCCCAGCTTAGTTTTGCTCCCAAGCAGCACCACAATGGAAAAAAGACAGTGGTGGTGCAGGCCTCCAGTTCCAGCACTTGGAAAGCAGAGGGTGGCAGATCCTGAGTTCAGGTCAAGGTCACCCTGCTCTATATAGTGAGTTTCAGGACAGCCAAGAATATGTAAAGAGACCCTGTCTCAAAAACAACAAAACAAGAGGAATGAAAGTAGAATGCCTTACTTACCCCATTTACCAAAACTAACTGCATTTCAACAAGCAAACAAACACTCAGGCATTTCATAATTTCTCTCATGCATGTTTTCATACGTTGGTGTTCTTTATGTATCCTAGCACACTGCAGCCCTGGCCAGACACCCAGTAAGAACTCAGGAGTCATAAGAGGCCAGCGGTTATGTTGCAGATCAGAAGAAATGTAGAAAAAGGAACAAAAAGCAGCAAAATAGAGAGGTAACTGCAGGAAAGTTATGATGGCTGAGGCACCTGCACCGTGGGTGTTCAGTGAGTCCAAACCTAATGTGAAAACAGCATCTCTGGGAAGAAGTGACAGAGGTTCACAGTGGACCTCGCACAGTGGCAAGCAGTCTGAGCCAGAAGAGTGCCAGGCTCTGGCCTGACTGAGCCACATCTGGGGTGACCATGCTGGAAGTAGATAGTAGCCAACAGGTCTTTCAGTCTTGTGTGTTATGCGAACCCACTAGAGTCTGTTAACAGCTACAATCCAGCTGCTGTGCCCTACCATTCTGCCAGAGGAGATGAGGACTGATCACTCCTTGCTCTGGCTCTGACAACCCAAGAGAGAAGGTGGAGTCTAATCTGTTCTATATCAGTGAGTGTTTATCCCGATCTTATACCTAAATATATTCTTGAGAGCGTTTAACAGATTCTCACGGGTTCACATATCAAGTGGCATCCAACACCAACATGACCTGAGCCCAATGGCCTGAGGCAGTGGAGCCCTCAGCTGTCCATAGTGAGAGCCAATGGTCTACAGACAATCCTCATGGTCCACAGGCAGTCCTGGTCCTGGCTTTCAGTCACTGTATGCATGGTTTTGTTTTCTTGTCTTGAAATGCGGCCTCACTGTACAACCTAGTCTAGCCTCAACCTTATATTAATTCTCCTACTTAGCTATAGACCACTGGGATTCCTGGTGCAGACCACCATGCTGGGTTATCACTCAGTTTCTTCAAATGAAGGAATAGTTTGCCTCTGGCCCAAAAGGAGCACATAAGCAGAAAGGCTGTTATGAAGGCAGCATTCACTCCCACACAAGCTCACCCTTACTAATCACAGACCACTGAACCCAGGATTTCCTTACCTTGTGAAAGAAGGCAGCACCTGTCAGCACCATGGACAGCTCACAGGAGTAGTTGGAGTTGTAGAGCCAGGACTGGTGAGGGATGTCCCAAGCATGGTACCGGCCAGGGAAACCCACAATTCGATCACGTGCCTCTCTCCACACCCTTGAAAACACACACACTTAAAATGAGTACTTTTATCTGGCCTGCTTTGATCCTTAGATGTTGCATTTTTCCTTTTATTTCAGTTTCTTTAAAAAAAAAAAAAAAAAGTCAGACAAGCAAATCAGATAAAAACTACATACACAGTGTCATCCATAATCTGATTACCACCCCCTGAGTGTCTCTCCAGCGTCTAGTGGGAGATTATATGATAAAGATCTCCAGAAGGGGACAATCTGCTAAGAATCAGGAGATTTCAGTTCCTGTTGCATTTCTTTAAAAGTTTGTTTTCAATGAACATGGCACATTAATTCCACAGAACATGTATGCAATTTCGCTACCCTGAGTTCCTGTTCTTCCTGATCCAGAGGGCACAAATGAGAAGCACTCAGATACCACAGGCAACCACCATGGTGAGGAGAACCCATTTCCTAAACTAAGCAGGACCCAGAGAGAAACCCAATGTGTAAAGCTGTCCACAGACCATCAAATGTGGCCATCAGTTAAATACAAGAGAAATGAGAGAACTGAGCCCAGCTTTGAAAAATCTGAAGAAACCTGTGTGCATGCATGTGTTCACAATGTACATGTAGAGGTCAGAGGACAACTTTGTGGCGTTGCTTCTCTCTACTTTTATTTTGGGTCCGCGATCAAACTTAAGTCACTAGTTTAGCGGGCAAGTGCCCAAATATCATTCTCAAATCTACAGCTAAGTCAAAACAAATATAATCAGTCCGCAGTTTCACTGGCTGAAATTGGAGCTGAAAGCATTGCAGTCCCAGGGGCTGGCAGCTGCTAAAAGGCCTCAGAGACTGCAGCAGCCAGAGAACTCCTGAATGGCTTCAGGGCATTTCCATCCCCAAAACAGAGTTTGAGAGCCACTGATCTCACAGATGACAACTCACAACTTCCTCCTTTGTACAAAATAGGGCCTTGTAAGGTTTCCTTTTTTAAACAATGGAATTTTTATTGTGGCAAAATGCCATCTTAATTTTTTTAAGGGTATACTATCCAGGGGCATTAAAGACACACAACTTGTGTCACCATCACCAACATCTGCCTCCAGGACCTACCAACCCTCCTGCACTAGAAATCTGAGTTGCTACTCATCTTCCCCTGCCTGGCTCACACCGCTCTTACTGTCCCCATGAGTCAGACTTCTAGCTGCTTCGTCTGAGTGGACCACACAAAGTCTCTCTCCTCTCTTTTACACTTCTGTTACAGTGATTCTGTTTCCAATGCAAAAGTTCTGCATGAGCACAGAGCGAGTGAAGATTGAGTGGGACAGAGGTGCTGCCTGCTACACACCCAACAGGGAGCCAACAGCTAGATTATGAAGGCCTCAAAAATGTAAACAAAGGGAGTAAGAAGTACAAAGTGGCAATGATCGCATGAGAAACTGTCTGGCCCCCTTCATTATCAGGAAAATGCAATCAAAATCACCTCGAGGGTTCACTTTACACAGTCAAAACGGCTGTCATCAAGGAAACAAACAAATTCTGGTGAGGAGGTGTGGACACACAGGGCCCTGACACACATGCAGGAGTCTAAGGCCAGCCACGTAGAAAATTGGCATGGAGCCCCCTCAGGGAGTTAACGTACAACCTTTACTGAAAAGAATCCAAGACAGCTTCCTACAGAGACACGTTTACTGTGGCATTCTACAGAGGCCCCGGGTGCCCACCCATTCGTAAATGGATAAAGACAGTGTGGCACACAGACACAAGAACAAAGAATGAAATCATGTCATTCTTAGGATCATGGATGGAGCCGAAGTTCATCATGTGACATAAAATAAGCTGGACTCAGGAAGACAAATACGTTTTCTATCAAGTGCTGATGCTAAGGGGAAAAGGACGTGAAATTAAAAGTAAATGGGGAAGACGGGGCATAAAGGATGAGTATGCAAATTACAACCTAGGGAGGCACAGAAATGCCACAATGAAGTCCCCAGCTCCGTACTACTGATATAGGCTAATAAACTAAAGCAGACACACTGTGCCTTTCCTGCCTACAGATGTTGGCTGGGATCTACCCCTAAAGACAGTGTGTCAGTTCAGTTCTTGAAGGCTAAACCCCACATTCTGAATGGCTGCTAGGAGATACACTGAAAGGGATTCCCTACTTTCTTGCCATTCAGAAAAGGTCAAAAAGCTACAGTTGACAAAGTAGGCCAGCACCTCTGTGAATTCAAACTCCTCAGAGCTGGGACTCCTTATCTCGGTCATTCTTGGGAGGGAACCTAGGAGTGATTGAAGTTCTCTTAACACATCATGTCACATCCACAGCTCCAGCCCCTCAGCAGGCGTTAAGTGTGTCCTGACACATCAAAAATAACAGTCCTTTCCCACCATCAACACCTGCAGTGGCAAAGACCATTCCTGGAGCTCTTCTAGGCTTTTCCCCTTTCCTAACAGGGAGAGCAACGGCCGTTAATTACCACGGACAACAGCCCAGTTAGCAGGACTTTCCTTTTTCTATCTCAGGAAGCAACACACCACACCTACTTCAGTCATCCACCACAGGGGAAGCAGGGCTTTGCAGACCGTCTGTCAGAAATAATAAAGATGCTCTTTCTGTCACCTGTGCCTCAGCAGCAAAAGGACGGAACAGAAGACAGGGAACGCCACGGCAGTGGCCGCCTGTGCTTCTCAAAGTGAACTGCCTAAGACAAACTAGTTTTTCCCAATTTATATGCACTGAAACTGACAACATCCAATAAAAATGGTCTTGTAAGTGCTACTAAAAAACACAAAATGATAAACTAGAATTCATCAAAATTTTAAAAACTCTGTGCTTCTAAGAATGGCACAAGAGGTGCAAAGACAGTCTGCTGTGTGGAAGGCTCTGCATGTCTCTCTGACACGGAATATATAGACACACACATCTAGAATAAGGAACTCTGATAACTCAGTACTAAAGGGATAAATAATCTGTCAACCTGGTTACATCTGGAATTTACTAAAATCCCAAGATGGAGAGGCACGCCTGTGAGGGATTTTTGCTTAATGTGAAGAGGGAAGATCTTCTATAAGTTATGTTACTCTGAAGACCCCGACAATATACAATCCAAACAAAAATGGGCAAAATATCTGAATCAACATCTCCCTAGCAAAGGCATTCAATGGTTAACTAATTCATAAACACGTGAAGAGACGCTCAACATCACAGTCATTAGAGAAAACAAATCAAAACTGCAAAGGGAGACTGGGGAGATGGCTCAGTCCATGACATCACAGCTGACCTCTGGCCTCCAGACGTGTATATACATGCACACACATACCTGCATGTGCACACACACAAATCTATCTTGAACTACACCACTTCACACCCACTTAGGATAGTCATAAAATAAAACTCAGTAAACGTATGCACTGGCAAGCATATAGGTCAAGTGGATGCTCGCTAACTGCTGGAATGTAAAATGGTGCAGGCCCTCAAAACGTCAAAACATCCGCCCTCTGACCCAGTCACCCCACAGCTGGGTTTGTACCCAAGAGAAATGTCCCTGTCCAGATGCACATGAACGGGCACAGATAGCACTGTGCTTCACTGCCAAGTTGTAAAGACCCAAATGGCCATTCGTACAATTAAGATAGACAACACAGGCCTGGTGATGAGCACCTTTAATCCCTGCACTCAGGAGGCAGAAGCAGGCAAATCTCTGCATTCAAGAGCAACCACATCTATATTGCAAGTTTCGGGCCAACCCCGAAACTACATAGTGCTACATAGTGAGCCCCCATCTCTTTTTAAAATGATTTATGTGCATTGCTTAGTGTTTTGCATGAACGTTTGTGTGAGAGTGTCAGATCCTCTGGAACTGGATATAGAGACAGTTGTGGACTTCCCTGTGGGTGCTAGGAATTGATCCCAGGCCCTCTGGAAGAATAGCCAATAGTCTTAATCACTGAACCATCTCTCCAGTGAGTCCTGAGACCCTGCCTTTAAATAATAAGGAAAGTAAATGTGGCACACCCATACAACGGGAATGAAGTGCTGTTGCATGCTATGAGATAGATGGCCCTAGAACCATAAGGTGGAGTAAAGAAACCCAGCCACAGGAGGCCACTTGTGCCCACGATAGGAAAATCTATAGAGACGTGAAGTTCAGTGGTTGCCTAGGACTTTCAGGGCTGGAAGATGACAGAGGGTGGTTGACGGATACAGTTTCTTTTGGTGATAATGTTTTCTAAAATGGATTGTGGTGACTGTATAAAAATCTACCCAACTCTATACCTGGATGTATGAGTGGGATTGTACATAAATTATGTTCAATAAATGCCACTGAAAACTTAATTTCAAACAAAATGTTCATCCTTGGGTGTTACCACCGAGGCAAGTCTAAAGCAGCACTCCAACTAATCCATTCATTCACATATGGTTGTAACGGACATTGTTCTCTGTGATGGAACAGAAATAATAATGCATTTCCCACAGTGTCCCTTGCGTGCCACAGTAAATGCCAACTTTTTGAAAAGGTTCTAAATGCTCAGTGAGGTATCTTACTGACCTCACTGTGGATGTTTCACGCACTGACCTAAGCCCACACACCAGTTATGACCCACTCAGAACCAACCCCCAACCTGCAAATTCACCAGCCGGCTCCACTGCTTACAACTTTATTCTCTGGTATCTCAACCCACTCCTATAGATCATGTACACAATTTACAAGTTCCCCCATCAGGCCCTAGGCTGTACTGGCTCACCATGTTCATTAATTCAATTAGACACAGCCCTGGATTGTGTCTGTGACTGCTCTGACCTCATAAGGGGACTCGTCCCTTGATGAATTTATAATGTGGTGGCTTTATTGGGGGAGGGGGAGGTCCTAGTTGGAAGGGCAAGTTTACTGAGGGCATGACTCTGGGGAGGAAACCCTGTCCTGGTCCCTTCCCATAGTCAGCCATTTCTCTGCTTTCTGTCAGTCATGACACAGAATCTTTTCTCCACACATTCTCCTTGCCATGCTGTCGTGTCCATGTGCATGGAGCCAACCACCCATAGACAGGATGCTTCAGAACCCGAGTCAAATCAATCTTTCCCATGTTGATTCTGTCAGGTATTTTGTAATAGCAAAAATTAACTAATTCCAGGGCGTTAGTGAGAGAAGCCCAGGTTCTCAGGTAGTCCCCAGCACACAGCATGGACTTAACAAATGTTAGTGTCACCGCCGCGGTACTGCCATCACTTCTTCCTCCTCCCTTTTCCTGTTAGACTCCTGTCCCACTTACATTTCAGGGCCAGTACTCTGGCTCTGTCCCACTCCTCAACAAACAGTCCTTTGTTCCTTCCCCATCTAGAAGTTGGTTCTCACTCCTACAACACAAGCCTATTTCCTCATCTCTATTCTCAGCCTGGGAGGCTGGGTTTAAGAATGGCAGACCTGCAGGTCCAGGAGAAGCAAGAAACCCTGGCCCAGCTAATCACAGACTCCCATCTGCCTGGCCCCAGAGGAAGAACCTTCTGGGATCAGAGCAGCCTGAAAAGGATAATCGAGTCAGCCAAACCACTGAGACCAGAGACCAGCCCCATCCTACAATGCCTGACAGCCTCAGTTTCTCCTCTGCTGTCAGCTGAGAATTTCAAATTGGCTTTTATCACTTGCATACTGAAGAGTTTGAAAATCTGTCCCTCACCGAAACCCAAACATGATTTCATCATGACGGAGGTGAGCATCGTCATCGATAGACAGTATGGCCTCTGTCTCGATCTCATTCCAGGGCAAGAATCGATTGTTCAAACTGTTCTTCTCAGTACGGACAACCTGAAACAAAAGAGGAAAACGCAAAGAATCAACACTACATTACAGATGTCTCAAAGTGACTTTAGTTCAACTCTTACCAACAATTGGCCTGGTGGCCTGCCACTTGCTTGTGAATCTAGCATGTGCCTCTCAATAAGCTGCCTCCCATTCAGGACACTAGGAGGGTCTCACACTAACCATCAGTCATTTAAACTGCCTTTCTCATGAAACAAACATGGAGGATTACTTTATACAGTGAAGGAAGTCTAGGAGAGTCAACATGTCCCAAAAGAACACAAAGTGACAGGGCACAGCTGAGTCCAGGTCCCAGAGCTCAGATCTACTCGACTGCTCACAGACTTTAAAAGGACACTTAAAAATTCTCTTGCGTATATCTCATTTCTGCCTGATACCACCCACCCACACACAATTACAATTCTAAAGTCTTTGAGAAAGGTGTCTATCAGTTCACCCTTGTGGAGCCCACCCACAGTGTTGACATCTACCATGTACAGTGCTCACTATGCATACAAAAGCTTTCCCTTTCTTCATAGGTGTGTGCACACCAGGTTGACTTGTTCTGATGCTCAGGGAGGCATCTGTGCTGGGTCTTCAGACAGAGTGTTACTTTGGTAGAGGGACAAAGGAAAAATGTTTCAGTCAGGAGACTTGGCTGAGATCACGGATAGATAGACTTCTAGACATGGGATACATTTGCTACTTGGTGTCAGGAGGAGGTTATCCTTAGTGCAGGGCAGATGGCCATGGAAGTGAGATGACCATCCCAGCTTTCTGAGTCCCTGTGACATCCTCTTGGCTTTCTCAGGGTAAAGTGACGCTTCCTCTCATTAGTGCACTAATAGTTAAGGAACTTGTGGTTTGAATGAGATACCCCCATAGGTCTGGTTTCCAGCTGGTGGCTGTCTGAGAAATTCAGGAGGTATGCTTAGCTATAGGAAGTGTATTTACTGGTACATGAGTTAAGAGTTTAGACTTGATGGGCATGGTGGCACATGCCTTTAATCCCAACACTCAGGAGGCAGAGGCAGGTGGGTCTGTGAGTTTGAGGTCAGCCTGGTCTATAAAGCAAGTTCCAGGACAGCCAAGGATGTTACAGAGAGAAACCCTGTCCTGAGAAACCGCACTCCTCTCACGCACTCCACTCACGCACTCCACTCACGCACTCCACTCACGCACTCCACTCACGCACTCCACTCACGCACTCCACTCACGCACTCCACTCACGCACTCCACTCACGCACTCCACTCACGCACTCCACTCACGCACTCACTCCGCCTCACTCACGCACTCACTCACGCACTCCACTCACGCACTCCACTCACGCACTCCACTCACGCACTCCACTCACGCACTCCACTCACGCACTCCACTCACGCACACACTCACGCACACACTCACGCTCTCTCTCTCTCTCTCTCTCTCTCTCCCAGCATGTGATCGCTCAGCATGTGATCGCTCAGCTTCTCCCCAGCTACCATGCCATGCCTGCTCCTGTCTTGTTTCCCTGTCATGACAGATTCTTGTCCCTCTGGAACTGTAAGCCCAAACAAACCCCTCCATTCTGTAAGCTGCCTTGGTCACACTATTCTAGCATGGCAACAGAAAAGTAACGACTGCAATACTATAAACAAGGGCGTTATCACAGTGCCAGCAGTGATGTCACTGTGACTTGCTCCCAGCTCCCAGCTCCGCTGAAGGTGGACTGTTACTGAGGGGAGGGGTTAAGGTATTTCTGTTTGGCACTGCTGTCAGTTCTGGAGAGAACACCTGCTTTGCACATCTGATTTTGGAGAAGGTCTTTGAGTGGGGATTGGCTGAAGCCCCTGCTCTTCACTGTCCCAATCCCTGGTCTGCTAAACTGCTAACTTTAAAAATGTCTTCAAACTAAAGCCACCATGGAAAATGTATCATTAATTCCTGTTCCATCACAGAAAATGACATCAATTACAAACATGTATGAAGTGACAGATTCGTTGGAATGCTAATTTGACAGGCTGCAGCTCCACAGGCGGTCCAGTCCCATTAACACCAAGAAGGGTCACAACTACACTGCTCCAGATGTCAGAGCCCAGCAACAGACTCAGAAATCGACTAGCCCCAAGAATATCTAACCACTTAAAAGAAAAAAAATATCCTGGTTTGTAGCCAGGGGTCTCGTAAACTCAAATTCAGTAGTAACAGAACAAAAAGGCTAAGTTCCAGGTCAGGGGACAGATTGGCCATTTAACAGTCAGAGATTACCAAGCTGGTTGAAGAAAGGCAAAAAGAGACCATTCTAGAGAACAGCACATATAAGAATAATTGCTCAGTGGTAAAAGACTTGCCTAGAGTGTGAGGTACAGCCAGGAGGGAAGCCACCAACACCTTATACTTTGTTCCCCAGGGAGCAGAAAGGTGGTAGAAGTGGCAGGCCCCAAATGCAAGTCTAGTGATGGTTAAATCCCATCAATGTTAAGATGCTCTCAGTTTCAGAGATGATATCACGTAAGATCATGTGACCACCTGAGAGGATGGGACAGGGTCACTGTTCATTCATTCACTTTCCTAACATATCTTGCATGCACTCAAAACACTAATTCAGCCAGTCCTGCAGAACACAGCCACTCCTCAGTCCCAGAAGATATACACAGAGAAATTCAACCCCAAGGTTCTCTTTAAGACTATTAGTTCTGTGCATTGATTTCCTGCATGATTATCTTCAGAGCCTGAGCACTTGGTATGACTCAAAACCTAGCTACAAGGACATTGCCTTGGACTATCGGAAATAGGACCTCCACTTGCACCAGACAAAGCTGCACTTCCCAAGAGCCCCAGGAGATGGCTCTGCACGGGTGCAAAGACAGCTGCATGACTACAGAGCCTATCTGAAAAGCAGAGCAATTCCACTAGACCTCTGATGGTATGAACCTGGAGACTCCTTCACTGAGTCACTACACTACCCTGTTGTCTGCAGAACCTGGAGTCAATTACCTGCAAACAACCAAGCTCTGAGTCCAAAAACGGGGACAAGGAAAATGGAAGTGATGAGGATGATCTGGTACCCAAAACACAGACAGAAGGATTCATTTGCAAATTGCAGTTCACAGGGGGCTCCGTGCTCACCCTTCCCTACTCCACTTGAGAAAGGGTCTCTCTAGGTTGTCCTGGCTGTCCTGGAACTCACTATGTAGACCCGAATGGCCTCAAACTCAGAGATTCACCTGCCTCACCTCCCAAATGCTGGGGTTAAAGGTGTATACTATCATCACACATAGCTCCTTCCTTAAGACCTGAGTAGGGCTGACCACAAAGCTGGGAACCCAACAGCAAACAAGATTTGGCCTGGCTTCACAAGCAAGTCTGTGTATAAGTTCACTGAATTCCATCCCTGGGATGTCTATCAAAAAGCCCAAGAGGGAAGAAAGGGGAAAGTTCTGATTCACAAACCTTAGGGGGAGGTTTCACCTTTAATCCCAGCACATGGGAGGTGGGAGGGGGAGGAATGTAAGCTGAAGGCTACATAGCAAGTCCCAGGCCAGCCCTGGGTCTGTGAGACCCTGCCTCAAAACAAAAACAGATGCTGGCTTCAAAGCCATAGTACTTAATCGCTAGACTGATGCTCAGCAACTAACCATTGTCGGTTTGGGCAATAAAATCCTGACAGAAAGACTCAGTCATTCCTAAACCCATGTGCACACAGATCAACCCTGGCTTCTAGAAGTTTGAGGAAAGCATCAAATGTAAAAGAAACAGGTCAACTACAAGAATTTAGTAAGGTTCACATTCTTGTTGCTATATGTTTCAAATTACAACAGTAATCCTCTACCCCCCCCCAAAAAAAGCAGCTGCTTCTTCATGTTGTGCCTAAAAGGTGTATTACAGACTTGCTGCTTACACTTCGGTAACTCCAAGTTACTGCTTAATTACAAGGCTGGCAGCTAGCAGAAGGAATAGCACGTAGTGCCAGCACAGAAATGTCCAGTACTGTGTCATTCAGATGGTGGACAGTGGATGAGTAAGTGGGCAAAGAGAATGGGAACAAGTCAGTCCTGCAGTTTCCAGAATATGACAACAAACTTGTCAAATTTACAGGTTGAACACTCAACATAATAAATTATACTAAAGAATGATAATGAGACAAATTAGGAGACCCTTAAGTATTTGTTCTATTTTTTCTTCTCGCTATGTTGTTCAGGCAGGCCTTGAACTCAGTTTGTGGTCCAGGCTGGCCCTTAACTTGCAGTCCCCCTGCCTCCAATTTCTCGATTGCTGGGACTACTTGCATGTGCCACCAAATTTGACTTCTAACCGAGCTTTCCAAAGAGGGGTGGGGAGTGCAGGATCTACTGACCTACATCATTCAAGTTGGAGCAACCCTCAGTAACAATTGCTTGCTTCACACAGCACACTCCCAGTCCAGTTGGCCATCTGTCGCCATCCTTCACAGAAGTCTTGACCCCCGTTCATACCTTCTCAACACAATGCAGTGGGCCAAGATGGCAATCCTAGCCTGGAACCTGTCACTACACTTGTCCTTTACGTCACTAAGATTACACAGGCTCAACCCAGCCTAACGGCATCCAGCTTCTACCAACGTCACATGCACAGTGCATTTCTATAGCCAACCTCATCTCAGACCATCATACAGAGGAGAGATGGAAAGAGCAGCTGCTTCCTCTAACTTAAAGCAAACCACAGAACTCAAGAATGAAGAGCATGAGGCCTAGGAAGCTGTACTGATCACGTCTCTAACATGTGAGCACCAACATCAAAGTGAGGTCATAAGGGCACTGGCTTGCTGAACAAATGGGAGGAGCCAAAAGGAAGAAAAGCAAGGGGGTGGGGCTCAGAGTAACAGTGAGCTGGTTTTCATTCATAACTATGAGGCTAATGCAGCCCAAAAACAGTGCATGTTTTAACTTATGAGACGAGCCTGTTTGAACTTTTAAAAGCTGATGGGCCCTGTGAAAGCACTAGTAAAACAGCACAAATCAGAGGATTAGCCTCCAGGGAGCTGATGCACAAAGGCCACACTCAGCACCGAGGAAACACTGAAACAGTTGGAGAGCTGGGCTTGGTGTATACCTCTTTCACAGCATGCCGAAGAGTGAGGCAGGAGGAACACAAACTCAGGACCCGACTGGGTTACAAATGGCAAGTTCCAGCCCTTACAGCGAGCCTCTGCTTTCCAGCTATTAATACTGCTCAAAGTCACTGCATCCTGGTACTGGCACAGCCTTGCCTAGCCTGCAACATGCTTTACACATAGTTATTTTACAGTTTTAATTTTATACATTATGTGTATATTATTTACTCATAAGCAATCTTACGCCTTTTCAGGAAATTTGGGCTTGGTACAAAAGAAAAGCTATGCATTAAATTATAGCTGGAAATCCTGAAACCTACTCCTACTTTGGACATCAAGATGGAAAACCTACTTTGAAAAGCATTATAAACAGAGCTCTTGCTGGCCCTGACACCTGCCTCCACCAAGAGGGTCAGCAATTTCAACTGCTGATCTAAATACCTGTTTCCCTTAAGCAGGAAGCACAGTCAAAATATTTAGCCAACTAGAATGAAATTCTCTAACTTGAAAGTCTTTCCTTTTAAAAAATAACTAGAAAAGGCTGCGTGCTACTACAGAAAGTGTGTTAGAATGGTCCATTTGGAGCATTTCTGGCATTTCTAGTTAGGTATCGTATTACTGCAATGGGCTGCCCAGAAATCACAGGGGACTACTCATTTCCCACCAGATTAAAGAAAGGATTAGTTCTGGCAAGTTCTCTGGTGGATTTCAATCATCGCTTACTGGAAATAGGAAGCCAAGGCTGCTCTACCTTGAGGAAATGCGTATGAGGAAAGCCGTTGCTCACAAAACAGCACATTTTAAAACTCAACCACACCTGTCTTAGCTACTGTTCTAGTGCTGTAAAAAAGACATCATGACCAAAGCAACTGTAATAAGAGAAAGTATTTAACTGGGAACTTGCTTGATGTTTCGTAGGGTTAAGTCTGTTATCACCATGGTGGGAGCATGGTGGTAGGCAGGCAGGAGTGGTGCTTGAGAAGTAGCTGAGAGCTATATCCTGGTCCACAGACAGAGAGCTAGACACTGGGCCTGGTGTGGGCTTTGAAACCTCCTCCAAAAGGTTTCAGCCCTAATCCTTCCCAACAGTTCATCCACTGGGGACAAAGCATGCAAATATATAAACCTACAGGGGCCACTCAAATTCAAACCACCATAACCCAAAACAAGAAAAGATGCACACTTTACTCGGGTAAGTCTCTCAGAGAAAGCTCACCAGTTACAGTATACATCATGCTACTGCTGCTCTGCAAACATTGCAAAGGTAGACAGGCATGCTGGTGCACACCTTTAATCTCAGCACTCAGAAGGCAGAGGCAGGTGCATGTCTTAGTACATAGTGAGGTCCAGGGCAGCCAGAGCCAACTATACAGTGAGACAATGTCAGAAAACAACAACAAAACCAAAAGGAACCCTTTTAAGAGAATGGCTTTTCCGATGATATAAACGTTTAAGAAACTGGACTAGACCCAGAACCCCTTCCTAGACAAATCATCTCAAAAACTATTTTTCTCAAGCACAATCTAGTAATGCACCACCCACCAGACCTTTTGTCCTACTTCCTTCCTTTTTCTAGAAAGAACTTACAATGCAGCTAAGTGCTTGGTAGTAAGAGCAATGGAGTGCATCTCCTAAATGGCTAAGTGTGGTACTGTAGGCTGACAGGCAGAGTCCGGAGAAGCCACACACTCCCCTACACACTCAGCTAATGTGTCCCCTGTTCCCATGACTCAGACAGCAAAGCATTAGGACAGCCTGCAAGATCTTCAACTCTCAAATATCAAAATCCCCAGCTTCCAGAGGCTTCCACTGTACCCCAGGAGAAGACCTGTGCCACTTCCCTCCTTTGGGAGTAGCCGAGATGGAAGCCTCTGGACTTGAACATGCTTAAGCACAATACCTGTTACCCACCAGTCTTGGTGAAAGCTAGAGAAGAGACGTAGAGACTTCACGGTGCCTAAGTGCCCTAGGGCAGCGTTCTCTTACTACTATCATCAGTATGGAAGATGCCCAAAGGATAACGGAGGTAGCTTTGTGAACCCTCATGGCTCCAGCATCAGTTCCTATTGTGGGGGGTACCAGGGAGACTTAGGACATGCTGGGCAATAATGGAACCAGCATAGCCTGAAAGGCAGCAAGCAGAAACTTCACAGGAAAAGGAACCTAGAGGGGTTCATAAATTGATAAACATGCTATGCCAGCATGTAAAAGGTTCTGGGCTCAAACCAGGATAGCACATGCATGCATGTGCGCACGTACACACGCGCACACACACACGCACACACGCACACACACACACACACACACACACACACACACACACACACACAGAGTATATTCACCTCTGCCACTAGTGAGGAAGCAAAAGTGATAAAAGCTAGAAAAGGCATTAAGAGCGTGGTACTATTCCGCACAGTAAAATGTACTGCCCATTTCTATTACCATGATGGGAACACCAATGTCTGGCCACAAAAGGTCCTCCGAGGGCAGCTTGGGAGAGTTCCACACCACCACTACCTTGTTCAGGTAGGGGAGGCCGTTGAGTCTCTCCAGAGAGTTCATGAGCACTTCCTCCCGCTCATAGGTCAGCATCACAACTGTGAACTGTTCCCGCTGGACATTGCCTCCCAGTGCTGCCTGGAACTCCTTGCCAGAGCCCCCAGCCCCACCACCAATGGGCCGAAATCCAGTCCCTGAGCCCAGGAATTTGGCCTCAGAGGGCAGGACAGGGTCAAAGGGTGTGTGGGGGAAAAGATGGAAAGGTCCAGGTGCAGAGTTCCAGCTACGGTAACAGTCTGTGACAGTCAGAGTAAAGTTGCGGAGGTATTTGGGTGAGGCATAGGGTGGTTCTGTCTCTACTGGCCCCAAGTCCAGGTCCCCATTGTCAGCCATGTTGGGGTCAGTTCCAGCTGCTTTTCCTGAACGATGGGGGATCTCAGCCGCTACTTCTTCCCGGATGGGAGCAGCAGGGATCTGGATGCGAGTCCTAATCATGGCCAGCACGGTATTAAAAATACTGTCAGCAGTGGAGAAATAGGTTTCCCAGAGAAAGCGGCCTTGCCGCCTCATAGCCAACAGATCACTGTCTGAAAGACTTCGTAACAGGAAGTGAACCTCTGTAACACGTGGCTTGGGCACCACCAGGGCGGCCTCATTCCACTCCAGCATGTCATGGTAGGGGAGCTGTACCTGTTCCCCCAGTACAACCGGCACAGCCCCCACTTCCAGGGCTTCAAAGAGCCGTGTTGCACACCCAGATGAAATAAGCAAGCGCGGGTCCCCAGGAGTGATGATGAGGGCAAAGGTGGAGAGCTTCAGCAACTCCAGCCGGTCTTCCCGCTCCCCACAGAGTGCCCACTCAGTAGGCAGACTGGGCTTCGGCTGGTTTTTGCAGGTAAATTCTACCAGCACCTGATCTAACTTGCTGTCCTGTACAGCCTTTAGGGTGGCAATGATCCGGTCATCATAGTCAGCTGGAGGGTCACCCTCCATTTCTTCCTCAAAGGAACGGGCCTCCTGAAGGCTAGATCTCAGGGACTCGATCTTCTCACCCTGGAAAGTGAAGAGATATTTCCGCTTAACTGGCACCTGCGGTGGGATTTCCATGAAGTTGGGTTCAGACATGGCATGGACGAGTGGTGATACTACCAAATCAAAGCCAGGCCTGTACTGGGCAGCATAGAATGTGGACTGGGCCACCATGGCCCGGCCTGTACTGACATTGTACAGTAAATTCTGTGTGTCCGACTTCCGGGACAGGTTGATGATGACATGGTTGTGTCCATCCGTCCTCCAGTGTGGCAGAGAATGCAACTGCTTCTCAAGGTCGGTAGGCCGCAGCACACCGGGCTCCTGCATTTCTCCCACTAACACCACATACAGACAGGCAATGGCTGCATTTTCTGTAACATAAACATTGGCTCTCACTGTAGCCTGAAAAGCCTGCTTGACCAAAGGGTCCAGATAGCTCCCAAAGGCAAACTGGTCACTGTCATAGACATAGACAGGAAAACCAGATGTCAGAGGACAGCGAGAGTAATCAAAGCAGTTGTGTAGCCGGCAACCCCGAGTGACCTTGGGAGGTGGAAGGCCAGCATCATCCTTCTCCGGGAGCAGTCGGATGGGCAGGGACAGTTTGGGCTGGTTCTGGGCCATCAGCTCCTTGTAGGAGTGCTCTGTCTGACTAATGACGTTCTTGAGCTGCAGCAGATCCTGCTTGGCGTTCTCTATGCTCTTCTTACAGGCTTCAATCTTGAGGTTTAGCTTGGCAATCTCACTGTTCAGCTCCTGCCGCTTGGCTTCGAGCTGTAGAAGCTCTTCGCTCACAGACTCACGAATCCGACAAAGATCTAGAACATGCTTGACCTCACAGAGCTCGTTGCCAGCCCGAGGGCCAAAGATGCGCTTGCCAGCTTCATCTGCCTCATCCAGAGTGGTGAGGTAATAGTGAGCGATGAGGGGGAAGAACACCAGGATGATGAAGAGTGTAAAACTCAGCCACGTCAGCCGGATGCGGTTGGACCAGCGCAACATGCAGGTCTGACCACCATTCCCCACTCCCCCATTCCGCAACATGGTATAGCCTGTCATGAGTTCTCTGTGGCTCTTGCCCACTCTGATCACGTCGGATCACTCGCCATAACCATGAGTTTGTTTGACAAAACTCAACCTCTTTTTCACACACAAGTTTCTGGAAGGGTCAGTGTGCTCCCTGCACAAGGCACCAAATAAAACGGAAATTTCATTTTCCTCAGCTGTGACTCAGAAGGTCTCCAACCCCAGTCAGGCAGATCCTAAGTATTGGCTGTTGTCATCAAATAGAAAAAGGTACCACATGGCTGATGGGATGAAAAGGAAGAGATCCATGGTGTTAAAATCCAGGGGAAAGGCCCTGGGCTCGAAGGGACTGTTTTAACTGCCATAGCTTTTGTCCCTCAGCTTTGTTGACCAGCCAATATACATAGCTTCTATTTGAGTTATGCAGTGACTGATAAAAGCAGCTGGTAGTTTGAAATGCCAGCCCTGTCCTCCATGTCACTACCAACAATCAGGCCTGCAAAAGAAGGAAAATCTTGTCAGTCTTGAAAAGATTATGTTCAAAGCTCCATTACCATCCCACATGCCAGCCCCAGCACAGTGGTTGCTACCTGAGACCTGGGCATCCCATGAGATAAGGGGAAGCAACATCAATAACCTTGGCCCTCTCCTAACATGAAACAACTCCGAGAAGCTCAATTTGTTAAATTTAGAGTTGAAAAGAGTTAAGAGAGCTCTTCTGAACTTCACCCAGAAATAGATAAAAGGTATTTTTCAATTTGCCTCTATTTATCTTCCATTAGCAGACATCAGGCACTCCTTCCTAAAATGGAAACAGTAACCTGGTCTTTCAGACAGAACAGCATATTTAGAAATGAGAGGCATCATCCTTCATCCTTTAGGGATGGCCCGGATCTGCTGTCAGCCCTCATATTCAGTGACCTAGTCTTGTAAAATGGAGAGACGTGCATGCAGATAACAAGGTATTATCGTGCTATGAAAATAAGTAGAGGACATGAAGTACTGAGACTCAAAAATCCTGACACAGCATCCCGAGTTCCCTCACCAAACTCTACAAGACCAACGTATGGAAGCTTTCTACCTACATTCCCTTCAAACGAAGTCAATGCTACTCGATGCCAAAAAACATTCCACTTCATCAATTCACTTCTTCACACAAACACATTCACAGACAGAGTAGCACAGCCATTCTAGGAAGCACTCAGGGGGCTGAGGCAGGAGAATCTTGAATTCAAGGCCAGCCTGCCCTACACAGTAAGACCCTGATTCAAAAAAGAAAACAAAAGTGTGTATGGCTGAAATGTATTTTTGTTCTTGTTGCTTTGTTTTTTTTGAGACAGGGTTTCTCTGTGTAGCCTTAGCTGTCCTGGATCTTACTCTGTAGACGAGGCTGGCCTTGAAACTCACAGAGCTCCACCAGCCTCTGCCTCATGAAGTGCTGGGATTAGTGTGCACCACCACTGCCCAACTGCAATCTAACATATGTGAAGGAGAATTGCCTAGCATGTGTAATAACCCTTGACCTCAAACTTTACAGAGTCTAAGAGACGAGATATAAATAGCTGAAGAACATTTGTCTATTTGTCAAATCTGTGAATTCAATCCCCAGCAGGGGGAAGGGAGATGGGAAGCAAAACCAACCTTGTAGAAGGAGCACTTCTATGGAGGCAGAGGAATGCTCCGAGGCTAAGCCACTCACAGCTTCCATCTCTGCTCCAGGCATACAACTGTTAAAGTCTGATAAGCTCTTTTCTACTCTTAGGTAAAAACAAAACGTTAATGACAATTTTACTAAGGTTTAAGGAGAACAAGTGATCAGGATGACAAAATCGACCTCGAACTATGAACGTTGGATAATTTAAACTTGATAAAGAGGGGCTGAAACAATGGCTCGGCAGTTAAGAGTGCTTACAGCTCTTGTAGAGGATCCAAGCTTGGTTCCCAGCACTCACGTGGGGTGTCTCACAACCACCTGCAACTCCAGCTCCAGGGCTGCAAAGCCTCTGGCCTCCACAAGCACCCATGCTTATGTGCACAAATCCACACACAAATAAATCTCTGGGGCTGGGTGTGGTAGCACACACTTTCAACACCATTATTCATGAGGCAGAGGCAGGCAGATCTCTCTGATCTTGAAACTACCCTGGTCTACATAGTGAGTTTTAGGCAAGACAGGGCTATATAGTGAGACCCTGCCTCAAAAAATAAATTTGAAAACAAATCTTCAAACTCGAATAAGTAACATCTAGTCAAGCACCCCACTTCAAGATCTGCATTCCTTTGTTTTGTTTTGATGACAGGGTCTCACTGTATAGCCATGGCTGTCCTGGAACTCACTTGTAAACCAGGCTGGCCTCAAACTCACAGATCTGCCCACCTCTGCCTCTGAAGTGCTGGGACTAAAGGTATGTGCCACTATGCCCAACTCATGAGCCCCATTTCTAAAGCACACACATTATCTCTTTATCCAAATGTTTGTGCTTCTGCTGTAATGATGAGTAAATAACAGAATAGAGAAGCCAAGACAGAATCCAGGCCATGCAGCCAGTGCCTTCCCCGCTCACCTTACTCGGCACTGTTCTTCCTCTCTCTGCCTTATGTAGTAGCATTATGCTACACATGAATCTTGAAACAGTTGACACCAGAGCTTGCTCTCCTGATTTTAAAGAGAAAATGGAAAGGGACTGTTGGAAAACTGCTCACAACTGAAGGTGCTAAGGACTTTCATTAGTCTTTCTGAAAAGGCTTGCAGTACAGATCCCGTGGTCACAGCACACACTACCAAGTAGAGCTCTTTGGAGTGAGCAGGTACCACTGGCAGACACCAAGATAATGTTTTTGTTTTGTTTTGTTTTTGCACAGGCAGCTGTTGCTTGCTCAGAGTGCTGGAGAGTGTAAAGAAGAATACTATAAGCTGTGGGCAGTATACAAAGACTTTCAGAAGTATGCACTGAGCTCTTTGTAGGTGAGATGATGTTTACACCTAGAATAGAGTTTGGGACAACTGGAGCATGTGAGGAGCATCTGGGGTATAAACGAGCCAGCATCAGCCAGGAGCCAGATGTGCAGGCACCTGTCATCCCACAGAGAGGAAGCAAAGGCAGGAGATCCTTGGGTTCTACTCATCTGGGCAACAGGACTCCCAGTACACCCAACATACAGGTAGAGTTGACAATGAAAATGAGTGTTTGAATGGAAATGGATTCTAAAGAATTTCATCCACTAAGTTCTATCTCCTCCACCAACATGAGCCAATTGTGTGGACTCTGCCTCCTTAACATCAACCTACAGTGTTCAAGCATAAAAGGAAGAGAAACCCTTGACCTCTCTTCTGTTCCTCTCTCATCTAGAAATAAGTGCCAACACCACACTTGAGCGGAGAGATCTTCAGTGGTTCTCAGTGCAAGTGCACTGTATCTTCCTAACCCTCACCTGCCACAGCCCTAGTGCCTGCCAACCTGCCCCATCCTGACTGCACTGCCCCCCATATACTGCAAACGAGTCAGTTTCTCCCTCCCTCAGTAATGGAATGTGGCTTCTCACTGCACTGCCCCCTATGCCCAAATTTAGCCATCACCGTTCCCCCTGCTCATTCAAACTGAGCTACACTGCCCCCTTCCAGTTCACCCACACCAAGTTCTGTACCGCCTGACAACCTCATTCTCGCTGTTCTGAAATACTCTGCTTTTCCTGTTGACGCTCATGCCCAAGGCCCATTTTCCTGATGCTCTCACTTTAAAGTTGCCTTTCTTAGGCTCTGACACTTTCTGAAGTTAACCTACTTTCTTTTTACTTCCTTCCTCCTCCCCCCTTTCCCTTCCCCTCCCTCTTTCTTTCCTCCCCCCTCCCCCAGTCTCTTTTCTTCTTTCCACCTCCCACACTAAATCTTACTCCCTGAGAGCAGGACCCTCGTCTGCTCTGGCCTGGCTGTGTCACCACTGTGTCCACTGTGAGTTAATGAAGGAGTTGTGTCACTGCTCAGTCCCTCAGTCCCTTAACTTCTATGGAGGGACAGTTTTAGCAACCCACCCACATCTTTGACTCATGTTCTTTTTCTGTCTTGGGGACATCCAGTCTTCCTCCTACCTCATACTTAAAAGTATTCTGGAAGGCTCTCAGCATCATCTGTTAATGAAGCCATCTGCTTTCATGATGTCAGGCATAACCTAGAAGCCACACCCTCAACACTTGCCTTGCTGCTCTGCACCCTGCCTCTCCTGAGGTCATCAGTCACTGCAAGGACTTCATTTTCCAAATAACTTTTAGTTCTGTCCCCAATTCTACATTCCTCCACTCAGAAACTATGTGCTGTGTTCAGGAAAGACACACCTCAGAGCAGCCAGCCCTGGACGGAACCCCACAGTTAGATGCCCATTTTACCCTGATACAGTTTTCCCATCAGAAAAGCACCAGTGCCTTTGCTCAGAAAGTATGACAAAAGTCAGAGACAGCACATAAGCACACAGACTGGCTACAGGCTTCAGTTAGTTTTCAATCTCCAGCTCCTGCCAATCTGGTCTCCTGCCAATCTTACCATTTATTATAATCATAATCATGATAATACAGTTGCAATAATGGTTTATAATAGTTTAACTTCCCCCTGTTTATTATTCTGCCTTCACCCTAGTTCTAGCCCACAGCAACCACAGTCTACCAACTTATTCTGTGGATTACCAAATTTTGTTTTTTAAAAATCTCACTTAGGGTGAATGTCCCTGGCCCATCCTTCAACTCCCCAATCCACTCTTCTACTGCACCCTGTCTACTAAACACTAATTTCAGAAACAGGATTTTTTCAGTCCATGTCACTTTCTCCCTCCCTTCCATCTTATTTCATATATTTATTTGTAAAACTTAAACTATTAATCTGGAATGATGGTAAATGCCTGCTACTTGGGAGACAGAGGCAAGAGGACCAACATGGACCATGTATGCTGACTCTCATCTAAAAATAATTAATAATTTAATGTGATAATCCCAACAACTAAACCACCTGCGGTCTTAATTTCCGCCATGTCATCATCCAATGCCAAGGGGCATTTGCCAAAGTCAGCACTATGTTTTCTGAATGTTCAGCCTCAAAAGCTATGAGTGCAACCAGGCCATTCAAAACTCCAGGAAGATGGGCAAGGACCTCATGAAGTCCCACCCCTAGTTGAGGTGCTTGGGCAATGAAAACTCTGGGATAGAGATGAGGAAAATGGTCCTGTTAAGCTTCCCATGCTCTGTGGATTGCCTATATCCATGCACAAGAGGACAGCACGTACTGGACACTGGGCTATGAAAAGAGGACATGAAGCTGGAATGAGGATGTGGGGGCTGCTAAGATTAACTACATTGTATATATGCATGTAATTCCCAGCAAACAAAAAAAAAAAAAGGGAGCTAGATAAAGTTCTTTATTTTCTACATTACTCATACTTCAAGTATTTTGTAACAACAGCAGGAAACAGACTAATAGGGCATTATAAGTAATCCAAATAGAGATGGTTTACAGCACTTAGCACAGGGGTTCTCAACCTGTGGACTGCAACCCCTTTGAGGGTCAAATGACCCTTTCACAGGGTCACCTAAGACCATTAAGAAACCACAGGTATTTATATTATGGTTCATAGCAGTAGCAAAATTACCATTATTAAATAACAAACAAAAACAATTTTATGGTTGGGGTCACCACAACATGAGGAACGATATTAAAGGGTTGATGCATTGGGAAGACTGAGAAACACTGATGTGGCAGTATATGCAAACATTATAGCATTTTATGTAAGGAGCTTGAGTGTCTGTAGATTTTTTGCTTTTTTTTTTTTCAAGACAGAGTTTCTCTGTGTAGCTTTGTACAGCAGGCTGGCCTCAAACTTACAGAAATCCACCTGCCTCTGCCTCCCGAGTGCTGGGAAATAAGACGTGAGCCACCACCACCACTCAGCTCTGACCTCACTTTTTAAGAGGAGGTTTCTTACCAAACCTTGTGCTTACCATTAAGCCATACTGGCTGACCAGCAGCTCCCAAGGACGCTCAAACCTCTGCGTCCCGAACACAGATGCGTGCCAGCATGCCACTGCCCCCGGCTCTTACAAGAGTGAATACTGGGATCAAACACAAGCTCTCCTGACTTTGTGGAAAGCACTTTATCAACTGAGAGATCTCCCCCAGCCCCAAGCTCTGCTGTTTGAAAATCTAAGAAGTATTTACTTGTGGAAGTTTTATTTGGAGAGGAGTTGGTTCTGTGTTGCTCAGGACTCTCTGAACTTTCTGAATCTTAAAGCTCCTGTCGCTCACTAACCTAGAAATTTATTACCGACACTCTCTGAATATAGTCTGCCTCTCCACCCACCCCCTTGAGTTTCTATCTGATACCTGCCAGAGCCTATTCCGGCCTCCATGCCTTCTCATCTCTTTCATAACTCTTCACTTTGTCTCTTGTGCTGCCTTCTGGCAGTTTCTTCACATCTGTCTAGTTTAGGAATTGGGAAACTTTCAGTAAAGGGCAGGACAACTAATATTTTAGTATGCGTGGGGTGTCACATAAAATATCTGCAGCATAGTGTAGGTTTTTAAAGAGGGGGGGAGGGACCTGGGGAAATGGCTCAGTTCCTAGTAGCACGTGGTGGTTAACATCTGTAACTCCAGTTCCAGGGAACTGATGCCTTCTTTTAGCCTCCAGGACACCAGCTGTGATGCACATAAACATACATATAAGCAAAGTGCTCATATACATAAAGTAAAGCGAAGCTTTAAAAAAAATTATCAGCCCTTTTAAAATGTTCATTCTTACACTGAAAACTATTAAAAGCAAGACACTCACTGAGCACAGTGACACACACAACTTTAATTCCAGCACTCGGAAGACAGGGACAAGTGGATCTCCGTGAATTCAAGGCCAGCCTAGCCTACAGTGAGACCCCCATCTCAAAAACAAAAACAAACAAACCAAAAAAAAAAGAAAAGAAAAGCAAGCCAGGTGCAGCCCTCGGACCATGGTCTTGAGCTCTGTCTGTCTAGTCAGCTCTGTCCTCTGGCAGCATCACTCCTCAGCCTACCTCTGAGCTCTAATTCTGACAACTATTTCAAGTCTCCAGAAGCCCATTCCTTCATTTTGTTACATTGCTACTCCTTGTCTTCCCTAACAGCTGATTCTTGCTCATTGGGTGGCAGATTGCTTCCTTTGTAATCATATATTCAGTCCCTCTTTGGGGGTATTTATTTCTGAGAACCTCTGTGAACCCTTCTAGAACTGTCTGTTGGGCAGATAGCCTGGCCTTATTATCAGCCTTTGGTTTCATATTAATTTCTCAACCTAGAGATTCTCCCACACCACACAGCAATGATAAATGTGAACACAAAATCCACAGACAGGAAACCACAGCCATGCTTTCTTGGTGGCTATTTCCTGCTGACAACCCACAGCCCAGGCTAAGGGGGCATCTGTGGGCCTGTGGCAGAGGCTCTCCGTTCCTCTACTGCTTCCCTGGATACCTGGCACTTTGAAGATCTATCCTCTTACTCTTACATGGTGTCTCAACCCTACTGCTCACAAACTCGACGGTAACATTTCAGGTGTGGTCACCCCAGCATACTGACCAGATTCTTAGATGCCAAGCCGACGCCGCCCCCCCCCCCACTTTCTACCCTTCATTTGTATGTTTTAATGAGAAGTTATGTCTCTTTTTTGACTACATCATGTACATTCTGGAGGAAAACACAAATGCCATTTTGCCAAAGGCAGAGGCTTCCTTTATCCACGCATACATGCTTACAAAACTAGGACACCGTATGTTCTCTTTTGCAACCTGATTTTTTTTTTTCACTTATATTAAGAGCTGTTAAGCCAGATATGGTAGCACATGCCTCTACTCCAGAGGTGGAAGCAGAAGAATCAAGAATTCAAGGTCAGGTCTGAAGACTTAGCTCAGTGGAGGACCTGAATTTGGTTCCCGTGTCACTGACTCTCAATGGCCTGTAACACTAGGTCCAGAGGATTCAGTGTCCTCTTCTTGAGGCACACATAGACACGACTTAAAAAGAGTTCAAGGTCACCCTAAGCTACATAGCCAGTTTAAGATCAGCAAGAGTTTAAAGAATGTAAACAAAACCCCCTCTGATCTCCTACCATGAGAAACCCTACCACAAAGGCACTAGTAGTTGCATACTATCCATAGACAGACATTGGTAGCTGAATGCCACCCATATACAAATATTAGAAGTTGAATACCACCCATACAGAAAGGCCGTGCACTAGGTAAGCCCCTTTCATTAGACAGGTGCTTCTAGTTTCCATTATGATCAAGGCTTTCTTGAGTATTTCTGCACAGAGCCATAGTGTTTTTTCATGTGTAATTGCTAGGCTGTAGTAAGAAATGTCTTGCCATTTTGTAAACCACTGTTTGCTAGGAAAATGATAATATATTCTTTAAGGACCAGGATCAAAGCTTCCGTTCTCAATGCTCAATGGTAATGGTGTGGCAGGTAGGCAGAACTCAGGTATCTCTTTGCTCAGCACATCTCCATTCTACTGCCTGGTCAAAGCCAGAAGCCCAGGTCTGGGCAAAGAGAAAGTAACCCAGAGCAATCTACCCTTTATACTAACTGTTAGTTAAGAGCAGGCAGGAATTCTCTCCCTCTCTTCCCAGAGAATGCTAGAGAAACGCTGCCACTAAAGAGAGCCACAGTATGTAAAGACCATATACTCTGGGGCTGGAGAGATGGCTTAGCAGTTAAGAGCATTGACTGTTCTTCCAGGGGACCCGGGTTCAGTTTCCAGCACTAACATGGCAGCTCACAACTGTCTGTAAATACAGGATTCAACACCCACACACAGACATACAGGAAAACATCAATGCACATAAAATAAAAATAAATTTAAGATTTAAATAAAGAAGACAGATTCCATATGCAAGCTACCGAGACTCCAGAGTCTGTTGCTACAGTTAGGAATGCAACAGAATGTCACTGGGTTTTCTTAAGCAGACAACGTAGGAGACTAAGTGTCTTCTTGCGCTCACTGGAGGAGGCTGCTGTTAGTTTCAATCCTGTCTTCCAGAGCTCTCTGCAGCCACACAGCACTGTCCACACACCAACAGTCCAACGCGCCCAGTGGGACACTGCTTTTCACCAGGTCGATCCACTGCTCAGGGTCATGCATGATGCTCACCTGGTCTCCCTGTTCAGTGTCCCTCATGGGTCCCTTCAGGACTCTCAAAGTCCATCCTGGCATGGAGAGCAGGGTTCTCTTTCCAGTCTCACTCCCTAGCAGACACTCCTTCTGCCACCAACCCAAACCCTATAGCCACTATCCTTTGTGGCCACTTTAGTCTTAACAGATCCCATAAACTACAAGGGACTGCCAAATCCATAAAATCCCATTGGACTCAATCATATGGTTCAAAACTTAGCTCATCATTTCAACTGATTCTCCCTTCAACCATATTAAAAACTCCTTAGAGAAACAATTCTTTTCTCTAGTTTTTAAATGGCCCTTAAGAGACATGACAGCACCCACTAAATACTACTCAAACTCTCACTGGCATTTTCCTTTCCAGACAATGTTGAAATTTATAGCCTGCCTCTATAACCTCCTGCCCTCTGCCAACTCCTCCTCCCCTGTCACCTCTTCCTCCCCTGTCACCTCTCCCCTCACCTCCTCTTCTGTCACCTATCCCTATCACCTCCTATGTCCTCCTCCCTGCCCCAACTTCCTCCTTTCCTCTGTCACCCCCCCCCGTCACACCTCCTCCCCCTCTGTCACCTCCTCCATCACCTGTTTCCCCTCTATCCTCTCCTCCCTCTTATCACCCTCCCCAACCAAATCACCCCTTCCTCTGTGGCTACACCTTCTCTAGCATTCCTAACACACAGCCAGCTCCTATTTTGGCAGGAATATTATTCTGCTCTACCAGGACCTTGCTTTCAACTCCTCTACTTGACTTTTCTTCCTTTAAGACTAATGCTCTGAGATTCCCCACCATAAATTTGGGACACCTGTTTACTTAGGTCTTCCAACAGTTATATCCAAAGAATCTGGAGGAAGAGGAGACAAGGAGAAAGTAGAGAAAATTGTGCCAGAATACTCAGAGATGGAGGGAGAAGTACAAAGGAGTGGCTGGCTCCACTTGGGCTGCCATCTAGGCCCTTTCTAGATGTTTCCAATTGAACCCCTCCCTGTGTTGTGAGCCAGGTTCAGCCTATCACACTCCTCAGTATATCACAACCTTACAGGTAGACGCCACTGCACTATACATGGCAAAACCAAAGCCCGTTGTTGGCTACGGTACAGAATGGGAGCACTTATATTCACATCCATATAAGGAGTATCCCATGTGCCATATGCATACACACAACATGATTTCAACATTCTCCATGACTGTACTACACTATAACCACAATGATTAAAACCAACACGCTCTCCATATTTAAAGAGAAAATGATATACCAGTGTATCTTTGTACATCCAAAACCTACCTACTTATTCACACATATAGTACTATTTTCTCTTTCCCATTTCAGCCAAAATTGCCCCATCAAGTGGGAGAATTCTATGAGAACCCAAGTGTGGGTTCTCCACCCATCGTGGTTACTGCCACTGCCAAGAGACCTGCCTTGTTCTGAAGGCCTATGACGTGTGAATCAAAATAATTAAAGGCAACTAAGGAAAACAAAGAGCACTGCACCTAGACTGAAGCAGAGAGCAGGCGGCACTGTACCCAGGAGTAGTTCCCTTACCTTTGCAGTTGTGGGGCCCAGAGCACTCCACATGACACATTCACACTATTGATCACTTCAGAAGCCACTGCGGCAGGAGGAGGGTGGGGGATAACAACAGTGTTATATCTGCTTTACAGAGAAAGAAGTAGTGAATGATGGAGGTTAGGAAAGAAAATCCAGCAAACGGTTGAGGAGCCAGACACAAGCTCAGGTCAGTGTGGCCTAGCACCCTGTGCAAAGCTTCTCACTTGTTCTACTGTCTGTTTATTGACAAGAAACTCTTTGTCTCAATTCCTTTCACTTAATTAGTATGTAATGTTTTTGTAATTAAAAGAAAAAAAAAACTAAATAAACTGGGCATGGTGGTGTACTCCTGTAATCGTAGAACTCAGGAGGCTGAGGGAAAGGAGACCAGCCTGAGCTACAAAACAAATGAGGAAGGGAAGGAAGGTGGAAAGAGAGGGAAATATTTTGATGTAGTCTTTTAAAATACATGCTGGGCAGTTCAGTAAATAATGTGGTAATTACCTATGGGGGGGGTTTCTATGGCAAGTCACAATAAAAAGTCTCAGATGAATTTTAAAAAAATTGTCACAAATAAACCATAAGAAGGAAAGGAAAATATGCAAGTCACTTCAGCTCATGTTAAACATGATCACTATTATAGGAATCCAAGCAAACACACAACAGCCCAGACACAAGTTCAACACACTTGTGTCTACAAATCAAAGGGGTATGTGTCTGTCTGTCTGTCTGTCTATCAAAAAGCTGATTTACTACCTAACCAGAGTTTAAAGGGCCCAAACACTAAAGATGGCCAAAAGATAAAGACAGTAAGTTACTTTTAAAAGAAAGGGTTGGGGGGAGTCAAATAAGCATGTTTCAATGTGTGGCTTCCAAGCAAAAAAACAGATTTCAAGCAAAATACAGTGACACTTTCCACCAATGAATCAGCAAAGAACTATTTTAATATCAGTACTTATCTTATCAAAATCCAAGGTCACACACCTTCCTGAAATACAATTTGGCAAATGGAGGCTGTCCTGACCCTCAACTCACTTCCAGAAAGCTAGAATCATGGATAGGAAAAAAATGGCTTTCGAGAATGTTCATACTAAAACATTAAGGATGGGTAGTGAAGTTCAGTACACTCTGGACCATGCATGCAGCAGGGATGGTAGATAAACCTTCATGCTGTTTAAATGGAGGTCAGGTAATCAATGTCTCAGCTTTTCCTATCTTTGACTTAGCAATTTCATTTTCTAGAAATATATTCTATGTGATTAAGACCTACACACAAGATGCAAATGTCTCAGCATTCTTTCCACAATATATACAACAGAACATCCAAGAAGTGTGGCTAAATGTAAAATATGTTACTTATATGGACAGCAGGTTGCAAATGTTTCAATCATTTTAAATAAGATGGCAACATGTTACATTGATATTTTGGTGGTAAAATATCATTTAAAACTCTGTATCTGAATTAAAAAAACACACAGAAGCAAAGCAACTGTGGTTCTTTTATATTACTAAGTTATATACAGGATTTTTTTTTCACTCTTCCTATTTTTTTTGTCTCCAGTATCCCAGCACTTGAGGGGCAAAGGCAGGCAGATCTCCGAGTTTGAAGCCAGCCTGGTTTACACAGTGAGTTCCAGGACAGACGTCTCAAAAAATATTTTTTAAAAAATGATTTTTTAAAAATGCTGTGTGAAGCAGGCTAGCCCCAAACTTGTGATAATCCTCCTGCCTCTCTGCCTTTACCTCCTGAGTAGTGGTCCCCCCCCAAACATATTTCTGAATATGAGAGAAGTATAGGAACAGTTTAATAAGGTCTCCAGGTACATTCTTCTGGAACAGTCAAGCTGTGGTTTGACAGAGACTGAACTGGTCTTTCTAAGGCTTCCATTTCTCAGGGACACAGGACTTTTCCTTTGTTCTGTGGCCTGTAAAATTGGTAACATTATTACCCTGGGAGCCTCTCTAAATGAGTCGCAGAGCTGAGGCAAAAGCAGGCTTGTCTGTAAACCGGCTTGTGACTACTGAGAACAGAGTTCTACCCTTGCTTATTATCACCGCCATCTTTCTGATTCACCAGCCCTTCACAATGTCTCCTTCCCCCTGACTCACAAGCTCTCGGCGCTTTTTGTTGAGAGTCTATGTAACCCAGGCTAGCCTCAAACTCCTGATGACCCTGGGATCACAAGCAACCACACCCTGTTTTCTCCCTTTTTAAACCCTAAAAGAAAAGGGCTAGAGCAACTAGCCTCAAAATCCTCGGGATTCTAGGACTTCGCTAACAAGTACCTTGCCCAGGATATGCCCAGATGCTCATATGGTTTTTATTGGAAGGACAAGCACCACTGTGTCAAGCCAAGGCAGTGAGGTTCACTCCCCTTGCGCAGCCCAGCGCGGGCCTTTAATCGCCCCCTCCCCCGCCCCACCTCTATTCTCCCTAGAGTCCATTAATAGCAAGTTTGGGGCCTTATCAGCTGTTTTCTTCTTTCAAAGCCACAGTGCTTTTTGGTATTTTACAACTACGAAATAAAGGAAGTCACAATGGGAAGAGTCCGTCAAGACTGGGAGAAAACCCAAGATACAAAAGCTATCTATCAGCTGGATTTCTGCAGAGGAAATCCAATAGAGATAAAGACAAAGCAAGCACTTTGATCTCAAACTGCATGGGAACGACTGCATCTAGCTGAGCAGAGGGCTGGGCACGGGCTGGGCTGTGATACTGCCATCAGTACGCAAGGAAATTCAACTACTTAGGAAATGCCCATCACCTTGAATTTAGTTTAGTTCCCTGCCCCTCTCTCTTTAACAAAGCAGAGGCTGAAAAGCAAAGAAGGTGGCTGTGTCCTAGGCGCCATGGGCCACACTTGAAGGCCATTAACACAGTAAATGGAGGACAAAGGACTCAAAGGCTGGCATGGGGATTTTAAACTGTCAAATAAGAAACAGCTGGTAGGAATGGGAATACTTAGAGGACAGCAGAGGTATTCAGAGTCAGACAGGCAGACAAGTGAAGTCAGCCAGTAAAGACAAGACAGCAAAATGCAGTCTGTCGACACCTGTGCAATTCACTGTCATCAGATATGTAGTACAAACCCTACAATATTTTCGTCTGATTTCTAAATGTGTCTGTGTTAGTTGGGTAAGCCTTATCTGACTCAAACACCAGTGTGCAATCCGTGTCAAAGCGAAGGAAGAAGAAACATGGTGACTGTCTCCCCACATATGAGATTTTTCTATGAAGTCCATTATGGTGACACTCAGAGGGGACGAAAACCACAGCTGGATCTAAGGAGATGCCTTCATGACTGCGTCTGCATGGTGGGATGGTGACATTGCTGTCAGCTTTAGGTGGGGACAGGTCAGAAAATACTGCAGACCAGTTTAAGAACCTTACCACCTGCTATGTCTAGCTTCAGTCAGCTCTCCCAGGCTCTCAGTCTTCACTACATTCCCCTACTCACCCCACCATCAACAACAAAGCAATCGGGTAACACAGCCTCTTATCTACCAGTGACTTGGTTTTTAGATTTCTTTTCTTTTTCTTGTCTTTTTTTTTTTTTTTTTTTATGTGCATGAGTGTTTGGCCTGAAAGTATGTCTGTGTAGCACACACATGCCCAATGCTTGTGGAGGTCAAAAGAGTACATCAGGCTCCCTTAAACTGGAGTTACAGATGGTTGTGAGCTGAGAACCAAACCCAGGTCCTCTGCAAGAGCAACAAGCACTCTTTTTTGTTTTTTTTTTTAAAATGGAGCACAGTGAATTTATTACAGGAAGAATTTTCAAATAACTTGAACAAAAAAATTAGGTCTGCAACATGGTCAGGCTGTGCTGGGCAACTGCTATTTTGCTCCAAAACTCATCTTTGTAGCATACTAGTTAAGTAGATACATTGCTAACTCTCATTCAAGTGCAAGCAACAAGTACTCTTATCTTAAGCTGCTGCTGGTGGTGGCGGTGGTAAAGGTGGTGGCAGCAACTGTGCACACCTTTAACCCCAGCACTCGGGAGGAGGCAGCTGGCAGATCTCTCAGTTCAAGGCCAGCCTGGTCAAGACAGCCAGTTAAGAATAAATTCTTTTTTATGACTTTTACTTATTTTTATCTTATGTGCATTGGTGTTTTGCCTGTTTGTGTACCTGTATGAGGGTCTCATAGCCCCTGGAGCTGGAGTTACAGATAGTTGTGAGCTACCATGTGGGTGATGTGACTTGAATCCAGGTCTTCTGGAAGAACAGTCAGTGCTCCTAACAACTGACCATCTCTCCATCCCCTAAAAAATAAATTCTATGGAAGAGGGAAAAAAAACCACAAATATGGCAAAGAACTTACACAACAATTAAAAACATAATCCACCATCACAATGTGTTTATATTTTAAATTTATTTTTAAACACATTTATTTATGTATATATATATATATACACGTGTGTGTGTGTGTGTGTGTGTGTGTGTGTGTGTGTGTGTGTGTGTGCGCGCGTGCGCACGCACGCCTGCCTGTGTGTGTATCCTAGGAGATCAGAGCAGAATTGGCTCCCTGGACCTCAAGATTCAGGCAGTTGTGAGCTTCCCAATGTGGATGCTAGAATCAAACTTCAGGTCCTCTATAAGAACAATATGTACTCTTAAACACAGAGCCATTTCTCCCGCCCTGTGAGTTTACATATTTTAATATGCTGAGGGCATATTCACAACCTATTTCTGTTTTGTATTCCTCCCTGGGGATATAAAATCTTTTTATTGAAAAAGAAAATATTTAAAAGGAAGCTGAAAACACTTAAAATGGTGACATGAGAGAGGACGGCAAATAGGGTAAAGTGTCCACAAAGCAACTGTCAGGGTGTTAATCATTAACATCATGGCCAATCTCAAAGGACTGGGCCCAGCCAAACGGAAGGGTATACAAAGGAATATGAGCTAATGAGAGAGGATACTGTAGGGCAGGCACCGGAGCTTACTAGACCGCCTGGTCTCCCACACTCCACTGCGAGCACAGCTTTGCTCACTGGCCAATGGATGCACACAGGTATTAATTACTGGCTACATTAGATTCTGCTCTGTATTAGGTAGGTGCTGTTGTCATTCTTCAATAGACTCTCGTTCTCCCTTCTATGCTCCATCCCTGGGATTTTAATAGGTCATTTGGGTGACTCTGAGCAAAACTCTACACTGCACATGATGGCCTATGTAGGGGAGCCACCATACTAAACGCGTCTCTCTGTCCCTCTGGCGCTCCAAGGGTACAGGTTTGTTTTGTTGTTTAGATTCTGCTTCTCTTACACCTACTTACAAGCCCCCTGAAAGACCACAAACGTGAAAAGAGCATGTGACTGGTTCAGGCAGGAGAGGACCATGCTCACAGGGGAGATGAAGTTCTCAATTTCATCTGCCCACAATCTGCTACTTCATGGAACCTAAAACATGTCAGCTGTCCCTTTGTTACAGATTTTCAAAGGAAACAGACAACCAACAATAAACAAAAATAAATAAAATACATGTTGGTTTGCTAGCTGTGGGTTTTGTTTGTTTGTTTGTTTTGTTTGTTGATGCAGGGTCTCATGTGGTCCAGCTTGACCCAAAACTCCCTTAGGTAGGTAAGGATGACCTCAGGCTCCTGATGCTCCTGACCAGCCACTGTCTCAATTAAAATTAGTTCTCTAGCAAACTAAAGAACTAGTGGTTAACTTGAGAAGTTTTAATCAAAGGCCCTTGGTTCTCAGTCCCTGTTTCACTCTAAACTATATACAAAGACAGTTTCAGCCTCTCCAAGGCGACATCTAGTGAGATGCTCTTATGTCCAATACCTGACTCTGCTTCCAACCAATACCTTTAACCCCTCCCCAGAGTCACCTAGGCCAGAGATGTAGGTCAATGGTAGACTCCTGGCCACTATGGCATATGTGAAGCCCTGGGCTCTATAGGTGAAAACAAACTCCGTCATTCTCGGGTGCACAGAACAGCTTTGCTCCTAATTCCTGTACCACTTTCTGTTAACTTTCCCTTGACCACTAGGCCAGAACTCACAGCGTGTACCAGGTTGGTCTGGAACTCACGGTGAGCCTCCTGTCTCAGCCTTCCTAGTGTTGGGATTATAGGTGCAAACCACCACACCCTGGCCTAGCACCTTCACATTGCGTAGCCTTTTCCAGCCAACACTTTCTTCTCAAAGTCGGTAGCATATTTTGGACCTTCCCCTCTCCTAGAACCTGTTTCTCTCTCCTACCTGGTCACTGAGTCTTTTCACTCATAGACAAAGCTCTCAGACCTAGTCACTAAGAGATTCCAACATACACCAAATACTTAATAATGTTTTTTTTTTTCTTCTAGAAAAATGAAGGGTGAGAGAATGAAGACACGCACACCACAACCTTTTTGTTAGTTCTCCTCCTCACCTTTGGTGACCAAACACATGTCTCAAGAACTCTGAAGATGCAAGGTCTGGGTGCTGTGGCTCTGACTGCAATCCCAACACTACAGAGGCTGAAGCAACAGGCTCACCAAGAACTCTGGGCCAGCCTGGGCTACAGTGTCACCCCCATCTCAAACGACCAAACAAAACAAAAACCCACACAATTCTGAAGATTCACAATTCTAGGTCACCTCCAGAAAGTAATTAGACTAACTTCAACCCTCAGGCTCCCTGCAGGCAAAGAGCTGAGAAATCTCACAGGAAAGGGTATGTTTAACTCACCAAGTAAGAGCAAAGTAGCTTTTCTTTCATCACAAATTATTTAAAAGTCCTCCACTGGAATAAGTTGTTGAGAAAGCATAGTTTCACTCAACATTATCAATTCCCCAGGGTGAACCACAATACCAGAGTCCACAAAGTTATAGTCATTGGGCCAGAGGGGAAGACTAACTATTGAGCAATAGACAGCAAACTCTGTGGTTGGAGCGATGGATGGATAGATGGACGGACGGATGGACAAACGGATAGGGAGAATCAAGGAGATCAGCATTGAAATGCCAGACTCTCCAAACTGAAAGAACAAGACAAAGTGAAGACAAGCAACACTTAAGCCACCTCTGAAATCACATACTGCATTTCATCCTCCCCAAAAGAAGAGGACCTGATAAGGGTCTTGAGAATTCAAAGAGCAACAATCCTGGCTGGGAGGAACTGGTACCCACCGAATTTCATCGGGCTGAGGGTCACAGTTATATCAACAGGGGCTAAGCAGCTGGCTCGCTGTGGAGCTAGGGAAAGCACCGGGGCTGCTGGTTCTTCTCCAAGGCTCTGTTCTGGGGCTGTCGCCTACAGAGCAGTCACTCCATTCGGGGCGCACAGACCTGCATCCCTCAGCCCTCTGCTGCGGCACACCCAGGCCCCGGGCGGACACAGAGCACAGCAGCACCTGGACCCCTGGCAGGAAGTGGCCACCTGGAGAGAAGAGCTCGATGGGCAGCAGCGCACCGCACAGCTGTGCTGGGAGAGCCGGCCAGATGTGGAAATGAGCCCGGGAAGGTGGGGGCTGCGCTTCCACAGGAGATGCTCCCGCGGGCCGCTAGTGCCCGGCCCCAGCGGAGCGAGGCCCCCGGCGCGGGGCAGGCCTACTCGGCTGTGCCGCCACAACAGCTTCCAGGCACAGCCACTGTCGCTCCTGCCCGCCACGGCCGCGCGTGCCAGGCTGCTGGGTCCTCCCCACCAGCCCTTCCTCCCAGCCCGGGTCCTCGGGCTCCCACGCCACCCGAACTCTTACCAGCTTCCAGTCAGAGACGAGCCACCGCCGCCTCCTGCACAAAACTCCGCTTCCCACAAGCCGCTCTGGCTGCCGGCTGCGCGCCTCCCAGGCCGCGCCGGATCCTCCGCTCCCCCTGCCGGCCGGCGGCCATTTCCGACCGGCAACGGCGGAACTTGCCGAAGACCAGGGACGGAAATGGCCGAACCTGCATTTGCTTGGGAGAGAAGAATGCAGAGGTGTTCGTGACTTTCCGGACGCGCCCGGAGGCGGAGGCACAGGAGGCGGTGGGCTTGTGGAGGTGGGTCAGGCTTGCGGGCTTGAGGTGGGGCCCCATTAACCCGGGTAACTCCTCAGCCTAAAAATAAACCCGTGTTCTGCTGAAGTGCCCGGAGCTAGCAATGACCCACAGTTATAAAACACTTTTAAAATTTAGCTGCAAATAGAGTGCAGGACTGATGCTCAGGAGAAAAAAAAAAAAACCAAAAAACAAACAAACAAAACAAACAAACAAAAAAAAAACTCGGAGCTTTGCAAAAGCAGGTTAATCTATTGAGAATTGAGGACTAAAAAGAATGCCTTTTAAATACTTTGAAGCCAGCCCCTGTAATTTGGGAATTGGCAAGACCCCTAGAGTACTCAAAAAAGAGATGGAGGTGGAGGTAGGAGCAATCCTTAAAGTGGCATGGCTAATTTAGAAAATAGTTTTAAATCTTTTTTTGTTTTGAGACAGGGTTTCTCTATGTAGCCCTGGTTGTCCTAGAACTTACTCTGTAGACCAGGCTGACCTCAAACTCAGAGACCTGCCTGCCTCTGCCTCCCCAGTGCTTGGATAAAGGCATGTATCACTGCCCGGCTTAAAATCATCTTTTAAAATTCACAATTGTATTAAAGTCAGATTGTTTCAACATATTTATTTTAATTCACCGGAACAAGGCTATTATTACCCCAGGCGTTCTTCAGCAGAACACAGATACACCCAGCCAGGTTGGCTAATATCCATCCCTGTGCTTGGGTGGTCTGTTCCCTTAAGGAGAACCGTGCCCCAGAGATGGTTTCACAGCTGCTGACCCTTCCACCTGCCCTTCTTGGGAGAGCCCATGCCTACTGCTCAGAGCAGGGAGGCTGAAAAAACAGGATTCCACTCCCAAAGCAGACAGTTGGAGTTAACCATTTGCAAAACAACCTTTAAAAACTCTAGCAACCTGTCTCCTGGAGTGCCTTCCTTCTCCTGGTCCTTCCATGCATCTCCAAGTCAGGCTCTGCTCTTTCCCATCTGCCCTATTTTACTTTCCTGTCACTGTGGTAAAATGCCATGACCAAAAGCAACTTGGAGAGGAAAGGGTTTATACATCCCAATCATAGTCTATCGCTGAGAGGAGCCAAAGCAGAAACGAAAAAGCAGGTCAGGACCCTGCAAGGTCGACAGTGAAGCAGGGGCCATGCAGGAATACCGTTTGCTGGCTTGTCCCCCATGGCTGGCTCAGTTTTCTTTTTTTTGCACCTAGAGACCACCTGCCCAAGAGTGGCACCACCCACAATGGGCTGGGCCCTCATATCAATCATTAATAGAGAAAATGCCCCCTCAGGCCAGTCTGAGAGAGGAGTTTCTCCCTCTCCTTCTCCCTCTCCCTCTCCCTCTCTCCCCCCTCCCCCCACCTCTTCCTCTCTCTCTTCACTTGCAGGAGAATATTTTGAGAAAGCGTCTCTCCCTACACAGCCCTAGCTGTTCTGGAATTCACTATGTAGACCAGACTGACCTGAAACTCACAGAGATCTGCCTGCTTCTGCTGGATTAAAGGTGTGTGGGCCACCATATTGAGGTTCCCTCTTCTCAGAGGACTCTACCTTGTGTCAAGTTGACAAAAAACTAACCAACACCATCCTTCCTCCATCCTTTGCTGAGAATATGTTACTCTCTTCTCCTTTGTTTGAGATCAGAAGGTAGAAGTTGACCAGGCACCTGGGGGTGGGGGGAGACAGCTCCTCTCTTGGCCAAAGGCTGGAAATGACCTTGGGGAATGTCCATAATTTTGTCCTTGCCAGAGGCCAAAGATGCCACAAGTGCCTAAGCCAAGTGTCTCTGGTTTTACCATGGCCTGAGACTGAAGAGGCCAGGAAGAGGGTCTCCATCTCTTTTGCCCCCAAAGGAATACCCCTTTCCTGGAAACCACAGTGAGGTAGTGAAACCAAACTGCAAGGACCTTGACACCTGGAATGAAAACTGGACTGAGCAGCCCATCTTCCACCCTTCCTCTATCCACTAAAGCCCATTAACTCCCAAGCAGTAAAGTTCAATGGAATCCCACTCTGTCCCTGGGACCCCTTTCCACTGCCCAGCAGCCCAGCCTTCTTTCTCTCCCTTAACCCCCCTATAGTACTCCCCATCAAAAATAATAATAATAAACAACTAACCCTCTGTGGTCTGTGAGTTTCATTCTTTGAATTTCAGAGACAAGAACTTGAATGCCTCTGGCTTGCAGGTGACTTTGATGGCCATCGGGTTTCAGGGCCGTAGCCTCTTAAGCTCAGCACACAGCGCTGAGAAAGGTTCTGCGGCCATCAAAGCTGCCAAGATATTCTGTGTCACTATTTTGTTTGCCATTAACGCCAGCCTCTTCCACTCCCTTTTACTAGAAATATTCATATACATCCAAAAGCCTTACTTCCACAACTGACATAACAAAATATAACTTCTTCTCATTTGTTGAGCGAAGTCGGGGAAGCAGGAGCAAACTTTATAAACCAGAGAACTGAAATTGGGGAAAGCTTTGTCCACTTGGCTTGAATGTTCTTTAACCGTTCATCTATCTGGCTTTCTTCCAGCGGCAGCAGGCAGGAAGAGCCCAAAGTGCAATGGGAAAGGACAGGAGACAAGTAAGAATTTCCAGGGGTTGGTTCATCTCCATCCTGGCAAGAGCTGACTTGCAGATAACAGCAGCAGCCTGGAGGACTTAGTCACCCTGTGGATTTGAATACACAACACATTGCTGCTTCTAGCGCTGACTTACTCCATTGTAACTGTACCTAAGCTTTAGGGAGGAAAAAGATTCGCCTGAAACCTTCTGGGCATTAGGCTTGGCTGCTGCTCTCCAGCTGTCACGCAGCACCTCTCATCCTCAGATACCAGTCAGCCTGCTCTTGCCAGCTCCTCCTCCTCCTTCCTCTCCAACAATCTCCTGCCCCAGCTCCTGCTCCTTCTAAAAGGTGTGAAAAAACAGCAGTGTGACTCTGGCTTTCTTGCCTCTTTAAGCAGTGGCTTGAGTACCAGCTCCACCCACATTTCCCTCACTACAGAACCCTGGGCCTTGTTTTGCAGTGGTGCCCTAGATTCCTTCACAGCTGCAACATCCCGTGAATGCATATTTTATGAATACTTAATTGCCAGGCAGTAGGTTGTGCCCTTTCCATGCCTGTCTTGGGTTTTGTTTTGCTTTGTTTTAAGTCCGCCTAGGAGACACCACTCTATGGAAGGGGAAGCGAAACTTCAAAAAGTTCCAGGAAGCAGGTGCCTGGGAGTCACAGAGTGCAGGGCAGAGCCAGGACTCCGAGCTGTCTAACTTTGAACCCCACATTCTTGACCAGAACATTCTAGTTATTTCACCAGGATATTAAATTTACTACTTTCCACAGTGAATTCATCTCGATCCCTTCCTCGCTCTCCCAGAATACCCTAGTTTATAATGACTTTACCTCCATCTTTCCTAAGACAGAAACGCCATACCTGGCATAATCTGCAATGTCTCTCTTTAGATTTGCATTTGGTCAGTCACCAAGACCTAAGGCCTTGTGTGGTAGTTTGACTGTAATTGGCCCCTATAATCTCTTAGAGAATGGCACTATTAGGAGGTGTGGCCTTGTTAAAGAAGTGTGTCACTGCGGGGGCGGGTTTTGAGGTTTCCTATGTTCACAATACTGCCCAGTGTCTCAGTCAATTTCCTGCTGTCTGCAAGATATAGGACTCTCAGCTACTTTTCCAGCACCATGTCTACCTGCTTGCTGCCATGTTCCCTATCATGACGATAATGGACTGAACCTCTAAACTGCTGGACACCTCAAGTAAGCGTTTTCCAAATAAGAGTTGCCATGTTCATGGTGTCTCTTCACAGCAATAGAAACTCTAGCTATGACACTTTGACCCCAGGGTGTCCACCAGCTGTCTTTTGAAATTCTAATACCATCCCTGGATCAAGTTCCCTTTTCCCTTTATCCCTCCCATGGACTTGTGCTGTCACCAAAATTTCTGGCTCTGAAAACATGATCATAATCACAGTGTTGTCTTCCTTCTGGAAAGGAACTGAAGTTAACAATACACGCAACAAAGCTAACCTTCCCTGGCCTCACTATAGATGGAGCTTTGACAACACTGTCTCTACATCTTGGAATGTAATCAGAAACAGGTTTGCACTGTGATTCAACCACCACATAGAAAGATCCCTATCTGTCATCAGGAATTAGGATAGGAAATTAGGAATTAGGGAAATGAGGACTGATACATTATGCCTCTGGTCCCCAACAGTGACCTAGGATCTGCCAGCAGCACTCTGCCTCTAATAGTTCCTAATTTTAAATTCCCAGAAGACAACTGTGATTACTTAGATTTGGATCACATGTCCACCCCAACAATAACTTAGTCTAAGTAACAGATCACCCTAAACCTACCTACAAATATAGTTTATGTCCAAAGGACAGAGGGAAGTTGAATAGCTGAGCACTTAATCAAAGTTGCCCAGTGTTGACAACATGGCTGTGCCCTCACACCATGATGGTCACCTGAAGAAGGTAAGAGGCTCCCAGATACACCCAAAGAGAGCACCAGTTCAACTACACAGGCTGAAGATAATTCAACACATATTCTATAAGCTCCAGTGGTAAACAGTCACCATCAACAAGTTCAACAGAAGGCCACAGCATCACTATAAAGACAGGTGCACACCTTTAATCCCAGCACTCGGGAGACAGAGGCAGGCCAATCCCTTGAGTTTGAGGCCAGCCAGCCTGTTTACAGAGCGAGTTCCAGGACAGCCAGAGCTACACAGAGAAGAACCCTGTCTCAAAAAACAAAAACCAACAACAAAGAGACAAAAAGGGCTTACAGAGCTGGGGAAGTAGCTCAGTTCACACACTGCTTGTAGCTGTGCTGGTGGAGTGCTGGTCTCGCACATATAGACTGTGTGTGGTAGTACAGGCCTGTAATCTCAAAATGGAAAGGTAGAGGCCTCAGGAGGATCTAAAGTTAAAGGGCTTCCTCAGTTATAACCTGGGATATATGCTTCCTTATGTTATAAAAGATTATAAATAGAAACCTACGCAATTGGCCAGCAGCAGTGGGCCAGATAAAGCACGGCATGGTCACTCAGCATATGAGCAAGTACTCCGCAGATCTGCATCAGACACGGATGTGGAGCCTGTGTGCACACAAGGCTGAGGGGCTGTAGAGAAGTCTTAGCAGGCCACAGCACTGGCTGCTCCCACAGAGGACCTGAGCTCAGCTCCTGGTGCCCCCATGGTGAGCCACAACCATCTCCACAGAGTTCTAGTTCCAGAGGAATCCCGCACTCTCTTCTGACCACCGCAGGTACTAGGCATGCACACAGTGCACAAACATATATGCAGGTGAGACACTCATACACATGAGAAAAATCTGCTTTTAAAAGAAAAAAGGGTCTAGATACAAAATAAGGATATAGTCCATATTTCCCAAATTTGAAGTCTAAAACATGCAAAAGCTAATCAGATTGTTCGAGTAGATGGGGGAGGGAGGGAGGCATGCAGCTACAGGGTTGGGTTCTTAGGTTGCCCTCTGGGGCCATAGGTGTGTTCAATTTGTCAAAATATATCCAGATGCCCTTTTATTAACATGTATCACCCTTGAATGAAAAGATTTTTAGTATATAGTTTGGGTACTGCCTGCCATGTGGTTACCCCAGAGCTGCCAGTTGTTGCCAGCCTGTCCCAGCAGTCCTGAGAAAAGGATGACATACTGCACAACCTCATTCCATCTGGCCTGGAAATGTGACAGCAGCATGCTGGGAAGCAGTAACATGACAAGGACCGCTCAACTAATATCTTACATAGACTTGGGGGTATTTGTAAACACATACACAGTACAGCAGGAAAACCAGTCTACAGAAAGCAAAATAGTCAATATTCGGAGAGAAGTGGACAACGCCATGGGAGATGGAAGAAGCAGCCTGTGACGCTATCCACACTTAGTTCTGGGATTTTCCACCTGTCCCAGCTGTCTTGGGGGCTAGATGGATCGCTTGAGTTATTACCAAGAAAACCTTCAAGTCATTTGCATTAACACGAAGAGCCTTCTGTTCCTGGTAACTGATCACGCCTCGACTGGCATCATTAATACTCTTTCCTGAAAATAACTGACTAGCAGTTACATGCTGACATGTCTCTGAGCACTTGTCATGAATCATCTTATTTAATACGTGGAACAACACAACACAGTCTGCATCATGATTATTCCTACTTCCCAGTCAAGGAGACAGAAGCCCAGAGGGGCTAACTTATGTTTCCAAATCTTATAACCTGGTAAGTGATAGTGCCAGGTGTTAGACTTGAACAGCCTGGGTCCAAGGCCTGACATCTCAACAGGAAGAATGCTAATGAATGCAAGGCGAACTGTGAGCTGTATCTATGGATCAGACTAAGTTGTCCGGTGTCAACCCAAGAGAATCCCAAATGTCAGTACTATTAATGAGAAACTAGTATCAGAAGGTCTCAAGTTTTAGGGAAGGAGGCACCCATTGTCACTTCCCACAAGGACAGCTGCCAGACCCACAAGCCACTCATGGAATATGCCACTGGTGACCAACCTTTAAAGATTCAGGAGCTGTCAGTGAGTATAGTCAGATAACCACTTGTTCTATCTGAATTGCTCAGATTTAAAAAAAATAAAATAAAAATGCTGCAAAACAATGTTGAAGACCTCTTCTATATACAAGTGACTGGGCTTATAATTAGAACAATGCATGACAATTTCTAGATTAGGGCTCAAGGTCACTTTTCTCTTCCCCGGCTGTCAGTGCCAAAAGAGAGAAAGGTTAGTCCCCAGGCTCTACAGCCAGCACTCAGTACATGACTAAATGGCTCACTTTCAAAGTCCCAGCTTTGATGTTACCTTTTAAAAGTGGCTAGTTTTTGTCTGCCAAAATTGGCAGAGCATTTGGGGTGGTGAGCAGACAATTTATGGCAAGAACACCAAGTTAACATCAGCTTCAAGCCAAAGCACATTTTATTGTTTGAAGAAAAAAACAAACCCATTTGTAGATTAGGGTGGGGCACGGCTAGTAAAACACTTTGCCAAGGGAAGTAGGAGGCCCTGGGTTTGTCCTCAGCACTGTAAAACAAACACACACACACACACACACACACACACACACACACACACGCACGCACGCACACACGCACGCACATAGCACTATTTTGTTAAGTTATTAACACCATGTCATAGTATTGCCTTGTGGTTATGAAAAAGTAAGTTTGGTCTAGCTTCCTTCCAGGAATCTTAGCCTAATTCATTACTGTTGTCTGCATTAAGACATTTAACCTGAATTGGACAAATAGCAGTCATAATACTGGAGCTGCACACATAGCTCAGTAATAGAGAGCTTGCCTGACATGGGCAAGATCCCGAGTTTCCTTCCCAGCACATCAAAAAGGAAAAAAATTCCCACTAGCTAGGATCAATAGTAGATATCAAAACATTCACTCGTGTTTTCTAAGCATGATCCGGGGAGTTCTGTCTGCTGATGAAAACACGAAGGCACCAAAAACCCAACCTAAATTGAATCATTGGGTAGCAAAGATGATCAGACAAAATGCACCACAGCACCATCGGTTTGAAGGACTTAGTGTGAAGGGAGTGATCCCCAGAGAAAAGAAGAATTAGGCAGGGTGGTGGCTGCATTCCAGTGCCCCATCTGTATGCAGCTCTGAGCCTGTCCTTACACCAGCAAGTCACCCACGGATTTAAGAAGTCTACTCCTGATACCTTTCACCTACAAACATCTTCTGTGGAAAAGGCCTTACAGTTAGCAAAATGTCACAGAGGTTTTGTTTGTTTTTAACTGGGAAAAAAAACAAACAAAAAAAACCTTTTCAGACAATATATTCTGATCACACTTTTCCCTCCTCCAGTTCCTCCCAGATCCTGCACACCCACCAAACTGCACATCCTTTTTCTCTTTAAAAAACAAGCAAATGACAAAAACAAAGCAAAAGGGGACACAGTGTACACAACGCACACATGTGCACATGCGCGCACATACACACACAGAAAGCAAAATAGACAAGCAAGACTGATAAGACAAAACATACCCAAGCAAAGCAATCTGAGACAAAAAGTAAAGAAAAACCCCATTGGGTTCATTTTGTGCTGGCCATCTACTGCCAGACATGGGGTCTACCCCGAAGTGAAGTTAACACTAATTTTTCCTTTGCAAGTGAGGATCATTTGCACATAGGTTCTTGGCTACCAGTAGAACCCCACCTTGTTTGAGCTCTGAGGGCCCTATGCATGCTACTATACAGTCCCTGTGAGGCCATATTTGCATCAGTCCTGCTGTGCTTGGAGGACACTATTTCCTGGGAGCCATCTAGCCCCTCTGGCTCTAATAATCTTTCTGCTTCCTCTTCTGAACAGTATCCTGAGCCCTGAGGGGAAGGTTTAATGATGATGTCCCATTTAGGACTGAGTGCTCCAACACAGAGGTTCTTAAGGAACATCAGTCAAGTTGGACCTGGTGGTCCGTGCCTGTAATCACATCACTTGGGAGTAGAGGCAGGATGATCAGAATGTCAAAGCTAGCCCCAGCTGCCTAGCAAGTTTGAGGCCAGCCTGCAATACACAAGACCTTGTCTCTAACAAACAAATACACGTGTAAATTTAGTTAAAATTGACTTATGTGTGTGTGTGTGTGTATGTATGTATGTATGTATGTATGTATGTATGTATGTGTGAGCATATGCCCCATATGTGCAGATGCCCATAGAGGCCAGAAGTAGAGGGCACAGGATCCCTGGAGTTGTAGTGACAGGTGGTTCTGAGCTACCTGACATGGGTACTTGGAACTGAACTCAGGTCCTCTGCAAGAGCAGCCAAGTACTCAGACCTACAGAACATCTCTCCAGCCACATCAATGGTTTTCTTAACCAATATGGCTATACAATCAAAATTCAACAGGCAGTTTCCAAAAGTAATCACACTGTACACTGTCAAAAGATGAGTTGCTTGTTAACATCTGGTATGGAGTATAAAACCAATATTATTTACCAATCAGAATATCAAAAACAAACAATGTGTATGTTTTAAACTAGTTTATAAAGGCTTGCAGCAGGATTTTGCTGGAGAAATTTTCCATTTTCATTAATATCACTAACATTAATTCTCAGTCTCAGTGGTGGGAACATGACTATGTAGGAGCCAAGTAACTCTCAGAACAAAATAATCCCCATCCCTCTCTCTACCCAAACTACCAGCCAGAAAATATGGTCACATTTTCATGGCTGCATCTGAACCATATGTGACCGTTCACCAGTCTGAGGAGCAAAATTATAATTATTCCAAGTACACCTCTTATGAAGAAAGTTCACTCATAGACATGCATAATTATATCATGTTACAGATGTGCATAATTACATCATCTTATAGACATGCATAATTACATCATTACAGATCTGTGTGATTACATAATATTAGGAGAAGCTTATCCCTAAGGTGACTCGGTGACCACTCAGAAACAGAAACCTTCACAGAAATGACACCAAAAAAGCAAAAATGCATCAACTTCATGTGAAATATAAAATACATATGGAAATTCTGCTAAAAGCCACTATGCATGTATATTGTTCATACATGTTACATATGTATGATGATGATGTGTGTTGTCAATTTGACAGAATCTAGAATCACCTGGAAAGAAGGGTCTCTGGGCATGCAGGGGAGGGTTATCTTGATTGGGTTGTTGTGGAACAGGACAATTTCCCAAGCAGAGGATCCTAGACTGTTGTAAGTAGAGAGGGCTGAGCAGAGGCGTGCAAGCATTCATTGCTCCCATTTCCTGACTGTGGCTACAACGTGACCAGCTACTTCACGCTCCTGCCACCTTGACCTCTCTGCCATGATGGACTGGATCTTGAAGGGTGAGCTGAAATAAGTCCTCTCACCAGTGAGTTGCTTTTATCTGTATTTTCTCACAGTAACAGGAGAGAAACTAAGACTAGGTAAATATGCTGAAGCAGTGATATTTATATTTCATGTTTAATTGTTGTTTCCAGGTCAGGGCAAATGCTTATTGCCACCTCAATGTTGTATTTGCTCATTTCACTTTTATCACATGATTATCAGTCATCTCTAAAGCTATTGGATAGTTCCCAATGACAGTTTGTGGACCAGGATAGGATGAAGGCCAAGACAAGATGAAGTTGGGTTTTGTTTGACTGGTTTTTGTTTTGTTTTCTTTTGTTTTTGAGACAGGGTATCTCTGTGTAGCCGACTGTCTTGGAACTCACTCTGTAGACCAGGCTGGCCTCAAACTCAGATCTGTCTGCCTCTGCCTCCAATTGCTGGGACTAAAGATGTGTGCTGCCACCACCACCCAGTGTATGAAGTTTTTATCACTCACAGATACATGAAAAAGGCAAAGACAAGTTATTATGGCTGGCTTTTTACATTTTTATATGCATAATTATTTGCATGCATGTATGTATATGTACCACATGTGTGCAGTTCCCTAGGAGACCAGAAGAGGACATCAGATCCCCTGGAACTGAAGTTACAGATGGTTGTGAGCTGCCATGTGGGTTCTGGGAACTGAATTTGGGTTCTCTATAAGAGCAGCAACCTCTTAACCACTAAGCCATTGCTCTAGTCCCTTTATTAGGTTTTAAATAAAGTGAAGCTATCTGATTAAGAGGATAGTCTTTCTTCCCAAGATTATATCCTTTCAATTTTAATGTTAAAATGTGCTTTCATAAATGACATTGCTGGTAGATGGCAACTGTATCTTCCTTACTTGACATAATACTAAAACATTTTTAAATTGGTACCACTCAGTTCTTAATATACTAATCCATGAAGTCTAGATATGTGGTAACTACTAGTGTGCCCAATTACACTCTCCTCCTTGGCATTTTAAGGTATGCAACATGTATGCATACACACACACACACACACACACACACTCACTCACTCACACATGCACCACAGGATACATTACTGGAAACACTCCTTTGGTAACTAGACTTTTTTCCTCTTTCTCTTTTGATTTTTCAAGACAGGATTTTTCTGTGTAACAGTCCTAGTTGCCCTGGACTCCATTTGTAGACCTGGCTGTCCTCAAACTCACAGAGATCTACCTGCCCCTGCCCCTGCCCCTGCCCCTGCCCCTGCCCCTGCCCCTGCCCCTGCCCCTGCCCCTGCCCCTGCCCCTGCCCCTGCCCCTGCCCCTGCCCCTGCCCCTGCCCCTGCCCCTGCCCCTGCCCCTGCCCCTGCCCCTGCCCCTGCCCCTGCCCCTGCCCCTGCCCCTGCCCCTGCCTCAGGAGTGGTAGGATTAAAGGCATGCATCACCACTGCCTGGCTAGACTTCTTATAGCCCCCAGGCACCATTGCATGCCATTTACACCCTAATGTAGTCCCCTCTACACTATAACCAAGTATTCTTGGTATGACTAATAGGACAAAAGTGATGGTACGTCATCCCCAAGACTTAATGGTGTAAGGTCTTTCAGGTTTCCACTTGACTGTTCTTTCTTGTACCACTCAGTCATAAACATTCACCATCAGGGGCTGGCATGATAGCTCAGCAGGGAAAGGCATCCTGCCCAAGCCTGATGACTTGAGTTCAATCTCCAAGAATCACATAATAGAAGGAGATGGCCAACTCCCATAAGTTGTCTTTTGATCTACACACATACAATGGCACACGCACTCAACATATATACAAAACCTAAAATGTTTTGAAAAACAATGAAAAGACCTTACCGTGAGATCAAAAGTATGCCATAGGGAGACCCTTGTGGAGAGGAACCAAGGTTGCTGGGAACCAGGGCTGACTGCTCAGCCCAAGTCCAGCCTCTGTAGAAGCTATAGCCTCACTGAGACCCAAGCCATACAATTCCTGAATCCCTAACCTTCCCAAACTGTGAGACAGTAAACACTGGCATCTTAATCCGCCACCTTGGGGATGATTTGTTAGGGAGCAATGGGTAATTAATATAACCCTTTATCCCCAGCGCCGCTGTCAGAAGCTCCCAGCATGTTCTGTGTCTGTACTGGAGGAGAAGGGGGAATGAACAGGGGCTCATTCCCGTTACCCAGGCTTCAGTTTGCCTAATCCAACTCCTTTGTCCTCTGTTGTTTCTTTAATTTCTTCTGTTGACCACTAAGCTCAACAAACAAAATCCATCTCCAGCAGCAAATCAATTCCACAAGTTTGTAGGCTTTGTGAGAGGAATCAGTCCGTGTAAATACGGCATTTTGTGAAGTTTTGGAAATCTGGTATATTTCTGTTCACTGGCTCTCAGACCCCAACTGTGACATCATCGCTAGCTCCACAGAGGAACAAACCTCATATTTCACCAGGAAAACCGAATGCAGCAGGCATGATATCTTTTAAATACCATCCCTTCTACCTTTACTGTTATAGATTAGTCCTAGAATAAAAATAATAGTATACAGCCAGTGCCAGGGTTTCTCTGAGGGATGCAAAGATGTCTGTTTAGGGAGCTTCCTTGGTATGGCACTCAGTATGGATGGAGAGACCAGGACTTAGAACAAACTGCCAAACAGAGATGGCTAAAAGAATCACACTAGAAAGGGTCCAAGAATATGGATTCTGGAGGTAAAGTGAGATGGGGCTCAAATAACACAAAGAGAGGTTGGAGCTTGCAAAAGAGTCCCTGGGATGGCTGTTTAAAATAGCAGCATCTATTTCTGGACTTCAAGTTATTTATGTTGCTAAGAATATATAATTTCCCAAAACTTCATTAATATCAGTCACAAGTACAAGTCTATGTGTGAAGAACTTGGAAGAAAATCGAGAAAAGGGGGTGGCTGGCTGGATAGATGGCTCAGTAGTTATGAGCACTGACTGTTCTTGCTGAGGACTCAAGTTCAATTTCCCAGCACCCACGTGGTGGCTTGCAGCCACCTGTAACTCCAGTTCCAAGGGACCCAGTGCCCTATTCTGGCCTCTGTGAGCACCAGACATGTGTGGTATGCAAATATGCATGCAAGCAAAATACCCATGCACATGACATCAGTAGTTTTTAAAATTTAAGAGAAGGGATAGGAACTGAGTTAACAACTGAGTCATTGTGGAAGTCAAGGAATAAAAGTATCCATATGCTGGGTGTGGTGGGACACACACACAATCCTAGCGTTTGGAAGGCAGATGCTGAAGGAGCTCTGTGAGTCTGAGTCCTACCTGTGCTACATAGCAAATCCCAGACCTGAGAAAAGAAACAGCTTCACTATACTGTAGCTAAGGATGTCCCTCAGGGTCATTGCTCCTGCCTCAGCTGCCATGTGCTTGAACTACAGGTGCAAGTCACTGTGCCTGGCCTCCTGTTTCCATTGAAACGTTACCTCATTTTGCCCTGGCTGGGTAAACACAACTATGATACCAACAGTCAAATATGTCTTTTTCAGACCCTTCCTCAGAGCTCTTGGGCCATACTCCCCACTAAGTACCTTGTCCTTTTTGCACAAATCCAGTTGTTCAAATCAATTAGTTGGGATCATGAACAAAATCCTTCTTCTCTCTACCCGCCCAGGTCATTCCCTTCTCTAGTACCACAAATCCCAGTCAACTCTGTCACAACCCAGCCAGTAGCCCAAGGTGGAAACATGGACTGTTACTGTCCCGTGTTCTTTATCAACCGTGTCAACTGGCTGGAAACATGTCAAATGATAAGGATGCTTCTAGAAATGAATCCTACTGCTTCTTAATCCCACTGTTCTTCAGAGTGGGTCTGCATCTTAATAATGTTATAAACATAGTATAGTAGGACTGTTCCTAGCCAAGAACTCACTTCTATTGCCTGGGAGGGAAGGGGTAATGATAGTAAATATGCAAACATGCAAAATGCTCACACACACACTAGGAAATCAAAAATACCCTCGAGTCTTGATTTTTTTTGTCTTCACCAGCTGATAGGCCAAGATTTCTACCTATGTGACCCCTCTTGCCCTTCCCCTCCTGAGCTGCCCTGGAATTAATTTTTCTAGAAAATAAGAGGCACTGACATCCCCTTTGCATAAAAAACAAACAAACAAACAAAAAAAAAACTTCTGCATTTTTTTTCCTCCTTAGTTTTGATGTCTTTGCATTTTATTTTGTTTTGATTCCTCCACTCCCCCAGGTCTGACATAGAACAGGCTGGTCTCAAACTCATTCTTCACCAGAAAATGTCCTTCAAAGCCCCCAAGTACTGGGGTCACAGGTATGCACCACACTGGCTGGCTTTTTGCCCCTAGAACTAAGTCCCAATCTTAGGCATGATAAGTGATGAGTTCTAACTGTCCTTCCTTCTTCAAAAGTCTAGTTAGTCCAAGCTGTGAGTTCCCCACAGGCCACTTCCTGTCCACACTGGCTTCCTGTCTGCACATGCTGACCCTCAGATGGTCAGCTCCTGGCCCACAGCATCGTCTCCAAAGTTGTTACTTAAGGGTGACACATTCTCTTAACTGTTCAAACATAAAAAAAAAAAAAAACCCAAATTCTACTGGGGGTGGGGAGGGCATGGGAAAGATGAGAGGGATAGAAAAGAAGGGGAGAGAGAGAAAGAAGGGGAGAGGAAAAAGAATGGAGAGAGAATATAAATGAAAATGAATTGGGGATATAGGTAAAGTGTCAAAAACTGATGAATCTGGTTAAAATTAACTTTTTAACTTTAAAAAAGTAACAAAATTTGAGATAATCCTGAGAAGTTTTATGAAGTTTGAAATTACTTCAAAAGACAAATAAGATTAAAAATAAAAAGCATTATACAACTGAAACCATAAGGAAACAATCACACTAACCCAAGTCAAACATTTTACCAAACTACATTCTCAGAATGTCAATGTCCTAAAGGAACAGGGAGGGGGCAGCAAGAGAGGCAGGGAAGGGAGGAAGGAGGTGGGAGGATGGGGGCTCGAGGGGGAGGGTAGAGGAGAAGAGAAGGTTGGAAAGGGAGAAGGAACTGAAGGAGGGAAGGGATGTGAAATCCAAAATGAATAATGCAATGGGTAAACTTGAATTGGATCAAATTGACAAAAAAAAATCATGACACATATGATTGGCACAAATGATGAAATTTGAAAATGGACTCCATTTTTTTAATAGCATTATAGCAGTATTGAATTACTTGTGGTTAGGTACAAGAATGCCATTGTGCTTAAAAAATGAATGCTACAGCCTGGGGTGTGGCTCAGTGGCAGAGCAATTGCCTAGGAGATTCCAGGCTTTGGATTCCCACCCCACACAACCAAAATGAAAAAAGAAAGGAAAGAAAGAAGGGAGGGATGGAGAGAGGGAAGGGGACAGGAAGAAGGACAGAATTAATGGGAAAATAGTTAAGATACTTAAGGGCAGAAGATTATGTTCCAATATATAATAGTGTTCCCCTCCCTCCCCTCCCCCACCTCTCTCTCTCTCTCTCTCTCTCTCTCTCTCTCTCTCTCTCTCTCTCTCTCTCTCTCTCTCTGTGTGTGTGTGTGTGTGTGTGTGTGTGTGTGTGTATGCTAATATGGTATATGACAACAAAGAAAAACGAAGCCTGTGTCCAGTTTGAAAGCTTCCCCTATCCATTGAGACAAAAACTGTAAATGTTGATTACCAACACTGAAGATGACACAAATAAATGGAGAGATTTCCTGTGCTTTGCCTGTACTACCCAGACCCACAAACCCCTACCAAAATGACAATTTTCACAGAAAAATAATCAATTCTAAAATTCACAGGGAACCACAAGACTCCAAATAAATACAATCTGGGGCAAAAATAAAAAGCTACAGGCATTATATTGCCTGATTTTAAAATATACCATAGAGCTATAGTAATCAAAACAGCACAGTACTGGCATAAAGATACAAAGACACAAAGACCAGAGGAACAGAACAGAGGGTGCAGAAATAAATCCACACATTTACAGACAGCTAAACGGGAATAATGAGTTCACACAGCAGGGAAGGATGGTCTATTCATGAGGCAGAGACTGAAATCCATGCGTACAAGAATGAAACTGGACACATGTGACATCATATATGTAAAGTTATTCAAATGGAGTAAGACCTGGAAGTTTAAAACTAGTTTAAAACTAGTAGAAGGAAAATACAGGATGAAAGTTCCTTGACCCTGCCTTGGGAATTTAAGTTTGGGATATAGCCCAAATTGCATAAGTCAATGCACACAGACAAATAAAGTTATGTTAAATTTAAAAAGCTTCCATACAGCAAAAGACATAACAAAATGAAGAGGTAACCCATGGGAATAGAAGGAAATGTTTGCGAACCATGTATCTCAAGAGAAGTTAATTATCCAAACTCTATAAAGAACTTAATGACATGGGGGAAAATCTTTTTAAAAAGGCCAATGGGCCAGGCCCATTTAATCCTAGCCCTAGGGAGGCAGAAGCAGGCGGCTCTCAATGAGGTTCAAGGCCAGGCAGATGTGCATGGCAATTTCCAGGCCAGCCAGGACTACACAGGGAGCTCCCGTCTCACAAATAATAGTAGTAATAACAACAACAATAATACAATTTTTAAGAATTTAAAGATCCAAAAGATGACAAGCATTTGGCAGAGTTGTGGAGCAAAGAGAGTCTTTGACAAATGCTGAATTAGAATTGAGAATTATAAACAATGGGGTACTATGGAATTTCCTCAAAAAAAAAAAAAAAAAAAAAACAAACAAAAAACAAAAAACACTAAAGGCAGGCAGGGGATCTCTCTCTCTCTCTCTCTCTCTCTCTCTCTCTCTCTCTCTCTCTCTCTTCACACACACACACACACACACACACACACACACACACACACACACAGATAAACCTTTAAAAAAACAAAAGAAGGGACAGACCTGAGCTCCAAAGAAGGCATGTTCCTACCAAGCTCCATAACAGACTAAGCGGGGGCCCAGAGACCCACACAGGCATGCCCCGCCCTGGGCTTCAAGGAGAGAGCATGGACATGCAACACGAGTGAGGACTGGTCCTCCTGTCACCTGCTAAAGCACAGGAGAGAGTGTCCTACTCTTCTTCTTCTGGGCAGCACAATAGAGCTGACCCTATTCACAGGAGTGAGATACATGAAGACAAAGAATAAAAAGTTCAAAGGGAGAAAGAAAAAGAAAAGCTGAAAGCAGAATGACCATATGTCCAAGTAGTAAGCACTTTTGACAAGAGTCAGGAGATGTGACTACACACCCACAACTGGTGTGCCCACTGGTGAGGAACAGGTGAAGGAAAAGAAATGTAGACACATAGGAAAACTTTCTGCAGCCTTAAAAAGAGAAGGGCATCTTGTCACTTGTGACAAAAAGACAATGCACCAAGTGAAGGAGACCAGGACCATAAATGCAGACACAACATAATGTCACAAAGATGTGGGATCTGAGTCAAACTCAGGAGCAAAGCATAGAAAAAATGGTTTCCAGGGCTGGGGCATGGGGAACTGGCTGAAGAGCAGAGTTGTAGCCAGTTGGGGCAACTTCAGTGGGATTTGTTGAACACTCTGGTGTCCACAGTTTAGGGTGTACTTAGTTTGTGGAGCTAGAGAGATGGCTCAGTGGTTGAAGGTTAAGGGTTAGGACTGTTCTTCCAGAGACCTGGGTTCAATTCCCAGCACCCATATGATGGCTTACAATAGTCCATAGCTCCAGTTCCAGAGGATCCAACACTCTTCTGGCCCACATGGACACTCCATGAATGGGATACAGACAAAACAGCCAAACACAAAAGATTAAATGAGGATGTACAGTATCTTAAAAATGGTTACGATAGTAAATGTTCTAACCACATGCACAAATTTAAGTTCATGAGGTAATGTGTAAGCTAATTATTCTGGCTTAATTATTTTATAATTAAATGTACATATATTTAAATATCATGTATAGTATACTTGACACATGTTTTGGTTTTGTGGAGGGTTATTTTTGTTTTGTTTTTGGGTTTTTTTTTTTTTTTTGGCTTTTTGGGTTTTTTTTCTTTTTGTTTTTTTGAGACAAGGTTTCTCTGTGTAGCTATGGAACCTGTCATGGAACTAGCTTCATAGACCAGACTGGTTTCAAACTAACAGAGATCCGCCTGCCTCTGCCTCCTGAGAGGATTAAAGGCCCAGTTGGGTTTTATTTGTTTTGTTTTTTTGACTAAAAATGACTAAAATGTATTTTACATATCAGTTTCCCCTCCTTCCTCTTCTCTAGTTCCCTCCCCCACCTCCTTTGCATCCACACCCCATCTACTCCTCATAAAGTGTATGGCCTCCCATATTAGTCAACAAGGTTTGGCATATCAACTTGAGGCTAGACCAATCTCCTCGCCCACCCCCTCAATCCCCATACACACACATCCCGGACCCGCCCCACCCCGCCTGCATCAAGGCTGAGCAAGGCATGCCACCATAAGGAACAGATTCCAAAAAGTCAGCTAATGAGCTAGGGACAGATCCTGCTTCCAACCGCTAGGGGCCCCAAAACAGACCAAGCCACACAACTGTCACTCACATGCAGAGGGCCTAGATCAGTCCCATCCAGGTTCCCTAACTGAGTTTACAGTCTGTGAGCTCCTACACGCTCAGATCAGCTAGGGTTTTGTGTTTTAAGGCAGGGCAGTGCTACATAAATGAGGCTGGCCTTGAACATGTGACCTTTCTGCTTCAGCCTCCTGAGTGCTGAGATTACAGGTCTGCACCATCACACTCAGCCTAACCCATATAATATTTTCTCTGTTTGTTTGCTGTTTATGATGGGTCTGGGGGTTAAACCTAGAACCTTGCACATGCTGGGCAACAGTTTACCACAGAGCTGTGTCCCCAATCCAGTAACTCTTAATTTTTATTTATTTATTTATTTATTTATTTATTTATTGAACATGCACATGTGCCTGCACAGGCTAGAAGAGGGCATTAGGTCCCCTGGAACTGGAGTCCTGAGGAGTTATGAACCACCACATACCCTCTTCAAAAGCACTAAGCCATCTCTCCAGTCCCCAAAATTCGAAACTGTAGCTAGAGCTTTTCCAAACATAAAGGGGAATTAGTGCTGCAGTCTATACTGTTGTAAGTGCTTTCAATCTTACTATAAAATGCCCCAGTTGGGTTGTTAGGATCGATTTTTTACCTTATTGTTTTTAGACCTAATGTTTCTGGAGGCTAGAATCTTAAGTTGTCTTTTTGGAACTGCAGAAGAAGAATTCTAACCCAGGACCATTTTAATTGCTGCTATGGTGTTACTGGGGGGGGGGGAATTTAAGCTACACTCCGAGCTCCTGGGAAGCATGGCTGGACATTCTTGAGATGAGAACTGAACAGAAGCTGAGCCCTTGGTTTGAGCTTAGTGTGGTGCTGCCGTTAGTGTAATCATTGTGTGCTTCTGTCTCTTATGGCAAGCAACATAGGAATGGCCACAGCTGGCTCCCAGTAGATATGCACAGAAGCAGCAGCCCTGTCTGTGCAGAGAGATGGCCAGTGTGTGTGTGTGTGTGTGTGTGTGAAAGTTGGAGCCCATGGCCCTTCTTGCCTCTATTGGAGCCGCTGGAATTTCTAGCTTCTAGTGCTATTGCAAGAAGTGTTCCCATGATAAAATCCCTGGGGTGGGGCTGGAGAGACGGTCCCAAGGCTAAGACACTCACTACACTCTTCTAGAGAGCCTGGGTCCATGTCCCAGCACCCACATGGTGGTTCACAACTTCCTTCTCTAACGCCAGTCTCAGGAGATCCAGAGCTGCCACACAGCCTCAGTGGGCACAGCACACACATGGTACACACAGACATACATGCAGGCAAAACATCCATGCACATACAATTGAAGTCCTGAGCTAAGAGGTCTACCCACTGATGAATACAGAGATGCCATGCTTTTCCCCTCTCCCCTTGCTTGCTATCACTGGGGCTCTACAAGCTTTCTTTTCATTGTTAACTTCTGCCCTTCACTCTGCCCGCTCCATGCTGCTGTTTGGGCGTTGAATCCCTCTTGACAGCTGCTTTTGAAGGCCTGGTCTTCAGAGTGGTGCTATTTAGAGGTGCTATGAGAACCTTTAAGAAGAGATCTTGGGCCAGGCACACCTTTAATCTCAACACTCAGAAGGCAGAGGTAGACAGATCTTTGTGAGTTCAAAGCCAGCCTTGTTTAAAGAGCAAGTTCCAGAACAATTAAGACTGTTACACAACCCTGTCTTGAAAAACAAAACAAACAAAAGGAAGAGACCTTGGCCTGGAGAGATGGCTCAGTAGACTGCTTATTGCTCTTCAGAGGACCCAAGTTTGGTTTCCAGCACCCACATAGGCGCTCACACTCACCTATAACTCCATTTCTAGCATATATCCAAAACCCTCTTCAGTCCTCCAAGGGTACCCATACACATGTGGCAGACAGATGCATGTACGTAATGAAATAAATCTTGAAAAGACAAGAATGGCCTTGGGTGGGGGGGTCCTTAAGTTGCTAGGGCTATGCCCCTGAAGGGAGCTGTACGGGCCTGGTCCCTTCCTCTCCATCTTTGGCTGTTTGGTCATGAGGCAAGCAGCTTACTCCTTATAATGACCTCCAGAGGCCTAAGCAATAGTTCTACCCGGTCATGGACTGGAACTCCCAAAACTGTGAGCCAATATTTACTTCTCCTCCTCCTGAGTTAATTCTCTTGGGTGCTTCATTACAGTAACAGAAAGCCAAAAGATACACACAGCTGCCCCTCACAGAACACTATCATTTCTGTAACTGACAATACTGGGCACAGGGTCACACCACACAGGGGGGGCCTAGGTCCCCTTCAATTCCTCTTGGGAATATGCCTGCCACATAGGTCACATGCACCCTTCTCTTCTTTGCACAGGGTCAGGACAAGCAGTCTCCAGACAGCTGTCCAAGGGGAAATGAAAGCTCAGTTCATGGAGAAAGGAGCAGGTCTCTTGTGATCTTGAGTCTAAGCCTCCTCTCCAAGGCAGCTTAAGAAGCAACAAAGTTTTCCCAGCGACAGCATCTAATTCAGTCACAGGAGTGATGACGGACCCCACCCTCTAGACCCTCAGCAGTATTTTGCTGTCTTTGCACACCTATAGTGCTTGCTCTTACAAGCCTGCCAGAGGTTTCGATAGTCTTGAACTCGGTGTAGGAACACAATCAGCCACTCAGCTATTCTCCGGGATGTTTTTGCTCTGTAAGGACAGAAAGTGTCTTTTTTTTTTTTTTTTTTTTTTTGAAGCATCTCTTGTTTGTCACAGGGTTTGCAGCTATGAGGGAGCAGGCTTTGGTGAGCAGAGGAGAGAAAGCTGTGTCTTTGTGCTTCTCTGTGATTGCTCTGCCAAAGAGTGACATCCCGGGGGAGCAGTCTAACAGCAGACAGCATTGCTAACAGGAAGCAGGCAGCAACACGGCTTTTAGCAATAATGATCAAACATTCTTTGAATTTTCCCCTTTATCCTTGAAATGCCTGGTGTTGCCTCGGATCTATTCATTCTCACTTATTCATCTGGAGCTAGTCATCTCCATGGATCTGTACACAGAAGTCACAGGGCTCTGAGGACAACACTAGAGACAAAAAGCTCCTAGGCTCAGAGGGAGGGCCAGAAAGATAAACAGTCACTCCAAAGACTAAGGAGCTCTTTAAAAAACAATAAAAGAGGGGAGAGTAACATAAGAACATCTCCTCCAAAGGGCCTTTGGTGTTGGAAGACGGCCCCCTGTAGCCCTGCTAACATTCTTTACCATGATCATCTGACTCTTCCATCCTCTCTGCCCCACTCCTATTATCCTCTGGCATTAATTCCCTCCACTAGTAACCTGTTCCCGCTCTGGGATGCCCTATATCTTGTGTCCACTGCTTCCTTCCCCTTAACCCATGAGCATCACCATCCCCAGAAACATCCCACTGCCCTCAGATGCCCTGTTCTCAGAGGGCCTTTCTCCATGTCCTCTGAGTGTGGACTGAAAACCAGCAGCTCCAACACTGTCCACACTTACTCAATCCAAAATCTGGGGCTGGAAGGATCTGCATTCTAGAACCAGGTAGAATGGCCCTGAAATCTCAGCACTTGGGAGGCAGAAATAGAAGGATCACCCTTGAGTCAACAGGGTTATACAAAGACCTCAAAAGGGTGAGGGGTGGGAGATATGGGCAGGTGGTGAGTGGGAGGGATGGCTCATGCTCACTGGGCAAGCATTAGGACCGGATTTCTAATACCCAGCACCCATAGGAAAACTGAACATGGAGATGCATGTCTGTAACCCAGTGCCAAGAAACAGAGAGGGCATCCCAAGGGCTCATGGGCCAACCAGTCCAGCCATGCTAAGAAACAGAGAGGGCATCCCAAGGGCTCATGGGCCAACCAGTCCAGTTGAAACAAGTGAGTTCCTGGTTCAGCGAGAGACTGCTTCAAAAAAAAAAAAAAAACAAAAACAAAAACCAAAGACAGTGATAGAGGAAGACACCCACCAACCCACCATCAACCTTTGGTTTCCAGCACCCCAGCCCCACCCCCAATCTATAGTCTAACAAACTCCTGTGTGATTATTGAGCTCCCTAGAGACTGAAAGTCACCACTGACACGAGTTGTCCCTCTCTCTCATGACTCTGGATTATCTTTTTCTGTTCATTCACTAAAGTCGTCGCCTAGGGTTCTGTCCTAAGCCTCAGGATTCCTTGTGTTCTTTTCTGAGTACACTCAGTCACCAAGGCCCAAGTTGGCAATTGTTTTCACAGAGATGGGTCTACACCAGCTATTCTCAAGTGTGTATTCTCCATGTCTGGCCTCTTCTCAGAGCCTCTGGGATATTCCGTTGCTTTCTGGATCTTTCTAGCAAAATATTACATGGCTTTCTAATCTCAGCTGGTCTGAAATGAACTCAGCATCTCCTAACCCACTCTGCATCTGTGTTGACAATCTGGGCTACATGGTGGCACTGGCAGCCACCTGGCCCCTGCCATCTCAGGAGCCAATAACTCCCACCACCTTTGAGTTTTCCAAGTCACAGATGACAGCTCCAGGTCCGAGGCCTGGTGCTCGCATGAGAACCATCACAGTCCTCTTTAAGGATGTGAGACTCCTCACAAATTTATTTCTCAGTCTTCGTAAAAGATCTGTCTTCCTAGACAATCCCAGTGTGGGTGAACTGGTCCAAGCCTGCTCCTGCTCCCAGATCTCCCTGAGCCTCCCATTTTCTTCCTCCACACTTAAACCAACATATGTCTGTCAGTTCCCATCCACCAGGGTGAACCCTCTTTCTGCTCACGTTTCAGCCAAACTACCGCACCACTGGGACCCTTCCAACTCTTCTCACCACAACAAGAACTGAGGACTTTTTATTTACTCAACGCATGCTAGCAAACCCAGCCTGATCCAATGTTATCTTCCTCTATCACCCCATCACCCCATACCCTGGGAGCCTGTTCCCACACATGTTCTCAGAGTTCCTGCCTATGTGAATTACAGGACTCAGTAGCTCTTTGGAATGCAGCGGATGATCTAGTCACAGGTTAAATCTTGGGTGGTACGGGAATATCCAAGCCAAACTGCCCCCATGCTCAGGAGTGCGACTCAGCCTGCTCAGAGATCAGCAGTTAGTCTTGTTGATTTTCTCTTGGCAGTCAGCATGGAACCCTCACACCTGAGTATCCAAGCTGCCTCTTCCAACCAGCTGTATGCAATTCTTCCCTACTTGTACATGACCTCTGGTACTCTGGGATGGAGCTAGAGCAGTGGTCCTCAAATTGTGGGTATAGACCTGTTTGGGAGAGTGGAATGTCCCTTGCGTAGGGGGATGCACAAGGCCATCAAAAAACAAGTATTTACATTATGATTCATAACAGCAGTAAAATTACACCTATTAAGGACCAAAGAGAATAATTTTATGGTTGGGGATCACTGCACTATATTAAAGGGTCACAGCTGGCCCTGCAGTGGTGGTACACCATTTTTAATTCCAGCACTTGGGAGGCAGAGGCAGGTAGATCTGAGTTTAAGGCCAGCCTGGTCTACAAAGTTCTATGACAGCCAGAGCTACATAGAGAAGTCCTGTCTCAAGAAAAAAAGAAAGAAAGACAGAAAAAGTCACAGCATTAGAAAGGTTGAGAACCCCTGGGCTAGAGGATACAGATGAGGAAGATGAGGTGAAGGGATTCTATCCACACAACCATGGGGGAGTCCCCATACATGCTGGGTGTCAACCTTCCATGGTGACTGCTGTAGGGTCCTTTCCTGCTCCTGTCTGTCCCCCTCACCCACCACTGTGTCAATGAGCAAATAAACTCACTTGTTCCCTGAGAAAATTTCATATCTGTTTATCATTGGGATAGGAAGAGGAGGGGTAGGCATCGTTTACATCTCACCAAAGGAAGGGATTTTACTAACAGCTTTATCTCAGTTTGGAGACCTGCTGAGATTTGAGTCTAGTGACATGATTGGCCACAAAGAGGGCTTGTGAGGTGGGCCCTGAGGAGAGTCAGCTTTGTCATTAACTACCTCAGTGGAGATCCTGACAACACAGGCTAAATTTCTAAGATGCACAACCCTGCTGGGTTGAGAGGAAGAGTGGTCACTTCAGCTTGAGCACAGGGGTCAAACCCACTGAGGGTGGAAATGAGGACTTCTGCTGCTGGGGAAAAATGCATTAGAATATAGGGGTTCTACATCCCACCCCAACTCCAGATCTCATTCTGTCCCAATAACTGTTCTCAATTTAACAGCAGACAACAAAGCAATTCGCAATGGTATCTGGCCAGCTGCCAGGGCTTCTCCATCCACTTGTCAGCAATCTCCACCCTAGGCAACACAGGACACTCTCACTTCAAGGAGCACAGAAAAAGTGTCCCAGGCCTTACCAGTGCTTGAACTGAGAATTTCATCCTTGAGGAGGCCCATGTTTTTCCAGCAACATCAGGACCAACATCAGGACCATACATGGTTATGCTAGTGTCTGGAGAGGTTTGAAAATCTTATGTGGTTATTTAGTTCCTTTGCTTCTTGGTGTGTGTGTGTGGTGGTGGGGTGGTATGTACATGTATGTATGGGAGATGTTGCCTACATGTGTGTGCATATGAAGGCCAGAGGTTAGCGGGATGGATATTTCCTCTACATGTGTGGTTCATTCAATCAACTCAGGAGTGAATGGAAGAGCTGAGAGCAGCCACCCCCAGCCTCCCCCACAACACTGATTTTTTCTTTTTGTCTTTTTTAAAGATATTTTATGTGCCTCAGTGTTTTGACTGCATGTGTGTCTTTGTGAGGGTACCAGATGCCCTGGGACTGGAGATACAAAAGTTGTGAGCTGCTATGTGGGTGTTGGGAATTGAACCTGGGTCCAAGAGCAGTCAAGCTCTTAACCACTGAGCCATCTCTCCAGCCCCATTAACACTGGCTTCTGTTTGTCCTAAGACTCAGATGGAAAACTTGGCCCTAGCTTTCTGACTGGAATAGATACTGCTCTCCTTGGCCTCCAGCTGGCCAACTGCAGACCTCTTATCACATGAGACAATTACATGATAACCTCTTTCCTTGTCTGTTTCATTGTATAGTATATGTGTGCGTGTGTACTCGTGCGTGCACACAGACAGACACACACACACACACACAGACACACACACACACACACAGACACACACACACAGACACACACACACAGACACACACACAGACAGACACACACACACACAGACACACACACAGACACACACACACACACAGCACACACACACAGACACACACACACACACAGACACACACACACACACAGACACACACACACACACAGACACACACACACATCTTAGTTTAATGTGTATGCCTCTTCTGTTCCTCTGGAGAAGCCTAAGGCAACAATGACTTAACCTCTATATCACTAAGAATCAGCACCATCGTTAGTGACCTCTTCCCAGAAGTCCCTTCAGAGGATGCCTTGTCTGTAACTTGGTATCTCAAACAAAGAGATCCCAGTTCAGTGACTCAGTACTGACGTCAGCCCTCTTGTGCAGTTAGTCCTGGAAGTGAAGTCAGGGTTGAGACATGCTAGGAGTGTGTGTGTGCTCACTGAGACACCTGGGTAACATCACCTGGGTATCATCACCTGGGTAACAATGATGTCTCTGCAGATTTCTGAAAGTAGTGAAGTTGAAAGACAATTTGTACTCCCCACCACAAACAAGGCCCCTGTTCCATTTCTGGGTTTTTTGTTTGCTTGTTTTGTGTGTGTGTGTGTGTGTGTGTGTGTGTGTGTGTGTTCCAGACTGGGTTTCTCTGTAGCTTTGGAGCCTGTCCTGGAACTCGCTCTGTAGACTAGGCTGGCCTTAAACTCACAGAGATCGCCTGGTCTGCCTCCCTGAGTACTGGGAATAAAGGTGTGTGCCACCATTACCCAGCCCTGGCTCCATTTCTGTCATCTTTTCTTATTAGTAGTAGTAGTAGTATTTTGAGGCAGGGTTTCTCTGTGTAGCTCTATAGACCAGGCTGATTTCAAACTCAGGGATTAACATGGCTCTGACTCCTAAATGCTGGAATTAAAATCGTGTGCCACCACCACCCAGCAGCCATCATCATTTGTCTTTTTTAAGATTTCTTGATTTATCTATATGAAAGTTTTGCCACATGTATGTCTGTGTACCACATGCATGCAAAGAGATCATGGAGGCCAGAAGAGCAGGGGTCAGATCCCCCTAGATCTGAAATTACAGATGTTTGCAGTGTGGGTGCTGGGATCTGAAGCTAAGACCTCTAAAGAGCAGCCAGTGTGCTCTGAACTGCTGAACCATCTCTCCAGCCCTTCTGACCTTTGTGTTGATTGTTTTGGATGAGTTACCATAAAAATGATAGCATTTTCTCCTCTCAATCTTCCCCTAATTGCACCACCTACACACGTAATACACTCACAGACACATACTCCTTCACAAGCTGCCAAGAGCTCTCAGACATACTTCAGAAGGTGAGAAGGCTACAGAGGGCCCATCCATTAATAAGATTGACAGTGTTATGTAGTTGTCAACTTTAAAAAATTATTTGATTGGCAAGAAAGATCAAATAAGCCATGCAGCTAACACTTCATGTTAAGTACCAACATAGGAAGGGAACCGCTACAGTGATTATGCCATTAAAAAAGTGTTCCAGAGCAGATGAGACAGCTCAGAAAGTAAAGGCATTTGCCACCCAAACCTAAGGACCAGAGTTTAATCCTCAGTGCCCATAGTTAAAGGAGAGAACCAACTCATGAAAGTCATTCCTCTGATCTCAACATGCACATTCCTGCACAGACATCATCATCATCATGTGTTCCCAGGGCTGGAGAGATGGCTCCGCAGTTGAGAGCTTCTGCTCTTCCAAAGGACCTGAGTTCAGATCAGCACCCACTTGACAGCCCACAACCAGTTCCAGGAGACCCAACAACTTCTGGTCCTCAAAGGAGCCTGCTTTCGCATGCACGTGTGCACACATAGACACACAATTAAAAACAAAAATAAATACTTTTAAAGTGTTCTCAAAGCTAAGAACATTAGCAGATTGCTTCTGAGATCTACAGCAGAGAGCTCTCTACTTTAATGCAACCCATCTACCTGCTGGTCCCACCAATATATTTTGAAAATGCCTTGATGTATCATTTTAATTTATTTTGTTACTATAAAATGCTCTTGCAGCTGCTGGTGGTAGTACATGCCTTTAATCCCAGCACTCAGGAGATAGGTGGATCTCTGTGAGTTTGAGGTCAGCCTGGTCTACAAAGCTAGGTCCAGGACAGTCTCCAAAGCTACAGAGAAACCCTGTCTCAAAAAAAAAAAAAAAAGCTTGTGAACACAAGCACACACACACACACACACACACACACACACACGAGAGAGAGAGAGAGAGAGAGAGAGAGAGAGAGAGAGAGAGAGAGAGAGAGAGAGAATATTCAATAGTCTTGAAGCATATCACTACTGAAATAAGTTTAGGGTATATTTAGGGTATGTTCCTTATACTTAAGAGTACAGTGTATACTAAGGGTCCAGAATTCTTTTCTATGAAGGCCTCAGAGGTTCTGCTTCCTCAGAAAGAAGCAGAGCTATGCTATTGGCTACTGAGGCTACTAAATGCTCACTGATCTACCAAACCTAGGTAAATGTGTATATATCTATGTTTATATTATATATCAGCCATAGTATAGAGCCAGGTTGGGCTGGACTCTGGAGGCCAAGTTGGAGTGTGTCAGAATAACTCTAATATTTAAAAGTTAACCATTTCAGGAAAAAGGCATTATTCAGTGCTCTGACAAAGTTACTGCAGTAAGAAAGGTGTGTCCGAGATGTCACCTGACTCCAAAGCTTGTGCTCATAACTACAGAGCCACCCTGTCTCCCAAAAATGTTAGAACAGGGATTCCCTAGGGAAACATTTAAGATAAGGACCATGCAAAGTAAAGAAGCATCCAAGCCCAGAAGCATCCAATGAGGATGATGGCCACTTGGCCAGAAGTCCCAGTACTGAACAGTGATAGTCATGCTACCTTCTACCCAGAATGAGGCAGGAGCTATGAGGTTCCCTCCTGGGTCAAACTTTAGTCAGCTCCCCTGAGGGCACCTGTCTATTAGGCCTCCTTTTTGGCCTGCCATCCTTGGCTTCCTGAGTCCAGTTCAGCAGGAATCATCCCTACACTTGATACCTAACCAAGTCCCTCGTATTTATTATTCATCCACTGACCCCACCATTTGGTTCATTAGATACAAACACCCAACCCTCCCCACTGTATTCACAGCTGCCCTAACCCAACTGCAGTCATCCTGAAGAATGTTTGCTGCCTCCTTATTTTTCTCTGAAAGAGTCCAGGAAAGCCAGAGAGCACAACCTCACCCTTTTATCCTCAGAGCCCGCCCATTTTAAATCAACCAGTGATGGGTGGATGGAGAGATGGCTTAGTGTTTACATGCAAATACTATTCTTTCAGAAGACCCAGGTTCAGTTTCCAACACCCATGTCAGATGGTTCACAACCATTTATAATTCCAGCTCCTAGGGACCCAACACCCTCTTCTGGCCTCCATGATCACCTATATCTACATGCACATACCCTACACACATACCACACACACAGACAGAGACACACACACACACACAGACAGAGACACACACAGAGACACACACAGACAGAGACACACACAGAGACACACACACACACACAGAGACACACACACACACACAGAGACACACACACACACACACACACACACACAGACACACACACACACGAGACACACACACACACACAGAGACACACACACACACACAGACACACACACACACACACAGACACACACACACAGACACACACACACAGACACACACAGACACACACACACACAGACACAGACACACACAGAAAGACAGACAGACACACACAGAAAGACAGACAGACACACACAGACACACACACACACAGACACACACACAGAGACACACACACAGAGACACACACACAGAGACACACACACAGAGACACACACACAGAGACACACACACAGAGACACACACACAGAGACACACACACAGAGACACACACACAGAGACACACACACAGAGACACACACACAGAGACACACACAGACACACAGACACACAGACACACACAGAAAGACAGACAGACACAGAGACACAGAGACACAGAGACACAGAGACACAGAGACACAGAGACACACAGACACACAGACACACAGACACACAGACACACAGACACACAGACACACAGACACACAGACACACAGACACACAGACACACAGACACACAGACACACAGACACACAGACACACAGACACACAGACACACAGACACACAGACACGCACACATGCACCTTCACTTATTAGAAATAAAATCTTTAAGCTGATAACAGAGTACAAAATCCCTCTTCTTTCTCAGTCTAGGACCCTTTAAAAGTATGAGAAAGACACTCTGGGGGGGAAAAAGAATGAAAAGTGAAAACAGTACAAAAGTAAGTATGGCTGCCCCTGTGGTACTGTAGGCATCTGTACCTAGGGCTTCTGCAGTGGGAAAGGTTTGAGATGAGAGTGACAACCACCCAAGAAAACCAGGGCTCCATTCTCATCTTTCTCTATTTGCTGTTGCTATGTTAATAAAATACCAGAGGCAGGTTAATATACAGAGGAGCTGTTCATATAAGTTCACCGTTTCGAAAGCTCAAATCTGAAGTCCAACATCAACCCACTCATCAGGTCAGTCTCTGGTACGGGGCTCTGTGGCTTATCACCACATGGCAAGTCGCATGGCGGCAGGTAGATATGAGATAGGATATGAGGTATATGAGGTAGATATGAGAAGGAGCGATCACATGGCATGACAAGACGATGGAGAAATTCTCAGTTGGGGCTCGCTCTCCATAACCGCTGCTTTGGGGGCACCAATCAGTTCTAAGAGAATCCCACTCCCCTCTTCTGAGTGTAGTGCCCCAATGGACTAGTGGTCTCCCACTGGGCCCATCTTCCGGGTCTTACACTACCTTTCACACCGCCACACTGGAGGCAAGCTCCCTGCACGTGAGTACTAGGGAACACACTGAACATATTCAGACCACAGCAAAGGAATTCTAGAGGACCCAGTGAGGGCTTCACATTATAAACATATTTAATCAGTGGATTATACAGGTTAACTGTAAAGGTGGTCTCAAACAAAAGGCTAGTTTCACATTTACTATGTAACCCAGGCCAGCCTTGAACACATGGTCGTTTTCCTGAATCAGCCTCTCAAACACTGGGATTACAGAGCTTTGCCTTCATGCTCAGCTGCACATGGTAAACTTTCTGTTATATGTATTTTAATATGAAACAATAAAAACTGGCTGGGCAGTGGTGGTGAATGTCTTTGATCCTAGTCAGGTGAAATCTCTGAGTTCCAGGCCAGCTTGGTTTACAGAGCGAGTTGCAGGACGGCTAGGACTACCCAGAGAAACCTTGTTCAAAAACTCAAACACAAAAACAAACAAATAACAAAAACTCACCACTGGTTCTATTTCCAGCCCTGTTAGTGGGACTCCAAACTCCCCGTTAGTGGAGGATAACCTTGAACTCCTGACCGTCCAGTTCCCCCTCCAAAGCACAAGATCCTAAGTATGTATTCTTCTTTTATGTGGTGCTGGGAATGGTACATGCTAGGCAAGCAATCTCACTGAGCTACAGCTCCAGCCCCGGTCATACATTTAAAAGGGTAAAATGTTAACGCTGCGCATGTTTTCCTACAATAAAAATAATCTACATTTTAGCTAAAGAAACATACATATTGCGTATACATTCATACACAGCATCAACATGCCTCTATACTTGTGTCTGCACATTCAACAACCTTGTTTCCTAGAGGCAATGTTGACAGCATTTGTAAGACATATCCCTTGCAACTTCAACTTACATTTTCAGTGTTGGTGGTTGAATATGCAAGGGGCATTCAGATTTATAAGTTAGGTAAAACCTGCTGCATTCCTATGTAGGAGCAGAACTATGAGGCGATACAACGTCATGGAACCAGACAGCAAAGCAACAATGGGCCATTTTGCTACTGGGATAGAGGCAAAGTAACCTAGAGTGATGCAATGTTTGCATACGCAGCACATATGAGGAGTGCTCAAAACCTCTTTGTTCTGCTGCTGACGCTGAGGCAGGTGCTGGCACATGCTGAGGAAAATGAGCCATGGGACAGGCTGAGGCTCTGGGACAGAAGCTGACAAGCAAATAAACAGACCTGCCGCTGGCTCAAGTCAGGAGTCTGATCTCTCTCAGGAGCCACTCCGTGACCACTGGGCTTGGAGCAAGAATTCACAACACCTTTCTCTGAAGAGAGACACACACAGAGAGAGACAGACAGAGAGACAGACAGACACAGACACACAGGAGAGAGAGAGAGAGAGAGAGAGAGAGAGAGAGAGAGAGAGAGAGAGAGAGAGAGAGAGAGAGAGAGAGAGTCTGCTTAACTCTCTCCAAGTGTGAGACTCCTCTCCCCCTGGCATGACTGGCTGGTCTCCCAATTACACTGGAAAAAAAAAAATATTTATTGTGCTCCCAGGGTGTGGCGTTGTAATGAATGCAGAGAAATTCAAGAGCAGGAAGATCTAGATCTTGGGCCTTATTTTTCACACATCTGCCCTCTAACTGGGAGGACAATAGCTGAGTGAAAACAACTGACAAGAACATCAGGCCACAAGTGAGAAACAGGGACACTGGTCTCAGGGGTCAGAATCACAATTGAAAGTCACCTTTGACCCCTAACTTGACTTCAGGGAATTTAACCTTAAGCGATAACACTTACGAGATAGCACACTACCTAAATGAATCCATTGTGGTATTGCTCAGAATAATGAAAGATAGGGAAGAACTCAAGTGCCTTTGACTGGGGCTGCCTAACTACATCATGTCACACACACACACAACACAAGACTCGGAAGGCATAAAAATGCATGAGGAAGCCTTCAGTGTGCGGGTGTTTAAAAGTCTCCAAGATATTGCATGTGACCACAAAGGTGCAAGGTGCTGAAATAGATACACAATGTTTTATTTATTTGTAAGAAGGGAAAAACGGAGAAGATAAACTATTTGCATATGTTTTAATATTTATAAGCTTTTTGATTGCACCGGCTACTGGAAAGGGTTGAAAGAGGATGCTATGGTTTGAGTATGGTTTATCCTCTGTGACAGTCAAGCTGAAATTCAATAGCCATTATGAATTATATGGGGTAGAACTAGATGATTGGAGCTCCGTTCTCACAAGTGGATTAATAAATTCTCCATGTTAATGGGCTAATAGGGTATCTTAAAAGTGAGTGCTTAAGAGAAGAGCAGTTACTGCTCTTGAAGAGGAGCCAAGTTGAGTCCCAGAACAGCGTCCCTGTCAGATGGTGCACAACAGCCTGTAACTCCAGTTCTAGAGGAAGAAAATCATTGTTTTTACAAAGGCTGGCATGGCTTGGTCTCTCCTGTGTCTCTCTGGCTTGTGGGCTGCACTGTGCCTGGTTGAGAATTCTTCAGAACACATGTGTCTCCTTGACCGTAGACGAGAATTGTAGCTCAAACAGACCTCCTCCCTTTCTTACTTACCCAGTCTATGGTATAGGGTTATTACACAGAAAACCAGCTCAGACTTAGGGTGGAAACAATGGATGGCAGACAGCCCCCTGCTGTGCAAAGTACAGCCACCTTCTCATCCAGAACAGAGAAATCAAAAAGAGACTAAAGATGCCATCCCCTACTGTGGTCTGGTGTGGCAAGGGGATGCTGGTTGCTACTGGACTTGCCCATGTCAAGCATGGGCTCCATGAACAGTCAAGAGTATGATAATGGCAAGTGTGGTGTTTCTGTACCAACCCTCTGTACCACAGCCCTACCCAGCTGCCAGGCTTCCCCGAGGGTGCCATCTGCCTCAGCCAGGCTACAGAGCTCCCAAAATGATCCCCAATCCTACCCTCACCCCCGGCCCCCACTCCCAATGCTTGTGGGTACTCCTGGCCAGTTACCAGAATCCATCTCCCACCCACGCCAGCATGAATTCTTATTATGTAGGACAGACAGGGGCAGGGAGGGTCGATTAAGTGAGCGCTATTAACAGAGGACCAAAGACTGGGAGGTCAAAGAGACTGGGATGGATGCATGGCTGCCAGCCAGGCCAAGCTTAGAACTCCCCTCACAGATACCACGGAGACATGTGCCCCAAGACAATGCTGCTGGCTCCTGGTTGGAGAGTAATGCATGGTGGATGCTTTTTCTGGGTTTCCAATTATTTTCATGAGTATAGATCTTACAAAAAAAAAAAAAAAAGTACAGTGTAAGACAAGAAAACAACACGCATTAAAGACAAAGCCACACCAAGATCCTTACATAGCCTGAAGCCTTTAGAGATGAAGGAGGCTGAGTGTGGTGGTGCACACCTTTCTTTAATCCCAGCACTCAGGAGGCAGAGGCAAATGGATCTCTGAGTTGGAGGGTGGAGGCCAGCCTGGTCTACATACTGAGTTCCAGGCCAGCCATGGCTACATAGAGAAACCCTATCTGAAAAAAGAAAAGAAAGATAAAGGAAGGGAGCCCAGGGGGCAGGGCAGGGCTCTGGGTGTAGTTTAGTTAGCAGTGTACTTGTCTAGCATGTAGAAAGCCCTAGATTTGGCCTCCAGCTCTGCATGAGCCACGTGTGGGGTGCACCCTTGTGATCCCAGCACTGCATGAGTGAAGTGTGGGGTGCACCCCTGTGAGAAGTGTGGGGTGCACCCCTGTGATCCCAGCTCTGCATGAGCCAGGTGTGGGGTGCACCCCTGTGATCCCTGCACTGCATGAGTGAGGTGTGGGGTGCACCCCTGTGATCCCAGCTCTGCATGAGCCACATGTGGGGTGCACCCCTGTGATCCCAGCTCTGCATGAGGCACGTGTGGGGTGCACCCCTGTGATCCCAGCTCTGCATGAGCCACATGTGGGGTGCACCCCTGTGATCCCAGCTCTGCATGAGTGAGGTGTGGGGTGCACCCCTGTGATCCTAGGACTGCATGAGGCAGGTGTGGGGTGCACCCCTGTGACCCCAGCTCTGCATGAGTAAGGTGTGGGGTGCACCCCTGTGATCCCAGCACTGCATGAGTAAGGTGTGGGGTGCACCCCTGTGATCCCAGCTCTGCATGAGCCACGTGTGGGGTGCACCCCTGTGATCCCAGCTCTTCATGAGGCAGGTGTGGGTGCACCCCTGTGATCCAAGCTCTGCATGAGCCACGTGTGGGGTGCACCCCTGTGATCCCAGCTCTGCATGAGGCACGTGTGGGGGTGCACCCCTGTGACCCCAGCTCTGCATGAGCCACGTGTGGGGTGCACCCCTGTGATCCCAGCTCTGCATGAGCCACATGTGGGGTGCACCCCTGTGATTCCAGCACTTGACCAAGGCAAGATCAGGATTTCAAGGTCATCTTCAGCCACATAGTGAATCCGACTAGCTTGGTAGACACAAGCTCTTGTCCCAAGTAGAAAGAAAGAAGGGTGAAGTTCAGAAAGCTCAGATTGGCAGCATAAGTGTCACAGGGTGACAGCGTGATGGTGAGTCACTTCCCTTGCGTGTATGAGGCCCTACATTCAGCTCCCAGCTCTACAAACAAAGAAAATACCTTCAATATTACAGTTTAAAAAAAAAATTCTCCATTATGTCAAAGATACCAATGACCTGTAGGCCAGTGTGACCCAGCTGACCTGAAGGGCAGAGGAGAGGGGTCCAAGGTGAGGCTGTACAGCTGGTAACCGAGGTATCTGGGATGCTTTAAGGCAAGTAGCTTCCTCCTCCTGACAGCCCTCTCCTCACTGGGTTTGAAACTCAGTAGCCTTCCAAGTCACCCTCCTGCCTCCAGCTCTCTAGACGCAAGTGATGCTAATGTCTCTCACAGTTATCTTCGCAATTTCATCACTATTTTCAAGCCACCCACTTCTCCCCTCCCAGCCCTTCATGATTACGGGTAAAATGAGCTAACATGTAAATAAGTGGCTTGGTTTGGGGATGTGAGGGCAGCAAAGTCTCTTACCATTTAACACAAAATTTTGTACAAATTAAGAAAATTAGATGCAAAAAAATCAAACCCCTCAGTGACTGAAAAACAATATAGCAGGTCCAGGCACTTCTAAGGCCTGTATCCTAAAACCTTCCTGAATCCCAAGATTAGAGGTAGTATAATGGCCAACGCCCTACCCTTTAGTCAGAACTCTTTTTTGTGGGGGGGGATTAATTAATTTTGATTTTTCAAGACAGGGTTTCTCTGTGAAACTGTCCTGGCTGTCCTGGAATTCACTCTGTAGATCAGGCTGGCCTCAAACTCACAGAAAGCCACCCGTCTCTGCCTCCTGAGTGCTGGGATTAAAAGTGTGTGCCACCACCACTACCTGGCTTATTTTTATTTAATATGCATTGGTGTGTATGTCTGTGTGAGGGTGTCGAGTCCCCTGAAACTGGAGTTACTGTTGTGAGTTGCCATGTGGGTGCTGGGAATTGGAACTGGGTCCTCTGGAAGAGCAGTCAGCCTTCTTAACTGCTGAGCCACCTCCCCAGCCCCTTTCTTCAGAACTCTGGAGAGTAAAAGACAGGAACCTGGGCGGTGGAAAGGGGTATGTAACTAAGGATACAACTCATAATAGCTAAGCTACAAAGCCTTGGAAAAGACAGGTGTAGCCATCTCCCACAAAACCTGGAAGCCAGGACCCAAACTTGAGCAGAAATTTGTCCTTTGCCGATGTCCCTCCTGTAAGACACTTGCATGCAGCAAGAAACATGGACACCGAGAGGTCAAGAGTCACCAATGCCATCCTTCGAGCTTTTGCTAGTTCTGTGTTTAAAAATCCTAGGAGGAGTCAGTCTGGCTCAGATGAGTGAGATGTGAAAACACTGTAGCAGCTGCTGCCAGAATCAGATGGCCGCAGGGAGGGAATGGTACCCAGAACAGAGAGGGATGGACCAACCAGTGTCACACAAGCAAGTAGAAATTGCTATGAACGGGACACCCACTTTTCCCTCTGAAGCTCTATGTTGAGGCTTAATTCCTGAGTGCACCAGTGTTGGGTGGGATGTGGGGCCTCTGGGGAGGGGTGTGGGTCCTGGGAGAGAAGCCCCCAGGGATGGATCAACACTTTCTGGAGGAGCTCTCTTGCTGGTGCTGGCTTATTTACTGAGATGATGGGTGGTTATGCGTCCTCCTCGTACTGTCTGCCTTCACACAGGACACCCGCCCTTCCGCTTTCTGCCATGAGCTGACGTAATTCCAAGCATTCACTGGACACTGTTGGACACCCAATCTTGACGTCCAAGCCCATCTGAGAACCAAAACAAGCCTCTGCCAGCTACTCGCTCCGTGATATCCCATTAGAACAACAGAATGCAGACTAAGGCACAGACCTACCACACTCCAATAAAAAGGAATGGTATGAAGTGACATTTCAGACGTCTTTGAATTTTAGCAGCAAAACTAAAGAGACACCAAATGGCGTCTGCTGGGGATCTCTTCAATCCCATTATAGTCTCACCCTCTACTCAGAGCCGAACCCCCACCCACAACTGTTATGTGTCACCGATCACTCACAATGGTGAATTATAAATGGCAGCAGTATAGTCTGCCTCAGAGAGAAGTATCTTTAATGGCAGGTGCTACTCTGAAGTGAATGGAGTTACTATATAAAAAAGATAAAAGTTTCCATGTCTTGACTCATCCCAACACCACCTGCTCTTTCCCACCCACATGACCAGTAGCTAGCTCCTACGATGGCTTCTGCATCAATAATAACCCTCCAATCAGTCCTGAGTTCCCGGCCCACTGCTTTCCTGGTTCAGACTCCCTCATGACGAGGCTGGATCATTCTCTAGACGCTAGATTGGGAAACAGGATACCCTAGCCCTTATTGCCAAAGTATATATTGGAAAGGAATGGTTTAGCTGGGGACAGAGCTTGATGATACAATGCTTGCCTTAAAGTGTAAAGGATTCTGGATTCACTGTCTACTACCATATATATGGGGGGGTTGGGGAGACGGCTCAGTGGGGTAAAGTATTTGTTGTGCAAGTGTAAAGACATGTCTGAACCCACGGCACCCTGTAAAGAGCCACGTGGGTATGGTGGCACACTGGAGATGAAGACGGGATTGGCTAGCTATGCAGACTCAAAAGAATTGGCAAGGTCTAGGTTTAGCATGAGGCCTTGTCTCAGTAAAAAAAGAGGAGCTTGATAGGGAAAATTCCCAACTTTGAGCCTCCACCAACACAAATATGCATGTTCTTGTACACCCGTGTACAGATTTACACACATTTGACCAAGCAAGCACATATGCATACCACCCATGCACAAAAACATGGTCTTTCAAAATCAGTAAAGCATGCTCCACCTCTTCTCCCTGTGTAATCGTAGAAAGTTAGTCAATCCATCTTTACTTTTTAACAAAAGACATAATATTTGCCTTATAGACTTATGAAGATTATTTTCAACATAGTATCTCTTATCCAAATGTGTATGTAGTTCTTCAGAGTGCTTCATATTTGGAGTTTTTCAGATTTATGAGTATTTTCACAGGTTAAACATCCATACTCTGAAAATGTTCCAAAATCCAACTTTCTAACAATTGTATAAATGCTTAAGTTTTAGATTTTGGAGTCCTCTTTGGATTGGGGGGTACTCAATCTGTGCATGCTGTTAATATCAAAGGCCCTGTGCTAACCTTCCAAACTTCAATAAACAAATTCAAGATGACAGTGATTGGAAAACCCACTTCCGCCCTAATGACCTTTGGCTCCCAATGATCTGCTGCTTTTTTCTCTAAGCTTAAAAAAATTGGACCACACAATAGTCCTCTGCTCTCCTGCAGCCAGCCATGCTGCAACGTAGATTATTACCTGACATACAGGTTGAGAGTCATTCTCTCTTGTGTGTGGGTTCAGCCAGCACCTACTAAATTTGTCACTTCCAAATAGGCCATCAAATTATAACTATCTCCCAGCATTGGTGGCACACGCCTTTAGTCCCAGCTCTCGGCAGGCAAAGGCAGGCAGATCTCTGTGAGTCTGAAGCCAGCCTTGTCTGCAGAGCTAGTTCCAGGACAGGCTCCAAAGCCACAGAGAAACCCTGTCTCGAAAGACAAAAACAAAAACAAAAAAAAATTATGACTATCAAGAGATGAATCCTAGCTGGGTGGTGGTGGCACACGCCTTTAATCCCAGCACTTGGGAGGCAGAGGCAGGTGGATCGGAGTTCAAGGTCAGTGTAGTCTACAGAGTGAGTTCCAGTATGGCCAGGTTGTTACACAGAGAAACCCTGTCTCAAACAAACAACAAACAAACAAAACAGAGCCAATCACTTCCCCAAACCTCACCTATAAATATTGCTACTTTGGGGATCAATACTTCAGCACATGAGCATTTTGGGGGGAATACATCCAGATCTAAGCCAGGAAAACTACTAAACTGTAGTATGAGAATGGAGACAGGGCTCCAATGAATGGAGTATTTCACACTGCATTTAGTATATGATGGCTTAGAGCTGACATGGCCCCAAATATGCAGAAGCAGGCAGAACATGGAACTAACTCAGCACTATCTCCCAGCCAGATGTGATACACACACCTATAACCCTAACATGGAGGCTGAAGCAGCAAGGTTGCAAGTTCTAAGCTAGCCTGCACCATATATATATATATATATATACATATATACACAAATAAGCAGAAAACCCTCAAAAATGTCTCAAAGAGTTTTTATTTTATTATTTATTTTCCAAGACAAGGTCTCCCTGTGTAGCCCTGATTGGCCTGGAAATCACTATGACTCACTTTGAAGACCTCGAATTCACAGAGATCTACTGGCCTCTGCCTCCTGAGTCCTGGAATTGTAGGCATACAGTACTACACACAGCTAACATATATGTATATATACATATATATATATACACACATATAAACACACAATATACATATATGCACACATACATACACACATGTGTATACACACATACATACACATATGTGTGTATACACACATACATATACATACATACATACACACATACACACACATACACACACACACATACATACATATATATATATATATATATATATATATATATATACAGAGAGAGAGAGAGAGAGAGAGAAGAGAGAGAGAGAGAGTTCTATCTGTATATATGCCTGCAGGCCAGAAGATGGCACTAGATCTCATTACAGATGGTTGTGAGCCACCATGGGGTTGCTGGGAATTGAATTCAGGACCTTTGGAAGAGCAGCCAGTGCTCTTAACAACTGAGCCATCTCTCCAGCTCCTAACTTTTCTTTTTTAAAAATACAGTTTAAATTCAACACAGACTAATCTCAGTTTGAACTCTGACTTGGCCTCCTGTGTATTAGGGTTAAAGATGTGTGCCATTTTATCTGTCTGGGAGATAGTGTTGTTGAGCCAGCATCCAATATCATATATCTGTATCTCCATGTTCGGCCTGTATCTGCATGTTTGAGGGTCATTTCAGATCTAAACCATCCTCTTGTAATACATGTAAAATACTCCATAGATTGGAGTCCTGTCTCCTTTCTCATACCAAGGTCAATAAACTTTCCCAAGACAAATTTTTTTTTTTAACCTTATTCAAGGACCCCCTCAGAGATCATAGCTAGAGAGAAATTCTAGTAAGACTCTACATCTCAGAAAAACAAAAAACCCACAGTAACATGGGCCTGGAGAGATGGATAACCAGCAATTAAAAGCATTTGTTGGAAACGATGGGCCGTGGTGGCACATACCTTTAATCCCAGGCAGAGGCAGGCAGATCTCTGTGAGTTGAGCTACACAGAGAAACCCTGTCACAAAAACAAAGTCCTGTTGGCTCTTGCAGAGGACCAGGATTCAACTACCAGCACCCACAAGGCAGCTCACGGCCATCTGTAACTCTACTCCAAGGAGATCCAGCGCCCTCTTCTGGCTTCCACAGGCACTGCATGGATATGGTAAAATAGCCAAACACAATTTTTTTGTTCTTTATTGTTGTTTTGAGACCAGGCTTCTCTGTGTAGCTCTGGCTATCCTAGAACTCACTCTGTAGACAGGATGGTTTCAAACTCACAGAGATCCACCTGCCTCTGCCTCCCGAGTGCTGGGATTAAAGGCGTGAGCCACCACTGCTCAGCCCAAACACAATCTTTTAAAGCATTTTTTTTTGGGGGGGGGGAAACAATGGGAATTCCCTTTATATTTTGCTTAATTTTTCTGTGAACTTCAAAGTTTTCTAAAAGAATTAAATGAATAAACATTATTTCAAGAAGACCCATAAATGACCAATGAGCTCAGTGTCACTAATCAGAGAAATTCAAACCAAAATCACAGTGATACTTAACATATCACCCACAACAGTGGCTGGGTTAAAAGGAAGAGGAGGAGAAACTGGACTACTTGACCCTTGGACATGGCTGCTGGGTTGTAAAACGGCCCCCAAGTTAGTATGGAACACCAGCATCACATGACCCAGCAATTTCATTCCTGGACAAAGAATGGAAAGAATGTCAAGTGAACAGATATGGACAAGCAGAGAGGCTCAGTCACAATAGCCAGGAGCGACCTAAACGCAAGAATGGATGCCATCTACAATGGCATCAGACTTGGCTATGAAGGGCAGTTAATTCACAGAGGTGATGCCTGGGAGCCAGCACCAACGTGACCAATACTTCCAAGGCTCTATGCAGGGGTGGAAATGGCCTGCTATACTGCATTTATTTTCCCACAATGTTTTTTTTTTTCTTTTAAAGAAACAAGGCAATAGTTCTATACTATCATATCAATCACAAAAGAAAATTTTAAATTTAAGGTAGATACAGAAGGGAGCAGGAGAAAAAAATTAATTTTAATAAAAAAGAAACTATAGCATAGGATAATATACATATGGTTGGTGATGGGGGAAATTTTTTTTTTCTTTTGGGTTTTTTGAGACAGGGTTTCTCTCTATTGCTTTGGAGCCTGTCCTGGAACTCACTCTGTAGACCAACTTGGTCTCAAACTCACAGATATCCGCCTGCCTCTGCTACCCAAGTGCTGGGACTAAAGGCCACCAACGCCTGGCTGGAGAAAACATTTTAAAATGAGATTTGAGAACAAAAACAAAATATACAATTATGAAATAGTTGACATCATTAAACTCATCTATTCATCAAAATAAACTATAGATGGAATATATTTAAAATATACTGTATACCTATATGAATTATCAGAGAATAAAGTGTTATATTTTAAGAAGTAAATTATAAAGTCAAAATATACAAGAAGCTGGGCTTGGTGACTCACAACTTTAATCTCTGCATTGGAGTTAAGAGGGCTTTGAGGGAGGAAGGATCACAAGTTCAGGGTCAGCATCAGCCACTTAGGGAGTTCTATACCAGCAAGGCTCCATCGCAAAACAAAAAACAGGGGCTGGAGAGATGGCTCATCAGTTAAGAGCACTTAACTGGTTAAGGTCAGTTAAGGTCTCCCAGAGGACCTGGGCTTGAGTCTCAACACCCACATGGGGCCCTACAACCATCTGCATCCCCAGTTCTAGGGATCTAATGCCCTTTTCTGTCCTTCACAGGCTCCAGGCATGCACATGGTGCACATACATACATGCAGACAAAACACCCATACACATAAAATAAAATATCAGAAACAGTAAGGGGGGAAAAAAGAAGCTTGAAGAATGGTTTCTCCATTGTTTTATGACTGTACTAGAAGGCAAAGGAACTACTAATAAAAATGGCAAACAGCACAATACAGACACAACAAAAGGGAGAAACAATCTTATGAAGAGAAGACCCCAAAAGGAAAAAGAAAAAATGCATAGGATGATGATAATCATGGAACCTCTGAGAATGATTCAGAGAGTAAAGGTACCTGATGCCAGCTTGACAACCTGAGTTCAAGCCCTGGGAACCAAATGGTAGAAGGAGAAAACTGACCAGATCCCAAAAGTTGTCCTCTGACCCCCATATGTAACACACACACACACACACACACACACACACACACACACAATAAATGTTAAGAGAAAAAATGTGCTGAGGCACCCACAATTGGGAGATACCGTTTCACATGTGGATTGGCCAAAGCTGGCCAAAGGCAGAGCGCATACTGAGGTCAGCAGAGCAGGAGCAAAGGCTATCCCACACTGGAAGGCTATCCCACACCCAGGAAGCCCTGGGTGATGAAGTCCTGAGCAATGTATACTGTTGACATGGGCACAGCCACGTCAAAGACCCCAATGACTCAGCTCCACGGCATTGACAAAGCCTTTCCTGGGTGAGGCTCAGAGGGATGGCAAAGCTTTCTTCAGGTCCAAGTGCAAATGTGGGCGGCGACAGAGCCTGTAGACAATATTCGCCATAGCTTTCTCTCCACCCATGTTTACAGCCTGAAGACCACTCCCCTATAGAGACTGCTCCTACCATCGTTCGCTAAGCCTGCCTCCTTGTTCAGCTGTGTAGACCTAGCCTGCCTCCTTGTTCAGCTGTGTAGACCAAGCCTGCCTTCTTGTTCAGCTGCATAGAGTAAGCATGGTGAGCCGCTGGGGTGCTGCGGTTTTCCCCCTTGAGAACCCACACCATCCTATCCCCGCTTTCCTGTGCCCGTTTGTCTGTCCTTTCTTCATTCCCTCAGCACCCCAGTTAGATCAATCACTGGATCCATGCAGAACATGGCACACATCCCATGGCTGGCATTGTTGTGGAGAGGAATACCGCCCTGTCAGCATGCACTATGTGACTAGAGCCATAGATAAACACCTTCGTCATCTAAGAGAAGGGCACACGACCACACCGATTTCCCATGCACCCCTGTGTATAAGTGACGCAGAGACAGCAGGCACCATGAGGACACATACCTCATCCGGGATAGTGGTGACCTCTAGAAGGGAGGTAGGAAGGACGGAAGGGGAGCACTACACAGAGCAAGATCGGCTCTTATTTAAGGGGATCTAGATAAAAAAGACAAGGCACAAAGATGTGTGAAAGCCAAGTGGCATCCGGTATGATGGTGAAAACCTACGACCCCAGCCTTCGGGAGCCGGAAGCCAGAGGACTAGAATCTAACTAAGATCAGTCTGTGCTTTGGAACAAGTTCAAGACCAGCATGAGCTGCATAACAAGAGCCTGTCTCAAAAAGAAAAGTGAGAGCCAAGCATGGTGGTACACAACTTTAATCTCAGCAACACAGAGGCAGGCGGATCTCTGAGTTTGAGGACAGCCTGGTCTACAGAGTGAGTTCCAGGACAGCCAGGGCCACACAGAGAAACCCTGTCTCATTAAGAAAAACAAAGTGTTTGTGTGTGTGTGTGTGTGTGTGTGTGTGTGTGTGTGTGTGTGTGTGTGTGTGTCGGGGTGTGGGGAGTGGAGAGGGTGAGAGGGTGAGCAGGCTTGGTGTGGCTCAGATGAAGCTGTAGACTGTACATTAGCACACCCCAGGCCTTGGACTAGTTCCCAGCATTAAAACAAGTGAAAAACCCACCCAACCAGCTAAGTGGTGTACACATGATATCATTCTTTCTGCTCTTTTGCATACTTGAAGTATGTCCTGGTAAGGATTCATCAGCTCGCTGGTGCAGAGGAAGGACACATAGGCAGCCATGTTTGCCCCAAGCCTCACGGTCAGGGAACAGACAGAGATGAGGTGACACTGGAATGTATACAGGAGGTATCAACTGTTGGCTTCCCTTCACAGGGAGCATGGCCAGCATCAAGGGATGCCCATGACCATCTACCTACTCGCACCCTGTGAACACTCCAGCCTCCGGGACCTCTTCTCTCACCCGAGGGGACCCCTTCTCTACAGGCTGCAGAAGCAGCTGCAGTGCCTCCTAGATATGAAGACACACTCAAGCTGTCACTTCTGCCTTCTCCCATCATTTCCTGCAAAGACAATTCAGAGTTTTCTGTATCCAATGAGGAACTCTCCAATTTCTTCCCTTTAAAGCACTTACTACACTGCAAGAATGTCAAGGAGCTACAGTGACATTATACCTAAGGACATCGACAATGTTACATGATGTGGGGAAGGGGGAGGGGAGGTGGCATAGGGTGCCTGGGCTTAAACCTGCATAGCCCTTTAAGTCCATCGAGGCATGATCTAACAAGCATTAACAATAACCTGTGGTAAGAACTAAGGTGAAAACAGTTCTCTCTCCCCCTCCCTTTTCTATCCCTTTCACTCTTCACCCCTCCATCTCTTTACCTGTTCTTTGCCTCTGTCCCTTGTGTGTGTGGGATATGTGTGTGTGTGTGTGTGTGTGTGTGTATGTGTGAATGTGGTGTGTGTGTATGTGTGAATGTGGTGTGTGTGTATGTGTGAATGTGGTGTGTGTGTATGTGTGAATGTGGTGTGTGTGTATGTGTGAATGTGGTGTGTGTGTATGTGTGAATGTGGTGTGTGTGAATGTGTGAATGTGGTGTGTGTGAATGCGTGAATGTGGTGTGTGTGAATGCGTGAATGTGGTGTGTGTGAATGCGTGAATGTGGTGTGTGTGAATGCGTGAATGTGGTGAGTGTGAATGCGTGAATGTGGTGAGTGTGTATGTGAGAGTGTGTGTGTATGTGAGAGTGTGTGTGTATGTGGAGAGTGTGTGAATGTGGTGAGTGTGTGTATGTGGTGAGTGTGTGTGTATGTGAGTGTGTGTGTATGTGAGTGTGTGATGTATGTGAGTGTGTGTGTGGTGAGTGTGTGTGTGTGTGAGTGTGTGAATGTGGTGAGTGTGTGAATGTGGTGAGTGTGTGAATGTGGTGAGTGTGTGAATGTGGTGAGTGTGTGAATGTGGTGAGTGTGTGAATGTGGTGAGTGTGTGTATGTGAGTGTGTGTGTGAGTGTGTGTGTATGTGAGTGTGTGTGTGTATGTGAGTGTGTGTGAGTGTGTGTGTGAGTGTGTGTGTGAGTGTGTGTGAGTGTGTGTGAGTGTGTGTGTGTGAGTGTGTGTAGTGTGTGTGTGTGTGTGATGTGTGTGTGTGAGTGTGTGTGTGTGAGTGTTGTGTGAGTGTGTGTGTGAGTGTGTGGTGTGTGAGTGTGTGTGTGTGAGTGTGTGTGTGAGTGTGTGTGTGAGTGTGTGTGTGAGTGTGTGGTGTGTATGTGTGTGAGTGTGTGTGTGAGTGTGTGTGTGTGTGAGTGTGTGTGTGTATGAGTGTGTGGTGTGAGTGTGTGTGTGAGTGTGTATGTACGAGTGTGTATGTGAGTGTGAGGTGTGAGTGTGTGTGTATGTGAGTGTTGTGTGAGTGTGTATGTGAGTGTGTATGTGTGTGTGTGTGAGTGTGTGTGTGTGAGTGTGTGTGTATGTGAGTGTTGTGTGTGTGTGTATGTGAGTGTTGTGTGAGTGTGAGTATGTGAGTGTTGTGTGTGTATGTGAGTGTTGTGTGAGTGTGAGTGTGTGAGTGTGTGTATGTGAGTGTGTGAGTGTGAGTGTGTGAGTGTGTGAGCGTGTGAGCGTGTGAGCGTGTGAGCGTGTGAGCGTGATTGTGAGCGTGTGAGCGTGATTGTGAGCGTGTGAGCGTGATTGTGAGCGTGTGAGCGTGATTGTGAGTGTGTGAGAGTGTGTGAGCGTGTGAGCGTGAGTGTGTGTGAGAGTGTGTGAGAGTGTGTGAGAGTGTGTGAGAGTGTGTGAGAGTGTGTGAGAGTGTGTGAGTGTGTGTGAGAGTGTGTGAGTGTGTGTGTGTGTGTGTTGGTTTGAATGAGCAATGTCTCTCATGGTCACCAGCATTTGAACATTTGGTCCCCAGATGTAGCACTCTTCGGGGAGGGTGAGGAGGTTCTACCTTGGTGCAGGAAGTGTGTCAAGGGGTGGGGGGCGCTGCTTTGAGATTAAAAAGCCCTGAGCCACTTCTAGTTGATCCTCCCTGCTTTGTGCTTACACTTAAAAATTTAAGTTCTTGGCTCCCTGTTCCGACTGTCATGGCTGTCACACTTGCCTGTCATGTCCCTCTGGAACTTTAAGCCCAAATAAACTCTCCTTCAGTTGTCTTGGTCATGGTATTTTGTCACAGCAACAGAAATTAATACTATCTGTGTGTGTGTGTGTGTGTGTGTGTGTGTGTGTGAGAGAGAGAGAGAGAGAGAGAGAGAGAGAAGAGAGAGAGAGAGAGAGAGAGAGAGAGAGAGAGAGAGAGAGAGAGAGAGAGAGAGAGAGAGACCTCATATTGAACCCAAGTCCTCAAGCATGTCAGGAAAGCATTCTGCCACTGAGATACAGGACCACATGACCTCCAGCTCTTTTTCACTTTTTCCTCTGTAGAGCAGGCTGGCTTCAAACTCACAGAGATCCATCCACCTGCTCTGCCTCCTGGGTGCTGGGATTAAGGCCTATAGACACCACCACTAGGCTTCTTTTCACAATTCAAAACAAGGTCTCATGGTTTTCCAGGATGAGAGACCTTGAATTTGCAATCGGCCTGTCTCAGCTTCCGGAACAGTTGGGCTGACAGGCCTGCACCTCCAGGCATGACCAGAAGCAGAGTTCCCTAAGAGGAAGCATGTCTACATAACACAGCACAGAGGCTGTCCTGGGGGAAGCTGCTTCTGACCTGTGAACTCAAAGGACCATGGGTGGTTTGTTAGTGGGGGAAGGGCACTATAAGAGTTGCCCCAGCTGACACCTATGGGTAAGAGCTGATGGCAACTGACAGGAAGGGAAGCACTGGACAACCTCAGGCTTCCAGCTCCAAGTCAAGCAGGGATCATTCCTTGGGTTTCTGAGGTCTAAAGAGAAATGCAGGGCCCCTGGTGGCAGTGCTATCTCTTGGGAGGAGGCTGCCCAGGGAAACGGGGGGGGGGGGGCACACAGGGACAGACTGAGGCTGTGTGCTGGATGCCTCTGGTCTGGGTCCACGTCTGGACTTGGGGAGACAGAAATCAACACTTTTCCTTGGCTGGGGTTTCAGAGTCTGGTCATTTGAGTGGCCAGTTGCTTAGTGCACTCTGTCACTTAGGACTAAAGGGTCAAGGAGGATGGGTACAGCGAGAGTGGGGAGTCCAGGGAAGCAGCCACAGAAAGAGAAACCCAAGGGCCAGCACGGCACGAGGCCAAAGAGCTAAGCAGGAGAGCATGGTGAGTGCAGAGAGGCCTGGGCCAACAGCCTCTAAGCCCTTGAGAGATGCTCAACTGTGGGTGGCTCAGCCAGGGTACCATCGGTGACTTTTCTGAAGACAGTTTTGGTGGAAGGATGGGAACAGAGAAAGGAGGAGGGAGGAGGAGAATGGAAGGAGGGCCGTGAAAACAGGCAAGTCTAAAACAAAAAGCTGGGCGTGGAGAGAAGGGGTGGCTGGGAAGGTGGGTTTTGACAGTGAGATGTGAGGACAAAGGCTGATGAGACACGTGGAGGTGGAGGCTAGAGGGCAAGGCTAGAACACAGGCGGAGCCCCTGAGTTTAAGACTGGCCCTACCTGGTAGAGAACACCTGTAATCCCATCACTCAGGAAACGAGGCAAGAGGCAAGAGTCTACAAAGCAAGATCCTACTTTCAGAGAAGGAGGGGGGGGAGCTTGACTCTAATTCAAGGGCTGGGCACCGCAAGAGACAGGAAAAGAGCAGGGCATGTGTTACGTTAACCAAGGAGGGGCACAGCAGTGCAGCCGTTTGACAGCCTTGATTTTATCTATAAAGCCACAGTAGGTCCTTTGCTGTGAGTGGGCCGAGCCTGGGAAGCCATCTGAAAAACCGCTAAGGAGAACAGGACAAGAAAGAACCAGCTAGAAAAATGGGCTGTGCACCTTGAGGACCCCTGGGGCAACAGAAACCATTTCAGTCCTAAGGAGATCTGAATGATAGAAAGAACAGCACCCAGAAATCGATGAATCCTTTCATTGACTCCTTTAATGATCTGGAAGAGGGAATCTTAAGTTTGTTGACACAACTTAGTTTTTACATAGTAAACTACCAAGCTGATGGAGATGAGCCACCGGAAGGCATCACAGATAACATGGCAGAGTGGGTCACAAACTGATGGAGAAGACTGCTGAATGAGGACAGCTTGAGCTACATAGCAAGTCCAGACCAGCCTGGGCTAGAAGAGACCAGCCTGGCAAAGAAGGAAAGAGAGGAAGACAGTAAGCTAGAGGCAATACTGCACCTATACATGTTTTCAAAGAGAGAGGTGCTAAAAAATGGCTCTGTAAGTGAGGTGCTTGCCTTGCAATCCTGAGGATCCCCCAATCCCACATAAAAATGAGGGGCTGTGGCAAGTTCTTGTTCTCCCAGCATTGGGAAGGTGTAAACAAAAGGATTCTTTGGGGGTACCTTGGCCAATCAGTGTAGTGAAACCAGGTAAACCCCAGCCTAGTGAGAAACTCTGTCTCAAACACAAGGTAGGTGGCTGAGAAATGACGCCCAAGGTTGCCCTGTGACCTCTGTATACATACATACAAGCATACATGCATACATACATACATGCACACACACATGCATGCGCATGCACACGCGCCCTTCTTCATCTGTGCCTATAAAATAAGGTCACAATTCTCTTCAGAGAAGACACAATGCTTGAACAGAGGAAACACCAAGTGAAGCTAGAGAAGACCCTTCCTATGAGGACCCAAAGATTCAGTTGAGGAGATGATAGCACATGTGAGACAGCCACAACTGTCTGCTCTTTCCAAAAGGTGTCTACATTGGCTCACCCATCCTGAAACAGCCACAGGAACACCTGAACCACAAGAAGACTTAATTCAAACACGGTGTTGTCTGTCTGTAGCCCATGAACCCCTCCTTGGAGTAAGAGTGTGGTGGGCGGCCTGAGGCTCTCCTCAGACCATCTCCATCACCCCACAGCCCACACTGAATGCTTGGGGACCACACACTCTAACCACTTCCAAACCACAGCAAATGGGAACCAGAAGTGACAGAACATATGCAAACCTTTGAGACAGGGTCTCTCTAATGTAGTCCTTGCTATCCTGGAGCTCAATATGCAGACCAGGCTGGCCTCAAACTGCAAAGATCTTCCTGCCTCAGCCTCCCATGTGCAGGAATTAAAGATGTGTACATCAAGCCTCAACTCTGTATGTGCTCATAGGCATGGAACCAGCTCTCCAGCTTCACATTTTTTGATGCTTGTACAGAATTAAGACCTTTTCCTCTCCTTCTGTTTTTTGTTGTTTTTGGACTTTCCTCAGGCTGACGTTGAGCTCATTTTACAGCTGATGCTGGCCTTAAACTCCTGATCCTCTACCTACCTCCCAAGTCCTGGGATTACAAGCAGGCATCACCATGCCTGGCTTCTTCTTACCACCTTGATACCTAGAAGAATCAGGGCCAAACACACCCAATTCTAAGTACCCGAGCCTCCTGAATAACTGTTTTTATAATTTGCTGCCGCAAGGCTAACAGAGATAAAAGTCAAGTTCCTGCTTGGTTAGATGGAGCAGCTTCATCAGCTGAGTCCTTGTTGATATCAAGCCCTAGTCTTGGCAGACAGGATAGATTTTGGTTTCATATTCTCAGTCTGCCTGGACTTGTGCAGTGACCCTGGGCCAATCACTGGGTAAACCTGGGACTCCCTCTTGTCAGCTGCAGAGTGGGCTAAAGGCCATTAGCCATGTCTGCTGTCTCACAGACCTGTGCTCTGGTGATCTGTCATCTAAGAACCTGCCCAGTGTTATTTTCTTGCCCTGGGTTCTATTAAAATATCTTACCTTTTTTTTGTGGGGGGGAAGGGAGTTACATTTTCTGTCTTCCTTATCACAAATTTGCTACAAGCTCCTAGACCTTGACAAACTGACCATAATATGGCCAATAGGAATTTTTTTTCTGTATACAGTTAAGATATATAAATATTACATTAACATTACTTAAACAAAATAGGGTTTCATTAAGTAGCTTTTGGCTGGCCTGTAACTCAGTGTGCAGACCAGGCTGGCCTTGAACTCACAGAGATCCACCCAACTCTGTCTTCCCAGTGCTGGGATTCAAGGCATCCATGGCTACTTGCTTCTGTTTCTGGGCTTCATAGGCAGAGGTTGGTGGGAGATGCTACATGTTGATAGGAAACAGTAAAAGGGGGATTAACCACGTGTGTGTCTGTGTGTGTGTATGCGCGCGTGTGTACATGTGTATGGTGAATACGTGCTCAGAGGCATATGTGGCAAGCAAGAAGCCAAAGAAGGATGCTGGGTGTCCTGCTCTACCACTTCAAGGCATAGTCTCTCTCACTGAACCTAGAGCTAGGTTGGTAGCCAGCAAGCCTCAGAAATCCTGTGTCTGCCCCACCTCCACCCAGAGCCCCGGGGTTATAGGCATACACTCAGTCACATACAAAGCTTTTTCAATGGATGATGATTTGAACTCAGGTCTTCATGCTTATCCACTGAGCCATCCCCCACCCCCAACCCTGAGATTAAGCAATTTAAGCATGCAGTCCAATGGTGTTTGCCATATTCACTCTGTTGTGTAACAAGCTTTTCTAGGACTTCATCTTCTCAAACCCTTATCCATTTGACACTAACTCTGTATTCCCCCTTCCCACAGCTTCTGGCAACCAGCATTCTGTCTTCTATCTTCATCAATCTACTCTAATGACTGTACTCAAGTAGGGTCATACATTATTTATCCTTTGGGACTGGTTTATATCACTTAGTATAATACCTCACATACTTCTCATTTCTCCCGGCTAGCAGATTTCCTTGCCCTCTGTGATTTTGTTATTTCTTAACCCCTCTTCCCAGGCATCCTTAATACTTATCTCAAGTGCTGGCTTTTTTAGAAGTCTCTTCCTCACAACTGATGGACTAGACAAGGAGACAGACTAGACATAAAGCCTGGGCCACCGTGAGCAGAGCTGTAGTGCCACACCATCCACCATAGCAAATATGTGCTGTAGTATATGCTGTCTGGGTTGATTTATCCTCCTTGGTCAGCTTCAGAAACTAGAGTTTACATATCTCTGCATTTCCCATCCCAGCACAGTGATGGGATGTCTACTGGACAGAATCTGTGTTTGAATAACACAGAGTGGTGCTCTGTCATTACAAACCAGGCTTATCCCCTGTGGTTACATAAGCCAGGATAATCATTAAGACAAGTTTCTGCTTTACTAAGACAGAGAAGCCAAACTGTTATTAGTCACCTCCTTTCCTTGAGTAGAAGTAATTTAGTTAACAGTTTAAAAGAATTTTCTTAGCTGGGCATGGACACACACATTTAATCCCAGCACTTAGAAGGCAGAGGCAGGTGGATCTCTGCGAGTTAGAAACCACTCTCTCTGGTCTACCCTAGTGAGTTCCTGGACAGCCAAAACTACATAGAGAGACCTTGTCTCAAAAAAACCAAATAAATAATTTTTTAAACAGAATTTTATTATTTTGATTATCAAGTCAAGAGGGAGGTCTGGCAATTAAAAAGGAATCTGTGCTCATTCTTTGCATTTTAGGTTTGGTAGATACAGTAAAGATGATTTTCATACTTCAACCTTCTTGGTGACAGAAATGTCTGAGAACCAAACTTGCCTGATTTCCCATCCACTGTCTCCTTTCACCTGGATTATCTTTTCGCCGCAGGTGAATTACTTATTACTAAGTAATAAGAGAACTTTCTTGGAGTTCAAGTAAAAGCACATCAATTGGCTTATGAAAATGGATATAACATAGGATGAAACGTGCCATTAAAATATGACTCATAAGGCTGGAGAGATGGCTCAGTGATTAAGAGCATGTGTTATTCTCAGAGGATTGGGTTCTGTTCCCAGCACACACGTGGTGGCTCACTATCATCCGTAACTCCAGATCTGGGGATCCAATTCCTCCTTCTGGCTTCCAGGCACACATTCAGTGTATATGCATACATGCAGGCAGAACACGTACACACATAAAATATATCTAAAAGGAAAAAACTAAAATATGATTTACTTTATATTGGGGGTGGGGATTCAAGAATAAAACTTTGCAGGACATTGAAAAGTGAGCAGAGCCACTCCACTCAAGCTTGTGACCTGAAGCCTCCAGGTTGTGGTGTGACTGATTGTCAAGGAAACGGAGCAACAGGAAGTGAGACTGAAAGGACTGAACTAGAGAAGCAGAAACAGGCTGATGGGGAAAGACACCCCAGCCCAAGCCGCCAAGCATTTCAGTGCTTTCTAACTACAGAACCTTACTTTTTGCAAAGTGCTAATTATGGACTCTGAAAACCAAGGAACTGGGTATCAGCATCAAGGAGCCCGGGGGCCGTCTTGGGTGGTGTCTAGAGCTGTTGGCCACCAAACCCCACCGGTTTAGCCCTAGGGACAGCGCCTCACCCTAGTCTGTAGTGTGCGCTCACGAATCCACGATTCCAACTTCCCACTAGTCGCCTGCGCCCGAAGTTGCATACATTCCCACGGGATGGACGGTCTGGAGCTGCATGGGACACCACCCCAGGCTCCAGATGCCCCCCCAGTCCGGGTCCAGAACCCTTGGAAATGCGTGCAGGGGAGCCGGGCATAGCCCGCGGCCACGCCCGCATTGCTCCAGGACTTCCCGCCCTCAAGGGATGAGCCTCCGGAGTCCCTACCTCGCCACAGCAGGTAGTGGTCTGCAACCGGGCGACCACCTTGGCAGGAGAACACTTGGCCCCGGCCCCGCCCCCGACGGCCAGACCATTTCCCCGACATCCAGACCACGCCTTTATACCAGCTAGGCCCCGCCCAGAAGTCCAGGCCCCGCCCCCACAGCTAGGTCCCACCTCCCAAACCAGACCACGCCCTCTAGTTCTATAAACCACGCCCTATAGAACTAGACTCTGCCGAAACGTCCAGGCCGCGCCCCCCATGGGGATACCCCGCCCCACCGCTTGAGGCTCGGCCGCACAGGCTCATGGGCAGTCCTGACAGCCCCCGCCTGGCGTGCCGAAGCCCGGTGCATTATGGGACACTTCAGGCCAACGCCGAGCCTGTGCTGACCCCTGGTGGGCACTTCTGACAACACCCAGAGCGCGGCTGCGGAGCGTATATCTATCTGGTTAACAGAGTTCTAGATAAATAGGAATGGAATGCTGTGCAGTGGGGTACAAAACTGTAAAAAACTATCAGGACAGCCATTTAGTGAGCCTTCCATTTTTTCCTTTTATTTATCTTTTCTGGCTTTTTGAGATGGGGGGGGTCTCTTTATATACCCTAAGCTAGTCTTGAACCACCTTCTGCCTTAATCTCACAAAGTGCCAGGATTCCGGGGGTTTGCTGCCATATCCATCCATTCTTTAATGTTTATTAAATAATTTATTTACTGTTTCTAGGCTGTTGGGACTGGTTCTGACTTCCTTTAGGACAGCAGATTTCAGTTTCCTCAGTTTCCCCATAGCCTAAGTAACCCCGCCCCCACCACCACCATATAGCCTATCCTGAAACTAACTTTAGACCAGGCTCAGATGTCTGCCTGCCTCTTCCTGAGTGCTGGGATTAAAGGCATGTGCCATCGCACCCAGCTCATTTAAGTGATTTTGACGATATCTCTACACAAAAATGTGTCTGATGGCTTAGAGAGCCATTTTAATTTTGCTTGTCTGCAAATCTTGGCAGGATACCAGAAGGAAACTATTTCTTTGGAAGTGTATGAGTTTGGTAGGCTTGTCTAAGAACTCAGTCTAGGTGGTTAAAATGACAGGTACACACTCCAGAGGCTAGCAGGCTGTGAGCAAAGACTCGCCTAGCAAAGTGGGTTCTAATGCTGAAAGCCGAGAGGAAGGGATTTGTGCCTCTCCCCTCTTCCTGGGCTTAAAGACGGTGTCTTCATGGTTACAGTGTTTCCAAATGTTCCCTGTTACCTGACCAGTCAGTCATGTTTGGTAAGGGGCTTGCCCTGCTCCAGCAAGTCCTCATTCTAAACCCTGCATACACAATGACCCTACTTACAACTCAGACTCCTTCTGTGGTACTGGGGGGTTAGAACTTCAATGACAGAGATAGGACAACACCTCAACCCCAAACTAGGAGTAAAAACTGGAAATTACAGGATTATTATTATTTTTTTTTCCCGAGACAGGGTTTCTCTGTACTTTGTTGGAGCCTGTCCGGAACTAGCTCTGTAGACCAGGCTGGTCTTGAACTCACAGAGATCTGCCTGTGTCTGCCTCCTGAGTGCTGGGATTAAAGGCGTGCACCACCAACGCCCCGCTCACAGCATTATCTTAAGACATTTTTATGGAAAACACACAATGAATGACAAAAGTACTATAAATAGCCCTAAATGTATCACAGTAAGACCAAACTCTTTTCTTTGTGCCCGCAATGCTTCTTTCTAGCCTTTCAAGATGAACCTGGCACTGTGCATGAGCTAAGCTAAGCAACCTGCTTGGTGTGTATTTGATGCACCTGGACACTGTACCAACGCCTGGTCCAGTAGAAAGGCCCATCTCTTGCATTTGAACCTTGGGGTCTTGGGCAGAGAGGACACAGCAAGTCCTTCTACTGAAGAACTAAGTTTAGAAGCAGCAGTTTGACCAGAGCCCCTGGGTTGGAAAGGATGCCTTTTAGAGCCAAGCTATGTTTCCCAGGTAGCCCAACTGTACAAACCACACTACTGTTAACAGCTGTGGACTGTCTACAACAAACAAAACCCTGCCTAGCATCTCAGAGCTGTGTTTTCTTGCCAGAATCTAGGAGAACCCAAAACCCAGCATAGACAAGCTCTGGTTTGTGGTGTGTATGGAAATCTATGGCAAACACTTCCGGCTGATCTCAGCCTACCCACAAGAGGACACGGAGCACACGGTTGGGGACTCCAGCACACCACTGAGATGAAGGGACAGACTTACCAATGCGTCTCAAAGCGTAGCCACAGCTGGGAGTTCCACAGTCGAAAGCAGACAGAAGCCACTGCTCTTGTGAGAAAGGCACAAAGTTCAACCGGTCAGCAGTGCTGGAAGGGAGTGACGGACAGTGGGCAGCTAGTGGGAAGCTGGTCTCGGTGGGAAGCAGGGGAGCAGGGGTCTGGAAGGAGCAGCTACCAAGAGGCAGGGCTAGCCTCCGGAGCTCACGCTGACACTTCTACTGCTCGCCAATTGGCAACAACAGTGAGGCAATTCAGCTTTTCCCAGATTGAGGGCAGCACCCCTATTCAGCTAAATAGGGCACAGTCCTGGAGAAGAAAGCGCTGGGAACACAGGTGGCCACGGGAGCAGGTCCAGTGCTCACACAGATGACCTTCATCTCTGGGCTCATGGCCACGTGGCGGTCTCCTGTTTCTCCAGCTGTAGCCAGGAGCACTCACTCGGGGCTCCATTACAGCAGGTGATGCTTGTACTGAACAGGCCACAAGACCTGGAGTTAGTTAGGTGGGCCTCCTTTTTCCTAATGGCTTTTAAAGAGGCCCCGTGGAACCACAGAACTAAGGACCCCTTGCCTAGCCCTGCCCACTGCATATGCAGACTCCCAGAGCATTAGACTGTGCCTTTAGCACACTGTCATGTGCACACATGCACGAGTGATTTTCCGCTCGGACAAACTTGATCCCGGGTGTTTCTTCCTGCTTGGAAGCTTTCCTGGGTGATCTGATGCCCCCTGGGTTCTCCAGCCATATTTGCTGTCCTGCCCTTCCCCCACCCCAACCGACCCTTGAGATACACCTATTATAGTATTATTACTATTATGTACATTTTAAACTATCTCTTATTGTGATAAAAAATAAGTGTAACTTAACTGCCCTTTTCCAGCCTAGAATTCAGTAGCATTATAATCACATTCACACTGCAAGACAGCCATTAATGTTTTCCAAAAATACTCATTATCCTCAGTGAAGCTCTGTACCCAGTCATGCCCTGACTCCCAACTAGTCTTAACCTGGTGCCCCCGAATCTACTTTCTCTGTGAATTTTCTTGTTCTAGAAGCTTCCTGTAAACAGAGTCAGTCAGGGCTGCTTTTGAGTCTGGCTTTTCACTCAGCAAACGACTCCAAGGTCCATTCATGGGGAAGCTTGTTGTAGGTCATTCATTCCATGGCTGAGCAGTCGTCTTGGCATGCGTGCACCCCATTCATCCTTTCTCCTCTTGATGAGCACTTGGGCTGTTTCCATACCTGGGCAATCATGAGGGGGTCTGCTCAGAACACTGGCATACACTTAACGTGTATCTTTACCCTGAGGTAAAATCTGTTTCCACTGTGAACCCTGCTGGCTCCTACTTCAGAACCCTTCATAAAGGTCAGTGTGGTGGCATGCACCTGTAATCCCAGCACTTGGGAGGTGGCAGTGGAAGGATCAGGGGTTCAAGACTTTCCTGAGTCACATGAGAGCCATCAAAAGGAAAAGAAAGGAAGAAAGAAAGGAAGACAGAAAGAAAGAAAGAAAGAAAGAAAGAAAGAAAGAAAGGAAGGAAGAAAGAGAGGAAGACAGATGTGAAAAAGGGACGAGAGAGGGGAAGGAAGAATAAAGAATGAATGAAGGAAAGAGAATTGTGGAAAAATAAAAGAAAAAATATCTTCATAAACAGCCAGTGTGGCATTACATGCTTTTAGTCCCAGCCCTCAGGAGTCAGAGGTAGGCAGATCTTTGTGAATTTGAGGTTACCCTGGTCTACATACGAGGTTCCAGATCAGACAGGGCTGTACAATGTAGCCTGTCAAGAAAAATGCAAAAAACAACTTCATAAATAGTAAACAGAATGTGGTAAAATAGGGGCCCCAGGCAAACACTTTCCTACTGGGTCCATGGATATTTCTAAGGCACTGCAGCCTTTCCCCACATAGGCTGTCTGCGACAGCAGGAAGTCTGAAGCCACTGAGTCAGAGGACCTAGTAACCTGGAAGTGACGGAAAAGTCACATTCAGCGCAAGGGCACTAAAACTGGGTTTACACTTGATACCCAAATAGGAGCTCATGGGCTGTTCTCAGAAGGTAACCGTGCACAGCTGGCTGTGGGCACTTACACACGGATGGATCAGTTGATAGGAGAGCGTTAGAGATAGGTGGGTGGATGAGAGCTCAGAGCGAAAGGCTAACTGGCCTGCCAGTCACCAGTGAAACTCAGCAGAGCTTCGGCAAAGCCATTGAGTCACTGCATTAAGTAATAATAATCAACTTGCTTCAAGAAAGGTGAAATGAGGGCTGAGGAGACACCTCACTGAGAAAGAGTGCAGGCAGTGAGCAGTGAGAGCTCTAATCCTCAGGGCAGCAGCGCGCACACACACACACACACACACACACACACACACAAAAACACAGACATACAAAGGCACATACACAGAGACACACAGACACACACACACAGACACACACACACACACACAGACACACACACACACACATGCACACACAGGCACACAGACATACACAGGCACACAGACACACAGGCACAGACACACACACACACACAGACACACACACAGGCACACAGACATACACAGGCACACAGACATACACAGGCACACACACAGAGACACACAGACACAGACACACACACACAGAGACATACAGGCACACAGACATACACAGGCACACAGACACACACAGGCACACATACAGAGACACACAGACACACACACAGGCACACAGACACACACAGACACACAGACACACACACACACACACAAACACAGACATACACAGAGACACACAGACACACACACACACACATGCACACACAGGCACACAGACATACACAGGCACACAGACACAGACACATACACACACACACACACACACACACAGACACACAGACAGGCACACAGACATACACAGGCACACAGACATACACAGGCACACACACAGAGACACACAGACACAGACACATACACACAGAGACATACAGGCACACAGACATACACAGGCACACAGACACACACAGGCACACATACAGAGACACACAGACACACACACAGGCACACAGACACACAGACACACACACACACAGACACACAGACACACACAGACACACACACACACATACACACACACACACAAACACACAGACATACACAGGCACATACACAGAGACACACAGACACACACACACAGACACACACACACACATGCACACGCGCGCACACACACACACAGACATACACAGGCACATACACAGAGACACACAGACACACACACACAGACATACACAGGCACATACACAGAGACACACAGACACACACACACAGACACACACACACACATGCACACGCGCGCACACACACACACACAGACATACACAGGCACATACACAGAGACACACAGACACACACACACAGACATACACAGGCACATACACAGAGACACACACACACACACACACAGACACACACACACACACATGCACACACAGGCACACAGACATACACAGGCACACAGACACACAGGCACAGACACACACACACACACAGACACACACACAGGCACACAGACATACACAGGCACACAGACATACACAGGCACACACACAGAGACACACAGACACAGACACACACACACAGAGACATACAGGCACACAGACATACACAGGCACACAGACACACAGGCACAGACACATACACACACACACACACATACACACACACACACAAACACACAGACATACACAGGCACATACACAGAGACACACAGACACACACACACACAGACACACAGACACACACACACGCACACGCGCACACACACGCACACACAGACATACACAGGCACATACACAGAGACACACAGACACACAGACACACACACACACAGACACACACACACACACACACACACATGCACACACAGGCACACAGACATACACAGGCACACAGACATACACAGGCACACACACAGAGACACACAGACACAGACACACACACACAGAGACATACAGGCACACAGACATACACAGGCACACAGACACACACAGGCACACATACAGAGACACACAGACACACACACAGGCACACAGACACACACAGACACACAGACACACACACACACACACACACAAACACACAGACATACACAGAGACACACAGACACACACACACACACACACATGCACACAGACATACACAGGCACACAGACACAGACACATAACACACACACACACACACACAGACACACAGACAGGCACACAGACATACACAGGCACACAGACATACACAGGCACACACACAGAGACACACAGACACAGACACATACACACAGAGACATACAGGCACACAGACATACACAGGCACACAGACACACACAGGCACACATACAGAGACACACAGACACACACACAGGCACACAGACACACACAGACACACACACACACAGACACACAGACACACACAGCACACACACACACACATACACACACACACACAAACACACAGACATACACAGGCACATACACAGAGACACACAGACACACACACACACAGACACACACACACACATGCACACGCGCGCACACACACACACAGACATACACAGGCACATACACAGAGACACACAGACACACACACACAGACATACACAGGCACATACACAGAGACACACAGACACACACACACAGACACACACACACACACACAGGCACACACAGGCACACACAGACATACACAGGCACACAGACACTCAGGCACACAGGCACAGACACACACACACACACACAGACACACACACAGGCACACAGACATACACAGGCACACACACAGAGACACACAGACACAGACACACACACACACACACACAGACACACACACAGGCACACAGACATACACAGGCACACACACAGAGACACACAGACACAGACACACACACACAGAGACATACAGGCACACAGACATACACAGGCACACAGACACACACAGGCACACATACAGAGACACACAGACACACACACACAGGCACACAGACACACACACACACACAGACACACAGACACAGACACACACACACACACACACACACACACACAGGAACAACCTCGCTCCCACCCCGCTCTGTGTGAATACCATTCCCCACATCCACACAAAAGATGACACAGTGAGATGCCAGCATGCAATTCTATTTCATACTTCACATGAACAGAAACAGACTATAGACTATCAACAAGGACCCCATTGAGAGATGGGAAATGCCATGACCTAACCTGAATTTGGCCAGAACCAGCTTGTTCTGAGTCTGCCCCCAAGGACAGTCACTTGAAAGCCTCTTTGATTTCCTTTCCCTGTGCCAAAGCCCCAAGGCCCTGAACTGGATTTTGTCACTTTGTCTGGGTGGTGACATTCAGTTTGCAGGCTCAGAAGATCCCCTATGACCTTAGGTCCAGGGCTGAAGCTCAGTTGGTGGAGTGCTTGCACAAAGCCCGGGGCTAGATCCCAGCACCGCATAAACTAGGTATGGTGGCACAGACCTGTAACCAGCACTGAGGGGGAGGAGGCAGCAGGAGCTGGTTCTCGACGTGATCTTCAGCTACAGTAAGTTCCAGCACAGCCTAGGTCACACAAGGCTACTCAGACAGTGCCGCCTTGCATTCCTGGGTCACCCTCCACTATCCAAGTTCACACTCAGTGCACAAGTACTAACTGAATTTACTTAGGACAGCAGGCTGTTACAGGTCTATCATCCCCGCATGCAGGATGCTGAAGTAGGAGGATCACAAGTTCGAGGCCAGCCTGGCTCTACAGCAAGAGTCACTGTTAGAGGATGGGGAGCAGGGAGAAAGCTCCCAAGTGTTCAGGTGATATCTGCACTGCAGACAGCTTGGCTTTTCCATCTGCCTCCCTCTCTTTCTGTTGTGTGACCTCTATCACTCAGCTTCACCTCCTGACTCCCAGACACATGTGCAAGAAGTAGTATGGTATGAAATAAGAGCCCCCAGATAACATCTGCATCCTGGTGGGTTTTGATGGAAACATCCGATTGCCACCACTAACCTGGGGCTTCCCACCATCAGGTACACTTGTGAATCTAGGTGGGCAAGCATCAATCAGCAAAGGGCCCTTGGTCCTGTGCTCTCAACACAGCTGAAAGGAAAGACTGAGGCCCTGTTCCATTGCAGAGCCAGAGACGCTCAGTAGGGGTGAATGCAGCAGGCTCCTGGGGCTGGCGGCTAACAGGCTGGGGTCTATGGCTACCTACAAGTCCCCTTTGGCCCTCCTGTGCACCCCGGGCCAAAGCAGAAAGATTTTAAAAATGAGCAGTATTTTCTAGAGATAAAGAAAGGAAAGAGCTGTGGACAAATACACTATGGAAGTGTCCCTCCTTCTTCTGAGGGGCCTTCGCTTTGAGGTTCACATCAGGATAAGTCCTAAGACAGGCAGCTCCAAAGGCAAGGTCTGTCCTGCCTTCCCTCGGAGGTGAAACACAGTCTACTACAGCAAAATTCAAAACTCATTTAGAAAACAAAACCACCACCAACAACAACAAGAGCAGAAAGAAGAAGAGGATAAGGAAAAAGAAAAGGGCTGGGGATGTGGCCCGGCTGGTAGAACGAACGCTTGCCTGGCATGCACAAAGCCCAGGGTTCGAGTCCTAGTGCTGCATAATAAACTAGTAGTGCCTGTGTACATCTGTAATCCCAGCACTTGGGAGGCAGGGGCAGGAGGATCAGAACTTGAAGGTAGTCAGAGAGTTCAAGGCCAACTGGGCTACACGAGACCCTCTTAAAAATAAACAAATGCATAGATGAACAATTGAACATTTGCATTCAGAATCCAGAATATGGGACTGGATTCGTACACCACACAAGTCCGTTCTTTCCAGTGTCTTATATAGCCCAGGCTGGTCTCCCACTCATTATGTAGCTCAGGCTGGTCATGAACTCCGTTTCCTCTTGCCTCTAGTGCTGGGATCTCAGGCACCACATAAGGCTTCACAGATGCCCTCTTAGCACCTTTGTGATATTTTGCCAATTGAAGTATGTATGGAAAGCTTGGGGGTGTGGCTCAGTCGGTGCTTCCCTGGCATGCACGGAGCCCTGCGTTTGGTCCCTGAAAACTGGATGAGATAGTGCCTCCCTGTAATCCCAATATCTAGACGCAGAGACACAAAGATCACAAGTTCAAGGTCATCCTCAGCTACACAGTCAGTTCCAGGCCAGCCTGAGCTGCCCTGTCTGAATAGGTAAAGGAGAGAAGGAAAGTGGGGAGGCAGAGAAAAAGCAAGGAAAGAGGGAAGGATGCAGTTTGAGTTCAGAGAGGCAAGGAGCTGTCCCAAGTTCACACACAGCTAGGTCAGGCAATGCAGTACAATGTCATCAAGCAGATCTTATTGTAAACTTAGAAAAGGCATTTCCACAACACGAACCTCTGTTCCCTCATCTGTAAGATGGGGCTGGTGAGCATCACGGCCCAGGCTGAGTGTGAAAATGAAGACATATCTCCTGCCTGTCAATCACTGTTAAGTGAGAGGATGCAAGAAGGAGTTGGGGGGCTGTTTTTATTGTTTGTTTGTGTTTGTTTTTGCTGTTGGCTCCTGGTGTCTGCGCTTTGGAAGCCCACTTCATGCTTCCTCCCTCTCAGTCAGCAACAGACCTGATGCCACAGGCTTTGTGTGTGCAGGGATAAGCTCAAGCTGTAGATGCCTGGAATTGCTGGGAGTGGTGCAATGAATCCGAGGTCTGCTGTGACTTGGGAGCCACGGAGCTGGTCTTGCTGAAGTCCCAGCAGTGGGATTCCTTGTTGTCCAGGCCCAGCCCTGTTTTCAGCCCTGACCTTACCCAAGCGGTAGCCCTGACCTCTCCTGGGAGCTCCAACATTACAACCAGAGGTTTCACAGGCATCTCGCAGGGACCATTCAGAAGGAAACTCTGGTCCTGCACTTTCTAGGTATCCTTAGCTTTAAAGGGGGACAAGACATGCTCACTTGTTGTAGCCAAACCTCTAGGCATTTACCTGGATATCTTTTTTGTTGTTTTGGTCTCATGACTTATATAAACTATGATCATAAGTCTAAAGAGATGGCTCCATGGTTAAGAGCACTAGCTGCTCTTCCAGAGGACCTAGGATCACTCCCTGACACTCACATGGCAGCTCATAACCATCTATATCTCCAATTCCAGGGGACCCAACACGTTCCGACCTCTATAGGCTCCAAGTTAGTACGTGATACATGCGTATACATGCAGGTGGCTCTGGGTGGGCAAAGTCCAGAAAGACTGAAGGTTGAAGAATCTGAAGGAGAGATTTTAAAAAATACATTCGGGACTAGCCCAGTAATGCACACACATAGAAATAAATACACATAGGTAAACTAAGATATGAACATTTATAGGGTGACAGAGACAGTGTCCAATTTGCTTTAGTATTTATTTGTGAGGCTGTTCTCTCTCTCTCTCTCTCTCTCTCTCTCTCTCTCTCTCTCTCTCTCTCTCTGTCTCTCTCTCTCTCTCTCTCTCTTCTGTGTGTGTGTGTGTGTGTGTGTGTGGTCATCACTGTTTTCTTATATGTGTGTTGTGTGCATCTGTGCACATGAGTATGCATTGTAGGTATCTGTGCACATGTGTGTTGTGGGCATTTGTGCACATGTATGTGCATTTGTAGGAGACAGATGTAGACCTGGGTATTTTCCTGTTTCTTTCTACATCCCCTCTTTCTCTGTTTTGTTTTTTTTTTTTTTTTTTTTTTGAGAAAAGGTTTCTCTGTGTAACTACCCTGGCTACCCTGGAACTTGCACTGTAGACTAGGCTGACCTTGACCTCAGAGATCTTTCTGTCTCTGCCTCCTGAGTGCTGGGATTAAAGGTGTGCATCACCAGCACCCAGCTCTACATCTCATTTTTTGAGACAGGGTCTCTCACTGAACTCGGACCTCATTAACTGGCTAGATACAGGAGACAGGAAGCCCTGGGAACCACAGTTTCTACACACACCCCTAAGGTTACAGACATGCATTGTTACACATGGCTTTTACATGAATACATCCAAGCTTCATGTTTGCATAGCAAGTATAAGAGGCCGCTGAGCCACCTCCCCAGCCTGTTTGATTTTGAGACAGGGTCTCATATAGCCCAGGCTAACCTCAAACTCTTTATGTAGCCAAGGCTGAGACTGAACTCTTGAACTCTTGCTGTGATGATCTTTGGTGACCAGGCCCAGCCAAACTCCTGAAGATGGTGGCAGTTTGGCTCAGAGAACTGCTACAAATTGGGTATATTAAAAATGTATCAGAAAAACCAGACCCAAGAACTTACTGAACATATGGAGAAAGGATAGGCAGTGGTGCCTATCGAACTGTCGTCTGAGCTCCCAGTGTGTCAGAGGACTGTCCCTGAGTTCAGCCCAGTTTGGTCCCCACTGTTGATGTGGCTACTCAAATTTCAATGCATTCATTCATCAATGCCTGTGTCCATCAGGTCCTGGACTTGGTCTCTGCAGCCTTGTTCTGCTGTAGTGACCACAGACTCTACAGTTGGGTTCCTTAATATTTTATTCATTTTTTTTGAAATTGCATTTATTTTATTGTATGTTTATGGGTGTTTGTCTGCATGTGTGAAGGTGTACCACATGTGTGCAGTGCCAACCAGAGGCATGAGAGGGTGTCAGATCCTCTGGGACTGGAATTACATATGGTTGTGAGCAAACACGTGGGTACTGGGAGTTGAACCAGAGTTCCCTGGGAGAGCAGCCAGTGCTCCTAACTGCTGAGCGACTCCTCCAGCCCTGTTCCTTAATTTCTCATCTAAGCATTACAATAAGTCTGCATCTGAATCAGCATCCCCTTTGACCTTCAGGAAGGCCCCTTTGAACTCCTCAACTCTGAACAGCCTCTTTAATTCTTGTAGCCACTCTGTGACCTACATATATTCATATTTATAGATTAATTACCATGCAGTGTGTGATCTGAGAGTTCACGTTAGTAATTAAGACTGGAATAAAAGAACCTGTGTTTGCACACAGCCAGCTATCAAGGGGAATCGAGACTACTCGGCAGACTGCAGCTAAATGGACCCATGTAGTTTGTGAACTCAGTGTCACTAAACAATTCTGACACTGTGCAAAGATACAGACATGTCCATCTGTGCCTCTGACCCAGCATACTCCAAACTGCACGCTAGTGGTCCCGTGAGCTCAGGATGCCTGGAAATGTACAGGACAATCTGACAGACTGGCAGGTGCAGTCCCTGGCACCTTGGGAGAGGAGGCATCTACCCCTGCCATGTGCAGTGTCCCAGGCTGTAAATACAGAAGACGAGGCTTGCCTTGGGACAGTGGTAGAATACCAGTTTCTCTGAGCTTGTCCACTCACATTTACCTCAGATTGGTGCTACAGGTGCCAGTGCCCATGGGCTTATTCGAAGGTTAATTCTCCATAGTCATGTGACCTGTCAACCGTCCTGTCACTATCCTCCTTGTCATCAAAGATTTTTATCCCACTTTCTCCATGCTACTCTCTATGTCCACACCCTTTTACCTCCTTACTCTTCTCCCTAACTCTCCATGACTCCCTCTAACCTAGTCTCCTACTTCTCCCTTCCACTAGGCTTGCACTGAAGGAAGATGTCGCTATTTTCTTTTTCTGTTTCATTTTTCAAAACAGGGTTTCTCTGTGGCTTTGGAGACTGTTTTGGAACTTGCTCTGTAGACCAGGCTGGCCTTGAACTCACAGAGATCTGCCTGCCTCTGCCTCCTGAATGCTGGGATTTAAAAAGCCAAAGCCAGTTGATTTCGCAGAATAACTTGTTTGCTGTTTTCTCCCCAGGAAAATAACTTACAATACTAGTGCTATTGAGCTCTAGAAGATTTTACTCAAAGACAGAGTCACATGAAACCTGGAAATAGCTTCCATTTGGACACAGTCACTTGCAAAATGCTTTGAGGTAGGAGGGCTGCAATGAGGATGTATCCACCTTAACCTCTGACCCCCAGCCCAGAGCAGAAAGCTCGGGCAGAGGACAGGAACAACCTGGGGACTGGGCTGGGGATGTGCCTGGCAGTCCAGGGGCCAAGTAATATGTTGTGTGTGTCTCTGGGGGACGGCGATGGCACCTCACAGGCATATGATTAACCTCTCCCTCAAGCCAGTGGTGTTTAACTATCTGCTCAGTGTTTGGAAGTGTTACCTGGAGTGGAGGAAGAGAGGCTGCAGGGAGAAAGGAGCAGGGCCCTATACTGCCTAGCTTTTCCTGTGGTCCACAAGAACCCAGTTCTCCATCCTTGCCCAGCGATTCAGCAGTGCAGAGCCACCTCAGCCTGGGCCTTAGAACCCCACCCCCACCCGCCACAGTGGCTCAAACTCTTTCTCCCAGCCCCTCACCTGGCTTTCTCCAACAGATGTCCTGGGAATGGAGCGGCCTCTACTTCATTCCATCTGCAGTAAGGCTGCAGCATCCTTGAGATACTGAGGGCAGACAGCCCAGCCTTTGATTCAGCTCTACTCTAAGCTGGAGCTGGGCTATTTAGGAAATCTACACTTACAAAACTCACTGGGAAGTTTAACCTGGACTCTCAGTTTCCGGTGCTTCACAAGGAGGCCCATCCTACCTGGCACACAGGTTTGCCTTCACGTGAGGACTTGCATATATCAGCTGTTGCTTCTTTCCTCTGCCACCCACTTCACTCCACCTGATCCCTTTCACCAGGATGGACTGGGAAGTTATGTCCTCCAGACAGCTCAGGCTGCAGCCAAGATATCCATCCCCAATGTGGGCGGCTGCTCTGACGCAGGGGTGTTTGGACACACCCCAAATATCACCATTGTTTTTTATCTTAAGAAGCATGGATGGGGAGGTGACATCTTCTGGCTGGGCTTAGCTAGGTTTGAAGAATGTTGTCTGTAGAATTTGTGACTTGGGCAAAGATTAAAGTCACAGAAGATCCACACACTGAAGCCCAATTCTCATTCACTAGTGTTAAAAAATATCCCAATCCATACTTTCCTAGACAGAATGAATTGTGTACTGGCCACATATGGATACCACTGCTCTGAAGGTCTCATATTTCAAGTTCAGGTCTAAAAGCCATGAAAGCAACACAAATGGACTCTGAAGCACCTGACCTCACTTGTCAAGTCCCATGCTTAGGCAAACTAGTGTCCATGCATCGTGCAATACCCCATTTCTACAATAAATTACAAACCAGGAAGGAGAAAAGAGGCATCACATGGTTCCTACAGGACAGTCCCCAGGAGCCTGGCTCACCTCACAGGTTCTGCAAGAGAAAACTGTAAACATGGAGATCCGAGAGAAGTGACCCTGGAGAAGAGAACCAGTTGTTCAAGGTAGACAACTTGTAAGGGTCTCATGGGCTTCCTCCATTCCCCACTTGTCTTAGTTACTGTTCTATTGCTGTGAAGAGACCCCGCAACCGAAGCAGTTTATTTAAAAAAAAAAAAAAAAAAAAGCATTTAATTGGGGGCTTGCTTACAGTTTTAGAGGGTGAGTCCGAGACCATCATGGTGGCGAGCATGGTGGTAGACAGGCAGGCATGGTGCTTGAGCAGTAGCTGAGGCATTGAGAGAGCCAATAAGAATGGTGTGAGCTTTTGAAATCTCTAAGCCCACTCTGAGCAACACACCTCCTCCAACAAAGCCACACCCCCTAACCCTCAACTATGGGAGCCTGTAAGGCCTTTCTCTTTCAAACCACCACAGGGCTCCAGGAGACAATGTATAGGTCCCATCTCCTGAGGGGTGTGGGGGTGATCACAGCTGTTTTGCTTCAAGACAGCAAGGCTTGTGTCCAACCCAGAAGAAAACAACTAGGCTGCACTCTCCGAGCTCAGCAAGGCAGCGCTCTGGAAATGCTAGAGAGAAGAGGTTGCGTACTGGTTAAGTTCAAGCAGGAAGATGCTTTGCCTCCATCCCCTAGCTGTCTGCATTTTATATTTATATCGACACAGGGGCTTGTGGTGCCACGAAGCCTGGTTCCTGGCAATGCAACTGAGAAGAGGAAGCAACCTCTCTCTAGGGCGATAGAAGCGAGAGGTTTTCCCCTTCTAATAACTTCAAGTAATGGGTTAAGGAGCAGCTGCTAAGTGAGTTCAGGGAAGGATTTGAACTTTTTTGAAGAGCTGCCAACACTTAAGTCCAGCGTTGGAGGCAGGTCTGGAAACAGTATAAGCAATGTTGGTTTAGTTTTTTAAGGTGGGCTGGCAGCGACGCTCAGGGGCAGAGCATTTGTCCGGTTTGAATAAGGCTCTGGCTTCAGCTGCAAACGCTAGCGCGTCCCCCGCCCCCGCCCCCCCCCCCACGCTCGGGCACACACACACAACTTGACACAGATAGATACACATAATATTTTTCTTTTGACAGATTTGGCTGACTTTTAAAAGACGCTATACAGGAAAGTAAGGCTGACACAGGGAACAATGCAAATGTGAATAGGTTTGAGGAAGTTCACAGTGCACCTGCTGGGCGCCCGCCCGCCCGCCCGTGCTGGACTTGTGGACTTGTGCAGGCTTAGAGTGAGAAATCAACAAGGACGCATTTTCTTTTTCTTTCTTTCTTTCTCTCTTTCTTTCTTTTTTTTGGTATTTGAATCATAAGTATGTTTCTTTTGATTTAAAAAATTCCTATGATGGCAAAATAGTTTTTAAAAATTAAGGTAGTAAATGAATGTTTAAGGAAAACAATCTAAATAGTGCAAGACAAAAACAAAAAAAAACAAACAAACAACCCCCCCTCCCATTCCCTGGGAGTTCCCTTGAGTAGCTGATGACAAGTCCCTAGGCTTTATTGTCTGTAATACTGAAGTGTTGATATTTTAATTAGGGAGCTTCAGGATGACACAGTATCTAAGAGTATATGTTTTTGGAGCCAGATTACATAGAGCAAGCCCTAACTCTGCCTCGTTGAGCGATGATTAGTCTGCCCTGTCAACGTGACAGGACTTAGAATCACATGGGAACACACTCCTGGGTGTATCCATGAAGACATTGTCTGAAAGGGTTTATCAAGCAGGAAAACCCACCCTGTATCTGGGCTCAGCCATTCCACGGGGTGGATGCCCAAACTGAACAAAAAGGGGAAGATGAGCTGAGCACACGTGTTCATCTCTCTCTGTTTCCCGACTGTGGATGCAATGTGACCAGCCACTTCAGACTCCTGGTACCATGATTTTCCTGCTGTGATAGACTATACCCTCAACCAGAGAGCCAATATAAACCCTTCCTTCCTTAAGTTGCCTTTGCAAGGTATTTTGTAACAGTAATAAGAAAGTAACTCTATATGAGAGTAGAACCTTGGAGAACACACTGAATTGTCCTCTCCTTTCCCATCTGTGAAATGGACACCTTCTTTGTCAGACTTCTCATTGCCATGACACACACAAGAGACCAATGAACCAAAGAAAAAACCCATTTTGGCCCAAATGCACTTGACAGTTGTATGTGGGCTAGTTGTGAGGCAGGGGCATCATTGTATGGAGCATGTGGCCCAGCAAAGTGACTGGCTTACCTCACGGTACCTAGGAAGGAGAGAGATGGGAGAGCGAAAGGGGCAACATAGGGTGAGAGAAGAGAGCAAGGAGAGAGAGAATGCTTGTGCTAGCAAGTTCCCCCTTTATTCCATGTGGGTCCCCAGCCATTGGGTGGTGTGGCCCACATTCTAAGCATGTCCCCTCTACTCCCCCTCCCCAGTTAATCTTCTCAGAAGCACCCTCACAGACATTCCAAAGTATGCTTGCTAATCTGATAGGCTCTTCTCAGTCCAATCAAGATAGCTTATGATGACCATGTGACTCAACCTGCATTGAGCACCTGTGACACTGCTTAGCCCAGTGGCTCTCAACCTTCCCAAAGCTGCCAACCTGCAGTACAGTTCCTCAGGTTGTGGTGACCCCCAACCATAACCATAAAGTTATTCCATTGCTACTTCATAACTGCACTTCTGTTACTGTTATGAAGTGCAATGTAAATATCTGATATGTGATCCCTGTGGTGTCATGGCCCACAGGTTGAGAACCTCTGACTTAGCACATGATATAAACGTCTGGAACTTCAGAATGTATTATCAGTGAAATACAACTTTAGCACACTTGAAGTTAAAGATAATAAGTGCATAAAACCATCAAGTACAATATACATAAATAGCATTTTACCATTCTAGAGTAAGAAAATGGGAGTAACCATGAAAAATTGAACATGAAACCACAGGATTCTAGCTTATTTATTTATTGAGATGTTGCACAGCTCAGGCTGGCTTCAAACTTGCTTTCTGAAGAGGATGACAGTGAACTCCCGACCCTCCTGCTTCTATCTCCTGAGCACTGCTGTCATAGGGCTGTGGCCACCATGCCCAGCTCCACAATGTCAGCTTTTTGATTTGTGTTCTGTGTCTCTCTGTATGCTATGTATGCAGGTGTGCACATAACCAGAAGAGGGCGCCAGATTCCCTAAAGCTGGTGGCTGTGAGCTGCCAGGATTTCAAGCTAGGAACTGAGTTCCCTGGAAGAGTAGCAGGTACTCTTAACTGCAAAGCCACCCCTCCGTTCTGCACAATCTGAGCATTAAAAGAATTGAAATACCAGGCGTGCTAACTATACTTCTGTAATCTTTTAAAAAGATTTTACTTTATTTATTATGCCTACAGTGTTCTGTCTGCATGTACCTCTGCATGCCAGAAGAGGGCACCACATCTCATTACAGATGGTTGTGAGCCACCATGTGGTTGCTGGGAATTGAACTTAGGACCTCTCCAAGAGCAGCCAGTGCACTTAACCTCTGAGCCATGTGTCCAGTCCCATACTTTTGTAATCTTAATCCTAGCACTTGGAAAGCTGAGGCAGGATGATGATGAGTTCCAGACAAATCTAGACTACACAGTGAGACTTAACACTAAGAAGGCAAATGTTTTAATGCTCTAGCTATTCATATTCAGTTATGAGGATGTTCTCTACAAATTTCTGGAGGTGTGGAAAAGGCCTTTTCTAACTCTGCACTCACCATGGGAACAGTAGGAAAATGGAAATTCCCTTCTGAACATGATCTTTTGGATGGCTCTTTCACATCTGACGGCTTTGCTTGGAACCTTCCTTGTGCTCCTTTTCCTGGGTGGTCATGTTGCTGACTCCATTAGAGATGTTTTTCTTGGTTGTTTTATTTCTGATGTAGTTAGTTTTTGATCTGCTGTGTTGAGGCTTATGAAAGTTCTCTACCCTGAGCTGCGTCCCATGCTGGGCAAGTGCTGTACCCTGAGCTGCATCCCTGGCATCTTCTTCACTTTTGATACAGACAGTGGGGAGTCCAATATGGCTACCGGCTCCAGTCAAGCACTGCCATGCTCCTCCAAGACAATCTTTTTATAATAATTCATTTATTTTTATCTTATGTACATTGGTGTTTTGTCTGCACGTATGTCTGTGTCCGATGTGTCTGATCTTGGAATTACAGTTGTGATCTGCCATGTAGGTGCTGGGAACTGAACCCAGCTCCTCTGGAAGAACAGTCAGTGCTCTCAATCACTGAGCCCATCTCTCCAGCCCCATAGTAAGACATTCTTATCATTGCTCTTTCTTTCTTCTCTCAAGCATCTCAGAATTGTGAGACGTGATTTTCTGCACCCCTCCACTTGAGATTTAAAGTGATATCCAGCCCTCTAAGAACAATTCAAGATGCAAATGTTGATTTTCTAAATATCACAATGGTAGCATTATGCCAGCAAATGCCAGGTGGCTTGACACTGGAAGTTCACGGGAACTGGAATATTAATACAATAGAGTACCAGAGAAGAAAGGGTTGGAATCCATACCCCAGCACTCTGAAGGCTGGCTCATGCAGTTTCTAGGGTGACTTATGAAGGGCTTTGTAGTATTGCTTGAAGGACACGGTGTGAGTCCATCCTTGTCTCAGCAGCCACTGGACTGCCCAGCCCTGTAGCACCCTTGCCTTTCTATTGTTCCCTCAACCAAGCAGCATGCAATCTAAAGCTTGGGCACGAGGGGGCGCCATTATGCTCCAGATGCTTGACTTGACAACCTTTGGGCGCTGGACCACTTCCAGCGGGGAGGGAGCTGTCAGAGGGGCCAAGAACAATTGTCAGAGGCAAGAAGTACGGCTACCCACTGTGGGGATTCTTTAGGGAAATCACACAATGCAATAAGTCTTATCATCTGAGTATATTTTGTGCAAATTTCCCCACATCACATCCAACTGAGCAGCTTTAAAAGTGGGAAGCTTTATTTTCCGAATACTTACCAACATGTAATGGTTATTAATATTCAGTTTCACATTGTGAGTAGTTGACCACATAGAAAAGGAGGTATCATGGGCAGAGAGCCAAAGATGGGAGAAAAAGAGACGGTAAGGAAGACTAGAATGGGGGTGGGGGATGGGTGAGAAGGGCTCTAAGCAGGCAGCAAAAGAGTCAGAATCCTACAAAGGGGGGCAGAGTTCATAGTGATGGCCCTGCACCTTTTCTTATCACAGTGTCCAAAGGGATCCGAGAAGCTGTGGGTCTCTGCCCACACAACAGATGTGTGCGTATACTCAAGTAGTCTCTGCACCACTAATGCAAACAGCACTGCAAAGCAAGTAGAACGATTCAGCGAGGCAGGAGGAAGAGAGACAACATAGAGTCAGGAAGGATGACAGCAGAGAAGGGCCACAGCAGTCTCCATCCACCCCACCCCCAAGGTCTATCTAAGGGCTATCTGGGCTAAACAGAAGACAGGAAAAGTCTCCCAGTGTCTTTCAATTGCTCTAGCCTGTCCCCTCTCTCACCACACATACAGACTGGAGCCTTGCTAGAACTGTGTGTAGGGGTGCTGCCCTCCTGGAGTGCACTGGCTGCCCTACCCTGGCTTAGGCCAGTCAAGCCCTTGGTATTCATTTGTACAATGAAGAGACTCAAACAGATGAAGACGGACATATTTTACTCAATATACTGTGGGTTCAAAAGTTGCTCAGGAGGCAGTAGACTTCCCAGACTACAGAGCTACAACGGGAGGGGCTCAGTCAAGACAGTGAGCACGGGCTGCAAGGAGTGGGGTGGGGGAGTGTGACTTCAGTGCAGTGTGAGTTGATACTGGAGGGCAGCTATCAGGCAATGCACACGAGCCAGACCTCCAACAGTTTCCCCCTGCCCTGGGAGTGTCAGCGGCACACATCCCGGAAGGCATTTCAGTGATGAGTTCCACAGTTTTGGCTATGAGACAGTTCTCATTTAGCCTAGGCTAGACTTGAACCCAGTACCATCCAAGGATGAGCTGGAACTGTCTTGTTTCCACCTCTGTAAGTGCTGTATGGGGACCTGGGGGTTGGAATGAGGTCTTCCTCCTCCTTTCCTTCCTTCCTTCCTTCCTTCCTTCCTTCCTTCCTTCCTTCCTTCTTTCATTCCTTTTTTTCCTCCCTCCCTCCCTTCTTTTTTTTTTTTTTATTTTGAGACAGGCTTTCTCTGTGTAGCCCTACCTGTACTGGAACTCACTCTGAAGACCAGGCTGGCTTCGAACTCACATAGATCCACCTGCCCTGCCTCACAAATGCTGGGATTAAAGGCGTGCATCACCACTACATGGCTGGCATGGGGTTTCTTGTGTGTGATAGGCAATTCTTTCAATTTAGATACACCCTCTGCCTAAGTTTCATGACTTTAACTCCAACAGAACAAACATGACTCTGGGGTTATCCTAGAGTTCTTCCATGAGATAAAGAGCTATAAGCAAAGGTACTGTTAAGTCTGAAGCAAGGCTAATGTAAGAAACGGATTTTCTGGATTAGGCCAACTCTTTTACAGGAATTAGGGCTCCTGACATTTCTTAAGCTGGTTTGTTTTCTTAGGGATTATATTTCTGAAGTATCTGGAGGGTGGGGGTCAGGCTCCCTCAGAGAACAGAGGCTTTACTTTGGGTGACTTAGAACAGACAATGTTCACATTCAGGAAATCAAGGTGGGCTGGGCAGGGGTAACCAACTAAGGACAAAAGGAACAGCTCATGTGTGACAATTCAGTGCCAAACAACAAGCTTCCTTCCAGGGACCTGACCCCTTTCAGAGAGATGTGTGACCCGGGCTGTGACTCTGATGCGGCTTTCGGTTGAGGTGAACCTGATGCCGGTGGCACTGGCTCTCTGACAAGCCTGCAAGAGAAGGCTCCTGGCCAGAGGCCTGGAATGGGTGCCTCCCCTCTAGTCAGTCAGCAAGGGATGCTCATTAGCAGGCTCTGCCCACGAGCCTGCTGCAGGTGCCTGCATTCTTCACTGGCCCACCATGTACAGGCAAGCTGGTGCCCTCTGAGGGTTTCTGGAACAAAGAAGACAAGAACACTAACCTGGGGAAGTTTCCAGAACAGTTCCACAGCACCTGCTTATCTGTCCAGCTGTGAAACAGGGTTCATTTGTTGCCTGGAAAACTTAAGAAAACAGGGAGCATTGCAAAGGTGGTCCCTGGGCCACAGGCAGCAGGCCTATGTGTGCATTTAGAATCCCAATTCCCACTTCAGATTTACTGAGCCAAGAATCTCCAGCTTTTTCTTCTATAACACCCCCACTCCAGGTGATTTTTATGCAGGTAAAATGCAAGAATCTATTTTAGTGAAAGGAGTATTTCTCTGAGACTGGGAGCAGATATTTTTCTAGTCCTGTTTTCTTTCGACCTGCGAGCCTTGCTTCTATGATCTCTTGGTGAGCTCAGGGAGGGGAGTGTCTGTGAATTACAGCCCTGGAACCAAATCTGACCCACTGCTTGCTTTATAAATTAATTTTTATTGGCTCTGGACCCACCCATTTGTTATGTATTAGTATAAATAAAGTGTGAATAGGTAGCTTGTGGGCTACATGGGCAGAGTTGAGCTGTGAGCATTTGCTTTTATTAGTAAGCTTAAAATATTTTCTGATGTGGCCCTCACAAACTTGGCCTGTCCCCAAGTTAGATGATTTCTAAGTGTCATGTGAAGAGGTAAATGCCCTCTAGTCTCACTGGCTCCCAGTTGACTTTGTCACACTGCTTGGGCAACACCGGGTCTCCCTTTGTCTTTGCTGTGACCGTACATCGGCCATGCGGTTATTACCATGCTCAATTGGGTTCCTTTTCAGAGTCCACAGGGCAATCCTGGGCTAAACAGAAGTCAGGAAAAGTCTCCCAGTGTCTTTCAATTGCTCTAGCCTGTCCCCTCTCTCACCACACATACGGACTGGAGCCTTGCTAGAACTGTGTATAGGGGTGCTGCCCTCCTGGAGTGCACTGGCTGCAGATATCCCATGGGTGACTAGACCAGGATGAAAATGCTAGGCGTCTCTGCCTTTAGCTGTGTCTATCTTGACCACTAGGCCAGATTCCACTTAGCTCTGCATGTAGACATCTCAATAATGCAAGAAAAGTTGTTTTTTCTGGAACTATAATACACTGTGAACTTGACCTAGCTTCTCTACTCCCGCTCCAAGGTTAAGATATCTACCAGCAGCCATGACTAGACACGAGAGATCTGAAAAGCAGTAGCAACCTAGTTCCTGAGTACTATTGCCTATGTTCAGGGAAGACGTGGAAATTCCTCCCTTTTCTTAGCCTATCTCTATCCTTCATTATTCCTACCTCTATCTGAAACCCCTCAACTTTCTCAGCTCTCTTCTGCTCCTGAAGTCAGTTCAGAAGCAGAAGGTTCACCCCTCTGCTCTTTGGTCCCTGGACATACCACAGCTTCCCTTTCTCCTGGCACATGTCTGTGGATTAACTCCTACACTGGAGCTCAGTGGTGTAAGGACTCTCTCAGTCTTGGAACTCTTTAGAAAACAATAATTGTGTCTCTATAGGCATTGGCATCGGTGCTGTAATCAGTGATTTCTTTGGCTGTAGGGATGGCTAGGGTGAGGGAAGGAACAATGCAAGCGATGTTTATGGATCAAGTACTAAGTGATCGGAACTAGTACCACAGAAAAGCAAACCAGAGGAGGATGGGAGACAGGCAGGATTTGTTGCTTAGTGTTAGTGTTAAATTAGTCCAGAGACTATCAAACTCAGGTAGACTAAGTGCCTTAGCAAGACAATGTCCCATTTCAAGCATAACATGGATTCATCAGTCTTACAAATTGCCCCATCTGTACCTTGCCCAATTAGAAACACAGATGCTAATCTGTGACTTAGTCCAAACTGGTAAATTAATGGAGTAAAGGGGGAAAGGCCTTTTTGCAAGTAGAAAGGGACATTTCCCCTATACCTCTCTTTAATATGGAGACAATATTTATTCCAATAAAATGAACTCCTGAGCGTCTACCAGTCGAGAGAACAGGCCATGTGCTGTTCTGCACCATTCTTCCTGCACACTCTTCTCCCTCCTGTTACGCCCACGATTCCTCACTACTCGGCCCCCTCTGCTCTCACTGGAGACTGTAGCACCTGGCTCTGCTTCCTTCTGCCAACAGCTCCTACCCTTGCCCCCAGCACTTCAAGGTCTACACTGATGGCCTCATCTTCAATGTCCATCTCTTCTGTTCTACTTTGGCCCATCTGTCTCACATTTGGATCACTGACCCACCATCTCTAGAAACAATCCAAATCGAGATGAACCCCTGGAGTGTCCCTCACTGACCTCAGTCCCTAATCCACACCACAAACTTTATAAGACTGTTGTGAAGTCTCCTGGTTTCGGGGCCCTGACCATGACATAAGCTAGGACAGCATCAGCAACACTAAGAGACAGCAGAGTCCACAGCATGAGTGTCAGCAGGGAAGGTGCTACAGTTGGCTTCTCTGTTGCTGTGATCAAACACTGACCAAAAGCAGCATGGGGGAGCAAAGGGTTTATTTCCTCTTACACTGTACAAGCCATCCTCTAGGAGAGCTGAGACTCGAGGCAGGGCTGAAGCACAGACCATGGATGAATGCTGCTTACTGCCTTGATCCCCTGACCTGCTCAGCCAGCTTTCTTTCACATATCTCCAGGCTCATCTGTCTAGGGGTGACACCACCCACAGTAGGCTGGGCCCTCTTACATCAGTGGTCAGTTAAGACCATTTCCTACAGATATGGCCAAGGGGCCAATCTGATGGAGGCATTTCTTCAACTCAGGGTCTGTCTTTGCAGGTCAAGCTTACAATAAGAGTAACCCTCACAGAGAGCAGTGCTTCTCAACTTTCCTAATGCCATGGCCCTTTAATAGTGTTCCTGATTTTGTGGTGACCACCAACCATAAAATTATTTTGTTGCTACTTCATAGCTGTAATTTTACTACTGTAATGAACCGCAATGTAAATATCTGATATGCAGGGTATCTCATATGTGACCCCTGTAAAAGGGTCCTTTGGGCTGAGAACCACTGATGGATGAGTTTATTTTGGCTTACCAGTTAGTTGAGGTTACATCATGGCAGGGGAGAGATGGTAGGAGGAGCTTGAGGCAGCTGGCCCCTTTGCCCACAGTCAGGAAGCAAGGAGAAGTGAATGCCCTTGCTCAACCCAACTTCTCCTTTTCATTCTGCTGGGTCCCAGCCCGTGGGTGGGTGGTGTCACTGCAGCCCACTTCCATGGTGACTCTTTCCTCCTCGGATAAATCTTCTGGAAACACTGCCACAGACACACCCAAGGGGCATTCTTATTGCAGGAGGCCATTGAGGAGCTCCTGCTCATGTGAGGGGAATATTGGGCACCAAATGAGTACTGCCAGCAATAAAACGTACTCTTAAAAGAGTTAAACTTGAATGGTATTTTGAAGGCAAATAAGCTAATCTGTAAGAAACACAACTTCATCAAATTACAGATAATCTTAAAATTGTAATATGTATAACAAAGAATCTCAGCACTAGGGAAGTGGAGGCACGAGGATAAAGAGTTCAAGGCCACCCTTGGCTACTCAGTGAGTTTGGGGCCAGACTGAGACCCTTACCTTAAAACAAACAAACAAACAAGCAAGCAACCCTCCCATAAGACGATGTATAATGACTTTAATCACCAGCTCACCCAAACTATAGCCACTCCAAAGAAGTTTAGAAACCTGGGTGTCTACATCTCTGACAGAGAAATCCCACCCTTGTTTGGGTTGATGCTAATTTCTGCTAGGGCTTTAATGCTGTCTGGCAAGCAAACTGCATGTTCCCAGTTGGCTCTTTTCTCCCATTCTCTTGGGTGATGACTTCACACTTCCTCCTAGCTCCTTAGATGCCAAGCTCTTCTCGGCAGACCCATTCCTAATGACCTGTCTTCCTGCTTCACTCTGACATCCGACAGGAGAAAATGACAAGCTCCCACCCTCTGTCCTCCCTCCTGAGGTACCCACTACTATACCCATGTCCTGTTATGGTGGATAACAATCTCTGTGCTGGTATACTGGAGTCTGCTCAGGACGCTGCGGTAGCATTCTCTCCTCTATTATTTCATTCTCAACAGAATACACGCACACTATTCCCCATATTAAAAAAAAAAAAGTCAAGCTGGGATTAGTGGCACACATCTTTATTACTATAATATATTATTATTATTTGGTTTTTCGAGACAGAGTTTCTCTGTATTGCTTTGGAGCCTGTCCAGGAACTGGCACTGTAGACCAGGCTGGCCTCGAACTCACAGGGATCTGCTTGCCTCTGCCTCTCAAGTGCTGGGATTAAAGGTGTGTGCCACCAATGCCCGGCTTGGCACACATCTTTAATTCCAGCTCTTGGGAGGCAGATCTTTGAGTTTGAGGTCACCATGGTACACAGAGTGAGTTTCAGGACAGGTAGGGCTATATAGAGAAACATGTTTCAAATGAATGAATGAGTGTCAGTCTGGGGTAAGGGTGCTTGCTGTCAAGTCCAATGACCTGAGTTTGAACCCTGGGACCCTCATGGTGGAAAAGAACTGACTCCCACAAGCTGTCCTCTACATACACACTGTGGCATGCCCACACCCCCTCAACCCACTAAATCAATGCAGCAATACTTTCTCGTCACCTATTTCTTTCCTTTCCTTTACTGAAAAGTGAGTCTCAGTGTCTTAGCCCCACCCTAGCACTCCCCTCCACCAACTTCATTGAGAGTTGGTTGGACACAGTCAGTTAACTTCTCTGGCCAGCAGCAGGTGTCATGGAGTGATACTCCTGTTTGACAAACTGTTGCCACTCATTTTCCTGGACATTTGGATGATCCTTCTCCCACTGTTCAATCTTGCTAGTCTCTTCTCATCTTCTCAAATGCTGGGTGCCCAGAGATGAGTTTCTGGACTCTTCTTCCTCGTTATTTGGTTTTCCTGGCTACTAAGTAGCATTGTATGTGCATGTGGTCCACACTGGTGTCTCTAGCTCTGACCTCCCTCCTGACCACCTAGGCCAGCATCTACCTGCTACTTAGATGTCAGATGGGCATCACACATGGCATAGTAGTAAACACTGACCTCCAGTCTCTCTCATACAGCTCTACCTGGAGCCTTGTCTATCTGTTATGGGCAAGTCAATCCTCATTTTCAAGCTCCCAATTTACCATCCTTGGTTCCTTTGGACTCTCTGGCCCTGCAGAGCTCGGTAGAAAGATCTCAACAGAAATGTCTTCTATAAAATACCGCTCACTTTTCTGTCAGGAGTCTGTCTTCTTGTCATGCTAATGGTAGGAGTTATACATCTATATTCTTCCAGTTGAATAAAAAGAAGACGTATGTAGACAGGAGGTTCTGGAGTAGGTGGCCACAGCTCCTTGAATATTCAGACACAGATTTTATCTCTCATTAAGAGATACTTTTGCTGACTTACAATTCTTCTTCACAGTGTATTTTTCTCTCAGTAAATGAAGACATACTCCTGCCTTCTGTGGCTGTTAAGAAATAAGCCTTCAGTGGAATTGCTATTCCTCTGATTTATCTGGCTCTCCCTGGCTGCTTTTGTTTTTCACCTTGAGGGCTCTTCACTTTTCCTATAAGGCTTAAGTGTAATGTAAGAAGATTGCCTTGGGGCCAGAGAGGTGGGTTAGCAGGCAAAGGTACTTGCTGAGCAAGCCTGAAGACCTGAGTTAGATCCCCATAACCCACATTAAAAGCTGGATGCAGTGTTGTGCATCTGTAATCTCAGTATGCCCAAGGTGAGAGATGGGAATATTCTGAAGAATGGCAAAAGGCATATTAACACGCATGCTTGCATGCTTGCATGTACACATACACACAGACAAACACACATACATAGATTGGATTCCCAGTGCCCACATGGCAGTTGTAACTCTGGAAGGCATTGGAGGGCTTCTTCTTCTAGTCTCCATGGGCACCAGGCATGCACTTGGTATACTTGCACACATGCAGGCGAAACACTCATGCACATAAAATTAATATTAAAGAGATTTATTTGCATGTGTCTACTTGCCCTTCTACTTTATTCCCACAGGTGGAGCAACACTGGGCCCTCATCTAAGATCTAGGCAGATATAGCCACCCAACTTTGAACTTCCACATTCCAGATCCTAAATAAACCTCTTTATAAATTTTCCATTATCAGCCGGGCACTGATAGCACACATCTTTAATCCCAGCACTTGGGAGGCAGAGACAGGTGGGTCTCTGTGAGTTTGAGGCCAGTCTGGTCTACAAAGCTACACAAGGAAACTCTGTCTCAAAAAAAACCAGTTTTCATTATCAAGTGTTCTGTTACAGCAACAGAAAACAGCTAAGATGCTATAATCCCGGCAAATAGAACATAAATCATTTTCTGTAAGGTTCTTTGTATGCTCATTTCTTATGGCAGCCGTAACTCCTTCCATATCTGTGTTCCCATCATATTTTGGGTACGGTGGTGTATAGTATTAAGTGTTTCAAGCTTACTCACTCCAGTGCAAGCTTTGCAAGAGCAGAGAAAATCATTTTCTTTTTCAAACCAATTTTACTTCTTGGAGTAAGGAGCAGGTAAACAAGTGAGTATTGAATGAATAAATGAATGTTACTGCATGGTCACAAAGACTTGAAACATTTCCTAAAATAACTTTCACTGATAGACAAGAAAAAAAGAAACAATATAAAGATGACCTTTTACTCTAAAAAAAAAAAAAAAATTACAAGTATAACATCCAAAACAGACTCCTACTTGATTAAGTCTTGTTTTAAAAAAATAACTCCTATCAATGAACAGGAGAAGGAAGGGTTTTAGATGGAAAGGACTTAGTTCGTTTTCTTCAGTACCTCCGGGTTTGTTAATTAACTTTAATACTACAGTAATGGCTTTGGGAAGAAAGCAATTTCCTGTAGCCATGTGGCCTTGCAGATTTTCAGAAATGCTCATCCTCACCCTGGGACCAATCTTGTCATTATGACCAAGGCTCATTCAGCCTGCACTCAATTGGTGGCTGAGGGGCACGTGGATCACCAACAGTTCCTTTAAACAGGCTCAGCCATGTCCAATCTGTTGCCAGAGAACTATTTCTCTCCTGGGCATATGGGAAAGCAGAAGCTGCCTACAGACTTAGCACATGCATTTATGTCCCATATTTAGAAAACACTTTTCTAACAAGTCTGCTGTCTAAAATTTCTAAAATATATATGATCTGTTGATCCACCTCACATGCAGTGTTTGGATATTTCTAGTGTATTTATTACACAGTAGTTCATCTAATAGAATGGGGGGAGTAGGAAGACTGCCCACTAGTCCTGTGTGGTATTAGACTTGAGCAATCTACAAAGGCGTGAAAAGGATCCAATGTTAAGTCTCTGGTTGCAGAGCAGATGACAGTGACTCATTAGGGACCTTAGCCAATAGCTTTCCATGTCCAAATATTTCAAAAACACTTTTGAGCGCCTGACTTTGGGGATTTTGACTTTTAAAATAAGTGGTTTCTCATATAATTCTCTTTTATGACTACTTCCCAGGAGCACACAGAGACTACGAAACAGAGCTGTGTTCCCCACTTATTCCAGCCCTGGGCATACTTGAAAATCTCAGTATTTTCCTAAGGCCTGACTGACATGGTTACATTTGCTGGTAGCAATGCACAGATGATGCAAACACATACTTCATTAAATGAACAGAGGAAATAAGGCAGTTTTAGAGGAGGAGAGTATAACAGAAGTCTCGAGATATGAAAATAAATGGGAAGAAAACTGATTTAGAAAGGGAGGCAGGTGTTGGTGGCACACGCCTTTAATCCCAGCACTGGGGAGGCAGAGGCAGGAGCATCTCTGTGAGTTCAAGGCCAGCCTGGTCTACAAAGTAAGTTCCAGGACAGCCAGGGCTATTACACAGAGAAACCCTGTCTCAAACAAACAAACAAACAAACAAACAAAAAGAAATGGTACAAAGTTGTGCCCTGAAAGGCACAGGTGACTGGTTGCTTTTACTGAAGTGAATCTCCCACCCTGTCAACAGCCAACATCACTGCAACTGGCCAGCTCTATGAACTGTTCGACTCTTAATGGATTCCTTGGGCCACTTCCCATTACTCATTCATTTAACTGCAACAGTTTCAAACATGCAAGAGTGAGGTTCAGCATATTCATTTTTTATTGCTCTCTAGCAAATAATTCCCTGAAGTTGAAGGTTTCAGGGGCTTAAATGTAAGGTTCAAGCAGTTTGTTTCTGGAGGGAGGGTGGGGATTACATCATTCCTCATTCTTGTTGACTGTCACTGAAAGCTGGCCCCAGCTCTGAGTGGCCACTGTATCCACTTTGGCATCCTTCTTCCATCTTTAAAGCCAGAGACAGCAGAGTAACTCCTTGCAATGTGGCATCTTTCCCACCTCTCTTTACAATCAAGGCAAAGAACATTTTTTTAAAGCAAATCATGTGACTAGATTGGGATCCCATTGATAACCCAGGAAAGTCTTCCTAATCATCTACAAAGCCCCTGTGAAGGCCAACTTGATTGTCAATGTGATGGACCTGGGAAAGAGAAACCTCAATGGAGGAATTTCCTCCATCAGAATGGCCTATGGACATGACTGTATGTCTTTTTTTGTTTTGTTTGTTTTTGGAGATAGGATCTTTCTGTATAGCTCTGGCTGTCCAGGAACTGGAACTCACTCTGTAGATCAGGCTGGCCTTGAACTTATGGAGATCACATACCTCTGCTGGAATTAAAGGCGTGCATCACCACTGACCGCCCCTTCCTTTTAAAATATCATTATCATTATTATTATTATTGCTAATTGATGTATGAGGATCCAGCCCTCATACATCTGCTCATACATGCTGAGGCAGGTGGGCCTAGGCTGCATAAGAAACAAAACAACAGCACAACAGAAAACGTTGCTTAATGTGATCTAGGATGCAAACAAGCCAGTAAGCATTCCTCCAAGGTTTTTGTGTTAAATTCCTGTCCTAATTTCCTGTGATAAGGAACTGTAACCTATAAGCAGAAATAAACTCTTTCTTTCTCAAGTTGCTTTGATTATGGCATTTATCACAGCAGTAGAGAAACAAACCAAACAGCTCCTTTGCCAAATAAGGTGGAATGTTCACAGGTCCTGGGGACTACAGACAGGCATCTGAGTGTGTATGGAGGGGTTCAGTCTGTCACAGAACAGGGCTGCTGTGTAATCTGAATTCTGAACTGTTCTTTCTGAGAGACATAGAGGAAGCAGGAGATTGCATGGGTTTCTGAGGACTACTTTCTTTGCATAAATACATTAGCAGAGTCTAATTTTCTTTTGAGAATATTAAATTTGGAGGGTCAAGCAAAAATGGATCAAACCTCTGTGTAACAATTGCTAATATATTCTTTAAACCAATTAAAAAAAAAAAGCAGATAGGAAATGAATGGGTCTCAAGTTCAAGGAGTTTAGAAAACATCTGGAAGTCATCTTAATTTAGTATTTAAAAAATTTTAGAGCCAGGTGTGGTGTTTCATGTCTGTAATCTCAATACTTGAAAGGTTCAGGAGAACCCAGAAGAGAGGCTAGCCTGGGATACATAGCAAACAACAACAAAAGAAAAACAATGTTGCTGAAGTGTGCATTTTGAGATAATTACAGATTTAAATTCAAGAAATAATACCTATCTTAGGGAGGGTTGCTTTATTGCTGTGAAGAGACACCATGACCATGGCAACTCATAAAAGTAAGCATTTGATTGAGGTAACTTACATTTTCAGAGGTTTGGTCCATTATCATCACGGTTGGAAGCATGGCAGCATTCAGGCAGATACGGTGCTGGAGAAGAGCTGAGAGTTCTGTATCTGGATCTGCAGGCAGCAGACAGAGCCTGCCACACTGGGCCTGGCTTGAGCCCACCACCAGTGACACACTACCTCCAACAAGGCCACACCTCCTAAGAATGTCACTCCCTGAGCCCTACTGAGCCATTTTAATTCAAACCACAATGCAAGCAACATTTCTTTTGTAAACACAATACAATATCAAAACCAGGAAACTGGTTTGATAGCTACAATCTGATGCTTAGATTTCTTCCTTATGGAATCACTCTTATGTATATATCACTCTTATATACATATCTATAGAGGCACTAATTCCCTTTGGTCTTAATAATAAAAATTCAGGGTCAGCTATCAGGGGGTGAAAGCTGAAGGATCAGAGAAGCAGAGTGGCCGCTAGAGTTCTTACCTCTATCAATGCTCAGACCAAAGGGGCCATCCTGTCCTCAGACTGACTGCTCCTCTACGAATCCTCAGACTGCCTTAGGCTTCTGTCTCCTCCTGCCTTATACTCCTCTCTCCTCTGCTGTATCACTCCTGTCTCCACCTCCCTAGTGCTGGGATTAAAGGCATGCGATTTGTGTGAGTTCTTTTCTCTTCTAGACAGATTCAATCTCATGTAGTCCAGGGTGGCCTTGAATTCACAGATCTGTCTGCCTCTGTCTCCCGAGTGCTGGGATTAAATGTGTGTGTCATCACTGCCTGGTCTCTATAACTAACAAGTGGCTTAACTCTGAACTCTGATCTTCAGGCAAGCTTTATTTGTTATAGAATAAACAAACCATCACCACACTATATAGTGTTCTCATATGTAGATCTGAGTGGGTACCATTACAGTCAAGGTGCAAACTGGTCTCCAGCAGGTATGTACAACCACAACTGGCTGGATTTAGTAATTTTTAAATAGATTTATTGGAGGGGGGAGGGTGGGAAGAGAGAGGGCTTCAGTTACAATTGGTTGTGAGCTGCCTGATATGGATGCTCACACTCTTAACCCCAGAGCCATTCTTCAGAGCCTGAATTTAGTAATTTAAAAACTGTATTACTTGATGAAAACTCCCACAGCTAAAATCCTGGCTTGGCCAATATTTTTGTTTTGGAAAGAAACTGTGTACATGTACTGGTGTGCTCCAGCACATACATGATGATAGCACTCAATCCACTAGTGACCAGCATTGGCAAAGTTAAGCAACACAAAACACATACAAAACCAAACTTCCCTACCTCCCCTTAAATTTAGCACGCACAATACTTTAGTCTGTTTCTCCATCTTAAGTATTATTAAGGACTATTTGGTTCACATGCCTGGTGAATAGCAAGGGGTCAATTGATGCCACTGAAAATACAGTTTTAATAACTGATTAATATATACAGCTACATAATAGTTCATTGTACAGATGGCTAGATCCCTCAATCACCGGAAACAGTTTCAGGGTAAATTTAAAATTACAAGGAGAGTGAAGAGAGCACAGAATACCTTTCACTGACTCAATGCAACCAGAGGTAGGTGGCTATTCTGTGGCTACTGGAGGTATTTTGGAAAGAATACTATAGCCTCAAAGGATGTTGCTGGGAGAACAGGACATGTCTTGCTTGCAGAAGAGATTTGGAGGAAGTATTTAGGAAGTCTTTCTAGGGAAGAATTATCCTGTATCGGTAAAACAGAACCAGTGGCAAAGGGACATTTTATACTCAACTTACAGGAAGCCTTTCATCACAAAGTAGAACCAAGGCCTTGCATAGCAGTGGTTACTCACGCCATCCAATCCAAGGGTAGGAAAAGGTTTTGAGGAATGTTTACATTGGGAGGCATCTGATCTTTAGGATTTCATTTTAAAATAGAATTTACATGCTACCATTGTAGCATAGCAGGAGCCATGCTAACCTCTTTTCTATTCCAATTTTATTGTGTGTTCCTTAAGTGAGTAAAGGCCTTGTGATTCTTTTCAAGACCAGGACTGTGTAGCCTTACGTAGCCTGGGACCATGTAAACCACGCATCAAATTCACAGAGATTTACTCACCCCCCAGTGGGATCAGATCTTATGAATTCTAAGATCTCTTCTAACTACTGATGGTACCTTAAGTCCTGGTCTGCCTTCTGTGTCTGAAAACAAATTCACACAAGAAATTATCTGCTTATGAGAAAACTGCTGGGTGTGTTTTTCGACCAATATTTACGGAGTCTCTACTGTACTGCAATAGACACAACAATGAACAAAGATACATATCGTCTATATTGATAAAAATGAGAGAGAATATGATAGAGGATAGTGTAATATAAACTGTACTGGTAAACTGTCATGTGGCTGTGGAGAGACAACTCTGCCTGGAAATCTCTCAATTGGGAACACCTCATGAAGGAGCAAGACCTCACAGATGCTGTAAACTCCCACACCCATGTCTTTCTGCTTACTATTTGTTCCCTTTTGTTTGCTAACTACTTAAATCCACTTATTTGGAACTGGTTATTACAGATCATTCTCCCAATAGACAATGTGTGTTTGTATATTTCTATCCCAGATTTAATGTTTCTTATGTAATTATAAATAGAAATACTGTAAAAATGAAATACAAAATTATTTTTTAAAGTTAAATTTAATTGTATGTATATGGGTGTTCTGCCTGCATGTATGCCTGTATACCATATGCATACTTAGTGCCCACAGAGGTCAGAAGAGATGGTTGGGTCCTCTGAAACTGGAGTTACAGATAGTTGTGTGTTCCATATGGATATTGAGAATTGAACCTGGGTCCTCTGGAAGAGCAGCTGGTGCTCTAACCCACTGAGTCATCTCTCCAGCCCTCTGAAACCTATCTTTTAAAGAAGCAGTGTGATCTATTAGACTGAGTATGGATGATGACGTAGGAAATTATATTCAATAATATACTAATGACAGAAAAGAGAACAAATTATTTAGTTTTATTAAAAATTTCCAGTTTATAACCAAAATATACAGCCACTACATTTAAAATCAGTTTTTACACTCACAGTTAAAGTGCTAAGAAAAACATTTACAAAACTGACATCAGTCTACTGTAAACAAAATAAATCTACAACAGTAGAGTGCAAAGCACATCCAGCTACCGTGAAGTACAGTCCATGCTCTAACCGGGTGTGCTTGCCCTACAGACCCCAACAACAGTGACTGTCCACTCATCTGGACATGAACAGTTTTAGCCAATGTATGGAGAAGAAACAGGAAGATCTAATGCCACAAGATACAAGTAAGCCTTCATCACCACAAGCACTTTCTAGCTAGATGTTTATGTGATAAAACAAGGTTAGTCTTAGAATTCAGAATCACCTCAGCAATTTAATCCATAATAGTATTTTAAAGACTAAATTGCTAAGTACCAATTATTAAAAGTAAGTTTTGGAATAATGAAAAAGAAGTATTTTTTTCCTGCCTTCACATCCCTTGGAAAATTGTTAACAGAAAATAGGGAAAGTCTTTTTTTGAGCAGGCATGGACAGTGTTCACCAGTAAATTTCCTATCATTGAGCAGAGCTGCTAAGATTGATGTGTTTGCTGTTAATGCAGACTTCTCTTGAAGCAAGAAAATGAGATTGTAGTCACTAATAATTTAATATGAACTGTCTAAGTTTCCTTCTTCCTGACACTTGAAGTGGGTCATACTTTGCACATGATCAGAACAGCTGGGATTAGGAAGGAAGGAGAAAGATTTCAGGCTGTGCATTTGGGGACAGGTCAGACAGAGTGGTGCTCACTCAGGATACCCCTTGAGTAGATAATCTAGGAAGAAGTGTATCAAGTCTCTACTGACATCACAGTAACTTTCTCTAGCCTAAGAATGAATCAGAAACGAAGACATCCAGGCACCTACAAAATATACTGGGTGCTGATCAATGATTTCATAACAATATGGGGCTGGGTACTAATCAATGATTTTATAACAATACAAGAAAATTTAGTCTTGAGTTTGAAACAACGTTATTTATACATTTTGGATCATAAAACTGGGGATTTCCTCTGTGGGAGTTTTATATGTTTCTTACATGAGTGTTTATATTCATAAACTTTTGTTCTTATAACCAGAAACATAAGTATAAAGAAGATCTTTAAATGAAAGGTTAGGGAAAATGTATTGACTGTATAACTTGGTATTCCTTATTTTAGAATGCCTATCGGGAGATAAAACTCAGTATTAACAAAAAAGGAGCACATGTGACAGACATGGGTCTGCCTCTAAATGGTATTCCTTTGACATTGTATCAGTTTATAAAAGCTTAAAAATCAAACACAGACTTAGCAAAAAGTTGATGTAACTTAAGTGCTCTTAAAGACATTTGCTTCAAATTGATAAGATATCTTTAAGAATATGAATGCCAGGTGGTGGTGGTAGTGGCAGCGGTGGTGCACACCTTTTATCCCAGCACTCAGGAGCAGAGGCAGGCAGATCTCTGTGAGTTCAAGGCCAGCCTGAACTATAGCACGAGTTCCTGAACAAACTCCAAGGCTGCAAAAGAAACCCTGTCTCAAAAAAAAAAAAAAAAAAAAGAAAGAAACGAACAAACCCAAACAAACAAGAAAGCAAAAACCAAAACCAAACCAGAACCAAACATGCATTCAGCAACAACAAAGCAGCTCTTCAGATGAGCCAGAGCTTACATAGTCTCCTATTCTGATAGCTTGAGAAGAGCTGGGATGAAAAGTTAACCTTTATGTCCTAAACATCTTGTTGTTTGGTTGTCCCTTTAATACACATGGTGAAATTGTTGACATGAGGTTCTTGATTGATCACAAGCCAGTGATTTCATGTGTTTAGAACATTTTCCAACTATTCAGACAAGAACCTTGAGATGTCAGGAAATGGCTTATCAACAAGGAGGACTGTGCTGAGACAAGAAAGTAAGAGCCACTCATTAAATAAATATGGGACTTAGTCTGTATTACAGAAAATGAAATAACTATTAATCACAGACACATCTTCATACAAGCAATCCTCCAAACTGACCATCAGATTGAAATATCAGAGAGCCTTTTCTTGTTTTGGAGACAGGGTCTTGTCATGTAGCTCAGGCTGACCGTGAACTCAAGGTAATCCTTTGGCCTTAGTTAGCCTCCTAAATGCTGAGGTTACAGACATGCATCATCATGCTGGGCTTGAAAACAATAATTTCTTAATTTAAAATTTTAATTTAGAGGAATTAGCTTTTTATAATAGTTCCTACAAACAAAATAAGCCAATGGATGCTTGGAGTTGTGAGTGAACTTTGGAAGTTGGAGGAAGAGAGAAGGTGTGGTGATAATAGTATATCTTTATCATGATGAAACAAAATTTCAAACTGAAGTGAGAAAATAAAACTCGAAAACAAAATCCAGAAATTGAAAATAAAAGCAGAAAAGTTGTTTGAAGTTGGTTTTAAAAGCTGGTAAAGCTGGGGATACAGTTCAGCGGCAGAAGGCTTGGGTAGTATATGAAAGGCCCAGTTCAGTCATTAGTCACACATAACACACACACACACACACACGAGAGAGACAGAGAGACAGAGAGACAGACACAGACACACACAGACACAGAGGGAGGGGGGGGGGGAGAGAGAGAGAGAGAGAGAGAGAGAGAGAGAGAGAGAGAGACGGGGAGGGAGGGAAAAATAAAAATAAAAACCAAAGTTAAGCGCATGAAAAGCCTTATATGATGGCTGGCTCATGCTTGCAATCTTAGCACTCAGGAGGCTCAGGCAGGAGGACTGCAAGCTTTAGGCTAGCCTGGACTACATGATAAGTTCAAGGTCTTGACACTTGATACAAAAGACCAAAGCCTGGTGAGATAGAGAGATATGCAAAGTTCTAGTAGCAGGCAATGCCCTAGTACTAGGGAAATAACAAAACAAACATAAAACAAGAGAAGCTGGGGAATACTATAAAAAGAGAAATGATAAAGAATTTAGATTTATTTCAATTCATGGTTAAGATATACATGAAATAATACCTGTCGACAAGAGAAGTTCCAGATGCTAAACACCTTTCTCCTTTTTTCTCTTCTTGGTTTTTGAGACGCAGCCTCACTACGTAGCTCAGGTTGGCCTAGATTTTTCCCATGCAGCACAGGATGGCCTTTATAATCCTTCTGTCTTAGCCTCTCAAAGATTAGGATTCCAGTGTGTGCCACCACATTTAGCTTAGACAAACATTTTCTCACTAGATAGTCTGCATATTCATCTCAGCTCAATGTAAAAACCTACTGTATTGATTTTCTCTTACCAAAAAAAAAAAAGAGGAGAGAGAGAGAGAGAGAGAGAGAGAGAGAGAGAGAGAGAGAGAGAGAGAGAGAGATTATCTACTAAATGTTTCTGCTGACAGGATTAGTTCTGGGAAAACAATCTGAGACAGGGCTGAGGGAAGCAATTTGCCAGCTTCCCAAAACTCAGGGTGGAAGGAATAGCTAAACAGAGAAATACAAGATGGGTAGCTCTAAATCATTCTGTGTTTACTTGGTTTTTCTTACATATCTTCACATTATCAATCCGCCAAATAATCACTGAAACTGAGCTTCAGATCCAATATATGGAGAGCAGGAAGACTGAAAATAAATGTGTTGTTTTTAGAGACATTTAAAAATTATAACAATGATTAATGGCAGGATACATTTGAGAAATGTGTTGCTAGGCAACTGGGTCACTTTGCAATATCGCAGCATGCACTCACCAAATCATATGCCTATTTTGTTACTAAGTGATATGACCCCAAGGACCACTGCTGTATGGACACGAGGTCTAAAACAGATCTTAAAGTTATGATCCTCCTGCCTTGGGCTGCCTTGTGTTTCTTAACTAAAAATTACTAAAATGTCATTATGCAGCATATGGCCATACAGGAATCTCTGAGTGAGAGACTGAGCATCTAATTTAATTATGGGAAGCCAGTGAAAGCCCTAAGACAAGTAATCAAATATAGTTAAGGAAATCCTACCAGGAGCTGAGGATGTATCTAGCTCAGTGGTAGAATGACTGCCTAGCATATGCAAGGCCTTAGGCTTGCTCACCAGGACCAAGTGGGGTGGGGGTGGGGCTACAAAGCGGACACAGCTAGAAATAAAAAAAGCATTAGAAAAACCAGTACACCAACCTATATCTACTTTCTGTTCTGTATTCAACAAAGTTAAACTCAACTGTACCCTGTAAACCTATAGTTCAAAGCATTCAACATGTTATATGAGCTGATATAGATGGTCAGAGAAAAGAAAATGATCTTTAAATGTAACTGGGTGGTTTGGAGGGATGGCTCAGTGGTTAGGAGCACTGGCTAATCTTGCAGAGGACTGGGGTTAGATTTCCAGCACCCATGTAGTGGCTTACAACCCTCTGTAACTACACTTTCAGGGGATCCAATACCCTCTTCTGGCATCCTTGATTGCCAGGCATGCAAATGGCACACAGACATAGATGCAGGTAAAACATCCATACACATTAAAAAAAAAAAGTAAGTAGGATTTCCTTGATCTACTTCTTGGAAAGCATCTTTAATTTACAAAAGAATTCTGTTGACAAGATGGAGCTACTGAAATCTCTGGTTTATTAAAGAATACTTAAAAATATTTTCACATTTATTGATTATATGCATGTGTTTGTGGCTGCACGCATGTGCCTGCTCATGCACCTACACCCAATACACATGTACACCATAGTCCACATTGGAGGTCAGAGGACAACTTGTGGGAGTCTGTTCTCTCTTTCCTCAATGTGAGGCTTGGCAGCAAGCGCCTATATCACTGAGTCATCTCACTGGCCCGATTAGAGATAATTAAGGAACCTTTAAGGTGATATTTTCTGCAAAGCCAGGACAAATTAATAATAACAAATCACATTTATCTCTAACAACATATTGTGTGTTTTGTTTTCAAGGCTGGTCCTGTCTATTGCTGAGCTAAATCCCAATCCTGCTAATATTTTAAATCAGGTCATCATTTTTCTGTGGCAATTTGACAGCTATATTTATTCAGTGAATTTGAGGAGGAAGTTTAAAAAAGTAATGATTAAATGAAAAAATTCTATTTAATTCTCTAGGTTCTTTTAGATTTTATAATCAAGTAGGGCAATGATGGTACACACCTTTAATCCTGGCACTCAGGAGGTAGAATCAGGTGGGTTTCTGAGTTTGAGGCCAGCCTTGTCTACAAAGAGAGAGATGGCTACTCAGAGAAATCCTGTCTTAAAAACAAAACAAACAAACAACAACAATAATAGATTTTTAGAATCATTTGAATGTTGGTTAAACCTGACAGTCTTCTAATTAGCAAAGGAGCCAGTGCTATAACTGATCTGTCCACTAATTTTATTTTAAACACATGCTAGGGATGTGCAGTCCCAATGAACTACACTATAGCTCTACAGGATGCACCTGGTAAAAATAGGTCTTAACTAAATACTATATTCATAACTAAGAAAACAAAGACCACAAAATACCATGTCATTTCTTTTATGTTTACCAATGTAATATGTTTATGTTTAAGAAGTTTTTTTTTATTAAAAAGTCCATGTCTCCTATTTATAACTTCTTTCACTTTTATTAAATGTAATGCAATTTTCCTCTTTTAAAAATCACTTAAGCTGGGGCATTCCCAGCACTTGGCTGGCAGAGGTGGGAGAACCACAAGTTCAAAGCCAGCCTGGGATATACACCTAAGACTTGCATATCAGCCTGAGGTATTTTGTGAAAGGGGATGGAAATAGCTCAGTGGCAGAACACTTTTCTAGCATTGGTGGTCCTGGAGTCTAAGCTCTCACACTACAACAACAGAACCAAACAAAGACTAGGAACGCCTCTCATAATATCTGTCAACTTAAGCTCAAGTTGCATTAGCTGTGTAAACTGATCATGTAAATAGAATTTATGGGAAGAGAATATAAGTGAGCTCATAGCAATGACTACAAAATGGTCAAGGGAGACACAAACTAGAGTCCAGTGGAATATGAGACTCCTCATCTAAACTCTACATTCCCTTCAACTACAAACAAAAGCGCTGTGTCTAAAGTTACATAGTTCATTGAAAAGAGAGGCAAGATTACATATCAGCTTCCCTGACTCAAAATCCTAGGATATTTTTAAAGTAACACAATGCATTCTTACTAGTTATTAAATAAAACTTGGCCAAAACAAAATAACTAAATTTTTGAGTTCTAAATTCTCAAAAAGCCAGTTATTATAAAACAAAGAAACATCTACAAGTTTGCAAATATGAGCAAGCTTGCTTAATTTTTCTACTTAAGGAAATTTAACAAGCTTGAAAAAAAACACCTTAAAAGTACTAATTTTATAGCAGTAATGAGCAGGATAACAGAACACTGAATATTTGTTTATGTATTTATTTTTAAACGGGGTCTCTTTAGATAGCCCTGGCTGCCTTGGAACTCACTATGTAGACCAGACTGGCCTGAATCTCACAGAGATCCTCCTGCCTCTGCCTCCTGAGTGCTGAGATTAAAGGTGTGTGCCATCACACCTGGCGAATTTTCAACTTTTGAATTATTAAGAAGTAAAAAAAAAAAAAAAAAAACCTGAAAACTTTTTAACCAAGGAAAAATGGTGTAGTGTCCAATAAAACTATAATAAATTATGAACAATTCTATCATACTGACAAAAACATTCATGAAAGGACAAGATAGGTTTCTAGGTGGCTATTTAAGTAAAAGATAAAGATAATTATCCTTCAACACATTTAAAAAGATAGAACTTAATGGGTTTTGTACTGGCTTGGCTTTTGACCAAAATATTAGTGAAAAACTAAAAAAAAAAAAAAAAAAAAAATCTTTACAGCCAGATTTTTTTGTTAGAGCGTTAGAGATCACAGGAATAAACACATTAATATATGCCAATATTTTACAGGCCAATCAAACACCTATGTCTATTAAGATGGTTGGCTTTGGGCAGACTTTTAACATTTTTTTTCCCCAGAAAATTTGGATATTGAAAGAAAAGCAACATCCTGTATCAGTTTATACAGGATTAGAATCATCAGAGAAAGCAATTACAGTCTGATGAGCAGAGAAGGATATCTGGTGGTCCAAAAGCTTTTCCCAGTACTCACATGACTCAAACAACAAAACATGAAAGAGAAGAAAAACTATGAAGAGATGCACAAATGCCAATGCATTTCCATTAACAATAATCAAATTTATGTAAATGTACATGAATTTTAGGTTACATAGTTGAATTAAATAAATGTTTTCCATATTTTAAAAAATATTTGCTTTAAGCTAGGCAGTGGTAGTGCACTCCTTTAGTTCCAGCACTGGGGAGGCAGATGCAGGCAGACCTCTGTGAGTTCCAGGCCAGCCTGTCTACAAAGCCAGTTCCAGGACATACAGGGCTGTTAAACAGAGAAACCTGTCTTGGAAAAGAAATGATTGTGAATGTATGTGTACGTGTGTGCCTGCTACAGTGTGCTGGTGTCAGAGGAGGCCATAGGAGAACCTTCGATGTCCTGGAGCTGGGGTTAGAGGCAGCTCACGGCTGCTGGACAGGGTGCTAGGAACTGATCTCCTGTCCTTTGCAAGAGCAGCAAGCACACATACCCACTGAACCATTTCTCTAACCCCAAGCATTATTCATTTTAATTGGTTATAAAAAGGCATTAAAAAAAAAAAAAAAGCTTAAAAGAATCATGAGTTTCTTTTATAAATTTAGGTTCTAGAAAACTTCTATTCCCTGTGTTTTTGTGTGAAGTCGAATTATTTACACAGATTTAAAGAACATTCATGAACATATATGAAGAATTCTCATGGTCTGAGTTGACTGCTGTGTACTTGGTTGTTCATTAAACATTTACTGAAAAGCTTATGCTGCACTAAGCCCTGTGCTAATTGCTATTCATCAACTGCCTCTAAAACAAATTACTGTTTTGAGTTCAATATTGCCTTGGATCTTTTGCCTAATCATGAATAAAACAATATTGCTAAAATCAAAGTACTTTTCAAAACCATTTTGATGATATATTAATACTTTTTAGAGGGAACTATCACTTTCTTGGTTATCAACTGAACAAAGAAAACACTAAGCATTAACATATGCCAATCACAACAGAGATTAAAGTTACCCATATGGTAAGAAAACTGTCCAAACTTGTTCAAATCAACTTAAGCAGGTTAAGATTTGAAATCACTGTTCTGTTATAGTTCTTTAATGGTCTATTCAAATAAAAAAAAAAAATTCTTAACCTGGAGCACTAGTATGATAAAGAACATGGCCCAAAATAAACTTAAAACAAACAATATTATGCAGAGTGTGTGGAACAAGGGAACAATGGTACTTGTTGAAGGTCACGACATGCCAACAACATTCACATACACATCATCACAGCTTAAAGGAGATGCAAGTACACACACAGAATCTGGAAGCACAAAGGTAAGACTTTCATGGCACTGTTCACTGTCTACACTTGGCCCGCTTTAAAAGACAGCCAATTAACACTTGGCAATTGGTAGAGTAATGCAGATGGTGATAGACCGCAACATCTTTGAGCTCAAACTGGTATTTCTCTCTTAACTTCCTATTTTTGTTTGTGGATGTTTGTTTTGGTTTGCCCATGCTGTTCTACGGAGCTTCTCAAACAGAAGCTTCCTGAGTTACTGGGTTATTTACAGACAAGTTATCAGTTGTGCCTTGTGAGGCTTAAGGAAGAGTTAACTACTATCAGTTATAAGGGACTTCAGGCTCTCTGAGTGGTAACTCCAGTTCCAAGGAGAAAGACAGAAGGACAGAGGAAGAGAAAACATCTGGGGCTAAATGCTCAAATATGTCTTCTGAAGAATGGGTAATCTCCACTGACAAATACTTTGAAGAAGCAACATGACACCAATAAATCATGACTACCAGAAAACTGGCTTTTCTGTCAGGTGGGAGCTCTTCATTTTAAAGGGTGAAAGAAGCACACTCATGAATTAAACATGTGTCAAGAAATGTACTACAGTAGACCTCTAATAAAGCTCTTAAGTCCTCAGGAACCTTAATCTCTCATATTTCACAATGTTTCACAGTTTCAAAGAGCTTCCATACGGTTGTTTTCATTTGATCTTAATTTGACAGCTTTGTGAGGTAGGTAGAGTAGATATTCATCTTCAATCTTCATTTTCAAACAAGGGGAGCTAGGCTCAAGGAGGCGGACTTGTTCAACGTTGAAAACTAACATATGGCAAAGCCAAGCCTCTCCTGAGTCTAGAATATTTATTCTGAGTGTCACTCTTGGATAGCCTGCTAAAAATCTTCTGTGGTGCTTTCAGAAATACAGATTTGTGAAATCCTACTGCCTTCGACTCTCCAGAGATGAGAGCTGAGAATTCTGCCTTTTATAATGGATAATAAAGTAGGAAACAAAAATAGATTAGGTAACAATATAAAATGTATCGCTGAATCTGGCTAGATCTTCCCAGTGATAAAAAGTGATGCCATCAGCCTATCACGAGTGGAAAGCAAACTTAAAAGAATGGGCTTCCAGCCTGGCTAGCTAACAATAACCTGGAAAACTTTTGTTTTTAAAACATCAACTCACACCTGAAACATGCTGGCCAACAAGAGTTCCCACAGTGAGTCTTACCTGCAATTAGGGCTGAGAATCACTGGGTTTTCTTAACAGGACATTAGCATTTTCAAGAATTTTTCTTTCTGATCAGTTTCATACCCAATAAATTTCACAGTTCATATCCTAAATCATTTAAGCTTTATAAGATAAAATGTCAAGTGTTTTTTTATGATATTTTTAAGATTAATAGGTATTCACAGAAAGAGAAACCATGCTCTACTTAGCTACAATGATTTTCAAGAACCCAAATTAATCACCACCCTGGACTTAGATTATATATCTCAGATGTAAACAATAATTCAGAAACTGAAAACAGGGGTGTGGGGCAAAAGCAGTAGCCAACTGGCTACTGGGGAATTCGAGTGCAGACAATCAGCTCACTGTATACCAATGTCTAATGGCTTTGGCAAGGTACATCTCACTGTAGAAAAATACAACAATGAATACAGAGAAAATATTTTTGCCATTTTGTAATTTGTTTACTACTAAAAACCCTTATAATGTGTGATGTTTATCTTACTGCATGCCTCCACAGAACATATCTGAACATGAAGTTGTCTATGAATCAATACAATTACCTAGGAAAAGATGGCCACAAATTAAATTTTCCTATCATGCACATGGATATTATAAAAACATAGCTCATAAAAGTAATATTTACAAAAGTAAAAAATACAACTACAGGGGAAATGCTCATCTCTGCCTTTACTCCAGGGCTAATCCACATCCTGAATATCTCCTGGGGAAGACTGACAGACTTTGGAGAACCTCCCACAGGCCAACTGGACTCTTCTGGCACTTTTATCTATTAGCTAAATACCTTTGCTGGCTTATTACAGTCTTCTACAGTTTAAAAACAGTTCCTTTTTTTTTCACTCAGTGGAAATAAACCTACAAAGTCCTAGTATTCATCTGAGAAATAAGCCTTGCATAGAAGTTTTCTTTAATTCTGAAACTTTGTTTTATTAACAGAGCTACCAGAATGTCATTTCACAACTAGTTCATATGATATGAAAGTTCACTACAAAGCAGTCACCACACATATAGTATTTTTCTAAATATAAAATAAGTGGGTTTATAAAAATGCTTACCAGACAATCATCTCTTCACAACCTGGAAAGAATTATTTTTGTGATGACATGATTCCTTGTGTTTTGAATGTGTTTATGTGCCAAGTTTGATGTGATACAAAAAGCAAAGATCTACCGTCTCAGTGGGCATACTCTGCTGGATTGAAAGCAGGATGACAGTGAGTTACAGCAGCCAGCCATGCGAAGGCAAAGACAAAACCTGCTTTTCAACAGCACACATTTTCACCTTAGACAAGACTAAGCACTGGTCCCATCCTCTTCGATAACACGGTTCATGCTGGTGCCGTGTGTAATGTGAGTCATGGGGTTGTTACTGAGGTCTCGGATGCTGCTGTGTCGTGACTGCTCATTAAGCCGATGAGAACTACTGTGCCTGGAGTGATCCGTCAGGCGTGACATGCTGCCGTGAGGTAGTCTCTCCTCCATTCCTCGGTAACTGCAGGGAGTGTATCTGTGTAATAGAGTGGATCTTGAAGTGAGTAACCAAACACATCAGAAAGTAACACTAAATATTTTCATTAACCAAACACACTGGAAAGTAGCACTAAGAATTTTCATTAAAAAACCTTAGTGATTAAAGTGCTCAGCAAACCAACAGCGAGAAAGCAATAACTGACATGATTATTTAGAGTAATTCCATTAAGCTGTAGAATTATCTGATATGGGTAACAGAAAGATAGAATCCACCTAAGTTCAGGATGAAGGTCCTACTCCCTGCAAAAGGGCAGACAGTAAATAAACAAGGCTGACCTACTTGGAACTATGTTAAGTACACATACTTTTGTTATTCAAGTAAGGGTCAAATACAGTGGGCCCAGAGAGACGAAGAAAGGGAACGAGGCCCTGCCCTCAGACTCTAGAAGACTAGGTATAGTCAGTAGCAGTGCAGAATCCAACTACTAAGAGTAGGGTTGGAAGAGGGAATACATGAACTCAAGGAGAAACGAAGACTGACTTAAAAAGGGAGCTGAAAGCTGATGACATCTGTGTCCATGGTGTCTAGATGGGCTAGTTAACAGCCCATCAGTCATCTGTAAACGATCTTAATTCTTTTCCTCAGGGTTTAAAGCTGTGAACATGGTAATCTGTAGAAGTTATATCTACTTGGAAGTTGCCTCCTGACACCCTACAACCAATTTTCTCATCAGCAAATCCTTGTACCCCTAGCTGGGCTCTACACACAGGTGGCCTACACAGCTTACTGTAGGTGGTTTTCCTATCCAGAAATGCAACAGTGGGCTGATCAAATTTTCTTTTATTGAATATCAATAAACCACATCAGAGTCTAGAATATAAAAATACAAAAAAACAATGACGACAACAACAACAACAACAACAAAAACCAACCTCAGTCACTGGGTCTAGGCCAGTCAACATCACAAAAAAACAATTAGACTTTTTTATTGGTCCATTTTATAGAGCTCATATGGTATTTATCAATCTTTCTGGCTAAATATTGAGTTCTTTCAGGATAAGTACCATATTTTAATATCTTAATCTGTAGTACCTTGAGAAATTTTTTCCTAAAATACTTTTGCTCTGCAGACCAGGCTGGTCTCAAACTCACAGAGTTCCACCTGCCTAAGCCTCCCAAGTGCTGGGATTAAAGGCCTGTACCACCACCACCCTGCTTTTTCTTTCTTTTTAAGGCAAGATCTCTAAGTAGTTCTGAATGTTCTGGAGCTCACTAGGCTGGCCTTAAATTTACAGAGATCCTCCTTCCAAAGCTTCCCAAGAGCTAGGTTTAAAGTTGTGCATTTAAAATGTGCAGGCCCAGCTCATTCCCTTTCTAACAATCATCAAAGTAAATCATTATGAGCAGCTGAAGAGCTATTGCTTTAAAAAAATTCATTTACCTAGCCGGTCGGTGGTGGTACACAACTTTAATCGCAGCACCTGAGAGCAGAGGCAGGCAGATCTCTGTAAGTTGAAGGCCAGACTGGTTTACAGGGTGAGTTCCAGGGTAGCCAGGGCTCAGGGCTATTACACAGAGAAATCCTGTCTTAAAAGAAAAAGAAACGTCACCTATGAATGATTTATAAAATTAAAAGATCTGAAGGAAAGATTCATGAACACTGCTGAGGTGGCCATCTAGTTTTATAGCAGTGCTTGTCAATGAACTTTTCATTCAGTTAGAGTTTAAAATTGAAAAGTCCTTTAAAAATATTTTAAAAAAATCTATCTTAAGGTCCAGGCACAGAGGCACACACTTTTAGTTCTATCATTCAAAAAAGAGTCAGAGACAGGAAGATCTATACAAGTTTGAGGCCAACCAAGGCTACATAGTGAATCCCTGCTCCAGGCCCCCCTCCAACCCAACCCTATCTTTGTTTCAAGTTTGAATAAAGAAAAATAAAGATGCTACCTAGGATTTCTACTGCTGTGCTAAAACACTACGATCAGGGATTATTTCAGCTTGCAGTTTGTAGGTTCAGAGAAATCAGGGCAAGCACTCAAATCAGGAACCAGTGCAGGGGCCATGGAGGAACACTGCTTATTCCTCATTGTTTGCTCAGCCTGCTTTCTTACACAACACCACCTGCCTGGGGTGGCACCACCAAAAGTGGACTAGGCCTTCCCTATCAATTATTAGCCAAGAAAATGCCTGACAGGCTTGTCTGTCGTCCAATCTTATGCAGGTATTTTCTTTACTGAGAGTCTCTATTCCCACATGACTCTAAGCTTGTTTCAAGATGACATAAAACTAACCAGGACAGATGTATATTTTAATGTTTTTAATTTTTCTCATATTAATGAGAACATACTTCAGCCAGGCACGGTGTACTTATAATCCCAGGAACTGGGAGATGGTGGCAGAAGGCTCAACTCAGCCTTGGCTATGTGGTGAGTTTCAAAGCCAACCTAGGCTACAAGAGACCCTACCCTGTTTCTAAACACTTAAAAACATTTTACATTTAGAACCTAGAGACATTTACATTTTTAACTGCATCTTCTGGCTAAATAACTGGAATGCTTGCAAATGCAAATATGTTACAATGGGTTTGTGAAAATTATTTTAAAATCATTACTTTGCATAACGATTATTGTTCTTTGAACTAAATAGATTCCCTAATTTCCAAATATGACTTGTCAACTTTTACCTTCCAATGTATCAACTTTAAATAAATATGGCAAATAAGGAAAGCAAATATTCTAGTAATAATAGAAAAATAATTAAAAACAAAACAAAGAAACCAAGTCCTGTGTGGTGGTGCATATCTGGAATCCTATTGGCAGACTGAGGCAGGAGGATTGGCAAATTTGAGGCATGCCTGAGCAATGTAGGAAGACACCATCTCCAAAAAAAAAAGGACAGGGAGGCTGGGGGAAATGGCTCAGTAGGTAAAGAGTCTGCTGTGCGAGCAGAAGAACCTGAGTTCAATGTCTAGAAACCTCTTAAAAGCTGGCTTTGCTGTGCACACCAGTGCCCTAGTGCTGGGAAGGAAGAGATACAAAGGTTCCTGGAACTCACTGACAGCTAAACTAACCAAATCAGTGAGCTCCAGGCTCAGTAAGAAACCTCATCTCAAAAAGGGGAACAGTCGGGCATTGGTGACACACCTTTGATCCCAGCACTCAAGAGGCAGAAGCAAGCAAGAAGCAAGAGTTCAAGGCCAGCCTGGTCTACAGAGCTAGTTCTAGGACATGTTTCAAAAGAATATATAAAAAAAAAAATAATAAGGATATCCAATGTTAACACACTGTATATATACATAAACATGCACAACAAGTACACACACCACACACACACTACAAAGGGGGTGTCTGGGAAATGAAATTTAATAGTAAAGTACTTGCTTACCATGTGCAAGGCCCTGGGTTTAAGCAGGAATGGGAAGGGAAGAGAGAAAAGGGAAGAGAGGAAAAGAGGGCAAAGGGTGAAAGGGAGGAGAGCAGAGAACACTCAGTCATTTAAAATATATAAAGGAGGGCTTTCAGAGGACTGGAGTTTAGTTACCAGCAACCACATCACACAGCTCATAACTGCCTGCAACTCCAGTTCCAGGAGATCTGACACCCTCTTCTACCCCACAAACACACACACACACACACACACACACACACACACACACACACACACACACACACACACACACAAAGTCTTAGCCTAGTGTTGAGATTACAAGCATGCTATTGGGGCTGAACTCTTCCCTGCTGCCATTTTCAGAAGAAAAATTACATTGTATAAAAAAGTCTGAGAAACATGACTATCCACAGAATTCTAAAATATTTTCTTCCCATGAATAAATAAGAACTAACTATACAGAAAAGTTTAATTACATGTTTCAATATAAATTGTATATGCAGGAATTGTCAAATTTTTGTACCTTTTAAAAGACATTTAAACCACTGTGATTATATGCCATACAATATGAAAATATGTATTTTATATAGCATTGTACATGAAAAACAGTTTTAATATATGTTTAGATAAAATATGAGGATGGTCATTTTGGTAATATGGGCACTCCAAAGTTGGTGAAAGAACGGCGACATACATTTTGATTCTCTTTACTATTTGCTCCATTCATCTGAATAATTAAACCAACTGCAATGGCAGTAGTGTGTTATTATTCACTCCACTGCTTCCTGTTGCCAGGTCACCTACGTACCCACCTCGTCACTTATCCCCAAACCTCTACCTACTTACTTTCTTTCCTAGCTATCCTCATCTAACTACCAATTACTTATTCTTTGAAGTGATGTTTACATGTATGTAGTACAGAGATCAACAATTACCCAAGTAGTGAATCCAAATGAGCACTGGGAATCTGTGACCCAAGGCCAGGGTGTCTCGAGGTAATAAGACAGCACTAACACGCAGATAGAGCCTGACTGAAGCAGAAGGAAGTCTTCACAAGATGGCCTTTTGGATTATGGAAATCCTTATTTAGCCTTTAGTCTCAATGTAGCCTTGAAAACTCTCACAGCTGACCTACACTTCTGGGTATGGAAGAGTCCTATGTGCATATTCATTCACCCAGATACAGGATGACTTCAACAGACCCCACCCACATCATTCTGCTTCATATGTATGAATTGTACCTTTTCTATAAGGTTCTATGCTCCTAGAATATAGAAATTAGGAAGCTTTTTAAAGATCTTATTATAGATGGTTATGAGCCACCATGTAGTTGCTGGGAATTGAACTCAGGACCTCTGGAAGAGTAGCCAGAGCTCTCAAGGGGTTAGAGAGATGACTCAGAGGTTGAGAATACAGCAATTAAAAACCTTTCTTTTCTATATATTTATGCATAGAATGTCATATACAAATACTGTAATAATGTATATTCATCACTGAAAAGATGAGGCCAGGGTGTCAAATATCATCACTAAGAGTTCATAGATAAAATACATTCCAAAAGATAGAATCTCTATTGTGAAATATTCCTTTACACTATGCGAATATATGTTACTGTGACTATGTTAATAAAGAAGCTGGCCAGGCAATGGTAGCACGTGCCTTTAATCCCAGCACTTGGGAGGCAGAGACAGGAGGATCTCTGTGAGGTCAAGGCAAGCATGAGTGAGTTCCAGGCCAGGCTCCAAAGCTACAGAGAAACCCTATCTTGAAAAACAAAAACAAAAAAAGAAGAAGAAGCTGACTGGCCAATAGCTGGACAGGTAGAAGTTAGGCAGGACTTACAGACAAAAAGAGAGGTGATGAGGAAGGGGAGGAGTCTTAGAATTTCGAGGAGATGCAGAGAGGAGGAGATGAACTTGCCATACTAAGAACATGCCACTTGCCATGTGGCAGACAGTAGGTAAGAAATGTGTTAATTTAAACTATAAGAGTTAGCTAGTAACAAATCTGAGCTATTGACTGAGCACTTATAATTAATAATGTCTCTGCTTCTTTACTCTCTGATAAACCCTTATTATCTCTCAAATGACTTAATGTAGCACTGTTAAGGAGTTTCTAGTTCTAGTGTCCCAACCTCAAATGTAATGAGAAACCTACAGTCAGGCTTCCTTCCAGCTCCCTCTCTGAAGCATTTTCTGAACTGCTCTCCATGGTAGCAGAAAGAGTCACTGCTAGTCTCTGCTTCCATTGCACCTAATAAATAAGGGCTGGGTACTGGGTGCTAGGATATAACGCAGTGGTAAAATCCTTGCCTAACATGCTCAAACCCTGGGTTTAAACCCCAGTAATCCACAAAATAGCAGGCTGACAAACTGACTTAATGGCACATCTACTACCTCCTGATTATAACCATGGCCACTGAAATGCAGCTTGTCTGAGTACACACTGCCACAGCAGGTCTGAGCAGTGGTTGCCACCTTAACTAAAAATCCTAAAGCATTTACTATCTGGCTTCTTAAGAAAACACTTCAATAGCCCTGGAATATATTTTGCTTTATGTTTATATTTTACTTTTATACACTAATTACATTAACAACTGAAACTTCTATCTGACACTGAAACGGGCTCTTTTCTAGTGAATAGGCACATTATCTCACTGGATTTTTATGACATTACTGAAGGGGTGGGTGGCTAGTGCGATTTCTCCTTTATGGGTAAGGAAACTAAGTTTTATCATCTAGATCTATACTCTTTAAGATTTACTTTTATTATTTCTAATTGTGTGTATGTGTGTGAGCCTGCATGTGGGTATTCATGTGAGTACACATTCCTGTGAAGGTGTCGGATCCTCTGGAGCTGGAGCTGGAGCTGCAGATTGTCTGGAGCTGTCTGATGTGGGTGCTGGGAACTGAATTCATGTCCTCTGGAAGAATAGCAAGTATTTTTAATTGCTAAACTGTCTTTACAGCTCCCCAAATATACATTATTTTCTTGGGGAATGGTTCAAGACAGGGTTTCTCTGTGTAACAGCTCTGGTTGTCCTGGAACTTGCTTTGTAGACCAGGCTGACCTCGAATTCACAGAGATCCACCTGCCTCTGCTGGGATTAAAGGTGTGCACCACCACCTGGCAAAATTTACCTTTCTAAACTGACCAGTCCACCTTCTCTTATCCCCACTCAGTTTACTACAATAATGCCACACAGCTTTTGTGTCAGGTCTAAACCCCAAAGTCCTTTGATTGGCTTTAAGTCCCACAATCTAGGACAACTATAATCAGAAAGTTGAAAAAGCTTAATAATGTTCCATTTCTATTTCAGAATTGGCTCCTGTCTCTTAAGCTTTGTGATCCTAATTGAATGCATATAATAAACTGAGCTGCTCCCAGATCTTACCTGCCATCACGTGACCTGTGGAGGCTGCCATGGTAGCTGCTCACTTTGCTGTGCACACTCCCTGCTTTGCTTCTTTGATCGTCCACCATGGCCAGCTGAGTTGAAGAAGCATGTGTGGATGTTCCTTGAGTGGAAGTTCCTCTGGATTTTCTTATAATAGGAGTATTTGGGTCTCTCAGGAGCGACTGAGCAAAGTCAGGCTCCTGGAGTACCTGCCGGCTCTCATTCACTATCCTACACAATACAACAAGAAGTTTAATATACAAACATTCCTACAGACCGACAAACAATACTGCTACACAATATTGATTGATGCTAGTCTTGAAATTAATAGTTCCCCAAGTTAAGTTTTTGGGACCAATTTGAGGTAACATTTTGGCATAGGACAGAACCTAACAAAAACCTCTGTTAAAAACTGGGCCTGATGCCAGTAATCCTAGCATCTGTGATGTTGAGATAGGAGGATCATAAATTCAAAGTTATTTTCAAGTTCAAAGCCAGCCTAAACTACATAAAACCCAATGCCATTTGCCCTAAAGTGGCATTGACAGAGAGACTGTGTTAGGGTAAGAAAATCAAGATTATAGTTCCAATTTTGTGAACAAATAGGCTATCTCAGCAAGTTACTATCCTATCTTTACCTATGAAATGAAGGCTGAAAAGTCCATTATTTCTAAAAGGTCCCTCTCAGCTAAAGATACCTGTGATCCTTTAGGTCCCAAAATATTTTTTTAAAAAAAATTAAATAACTGTAAGACAGAAAAATAAAAGCTTTTTTTTCATGCTTTGCAGAAGTAAGAATGGCTTTATGATAACTGGATACAACTTTAATCTGCAAGAGCCGTTTAAGGTTCCATCTTGACTTTGCGGCAGGAGCAGCTGTCTAGTGTTAGAACAAACCTGAGTAGTCAACCTTAGAACAAAGTCATATGAAAAATTAAATTAAGAAAATATCCAATGAAGTCCTAAACAATTTAAAGGGACACACTATCAAAAGTAAAAGTTTTTAACACTCAACAGATGGACAGCAGGTGTGTACGCATGACGATGAACAAAGCAATAACTGAATTAATAAAGACAAGTTAAATCACTGTAAAGTGTCTGTGAGAATCAGCTAAAGCTAAAATTAAAGGACTCAATTTAAAAAACAATCCCAACATGTAAATACTTGATCATTTATTGAGTAAGTATTTGAGAAAGTATGTGTAAATTCTCAAATTAACAGGGTTGTTCTAACTTCCTGTTGTTTGCAGTACTGGGCTGACAAGGTGAAGACAGGATTTGATGAGTACTTTACATGTATTCTTTAATACATTTAATGCTATTTCTGATATTTAAAATCATAATAGAGTACCAATAGAGGATACATTCTTACAAAGAGAAAATATGTCACCTCCAAAACAGCATCATAGTTAATGAAAACACTAAAAGCCACTAGAAATATTTTTTTCTTCCCGGACAAGGCTTCTCTGTGTAACTCTGACCAACCTAGTACTCACTCTACAGACCAGGCTGCCTTGAAGTCACAGAGACCCATCTGCCTCTGCCTTCTGAGTGCTAGGACTAAAGGCATGCACAACACTGGCTAACTAAGAATATTATTCATTAAATCAGGAATATGATACTACCTATTAAATCACTCTTAATTAACTCTTTCAATGGTTTCAGAATAAAATTCAATAAATAATGTGCACTAAATTAGAATGGAGCGATAGTCTATCTTTTCATATGTCTGACAGACCTGCATAAGCAACTTCAAATAGAAACTGAAGTACCCTCTTACATTGAACAGCTGTGTGACTATGGCCAGGCATTTATGCTGCTCTTAGTTTTTTCATCTGAAAAGAGATGTGAATAAACACCAACCTTCACAAGGAAGTCAGGAAGGCATGGTAAATAGAAAGGGGAAAGCATCCACTTGTTTTCAATTTCAAGAAAACTATACTTTGGATGTCCTGCAATGCTTAGCCTTCCTTATTAAGGCTTAGAACAGGGAAGCACTTGGATGGCTCTACTCAGCCATCTTCTCAAAATCAGAGTTTAGGTTGTCATTTATGTATTTATTTATTTTAGGATGGAGTCTTCCTGTCTGACTTCGAACTCCTAATCCTCCTACCTCAGCCTAATCAATAACTAGGATTACAGGCACCAGCCACTGTGTCCAGATAGTTCTTCATTTTAAAGTCAAGCTACTGTGCCAAATGTTACTAGTCACTGCTGATAAGTTACAATGTTATTAGTATACTTCTCCAAACCCAACATGCATGGGTACTGTACACACATGCACATACACAAGGGCTGTTAATTCTGTGAGAACTCATTAACTTACTCTTTTTTCCTACGTCCATGGAAAAAACTGGCCCATTCAAAGCATGTCTTTTTGCTTCCAACCCAAAATATAGAGGGAATTCCAACTATGAGAGCCATCAGATACTTCATCAGAAAGAGAATCAGGTCTGGACGACTCATCTGAGTAACCTACAGGGAGGCAAAGAAAATCATCTTAAATATGTATATCTACTAAAGGCAAGTATAGAAATATAAACACAACAGGCAACAGTGAAATCATGTTACAAACTTAGTTCCTTGGTTTCTAAAGTTCTGTAGACAATTTTCTTGGACCCTCAGAAAAGCAGCAAGTATTCTTAACTGAGCCATCTCTCTGACCCTCAATCTTTTCTATTCTTGACTAATTTTCCATCTACCTTTTAGTTTTAGCAGAGATTCACTCACATGACTGTGAACCTGCCAATTCTTATCCTGTCAATGTCACATTGTAATCTGCTAGTATGGGAGATGTTCTAGCCATTTGTCTTACTTTGTTAATGTTCTTTCACCTTACATTTTTGTCTAACTTTTTTTTTTTATTTTCTGGGTTGTTTGAGACAGGGTTTCATTGTAGTAGCTTTGGAGTCTCTCCTGGCACTGGCTCTGTAGACCAGGCTGGCCTCAAACTCACTGGGATTAAAGATGATATTGTGTCTAACTTTAACATTGTTCATCAGCTATTTTCTTACTCATACTAACATGTTTTTGAGGATTCCCCAACACCTCTTCATAGATTGTTTTTTCCCCCACAAGTCTTATGTTTGTAATAGCCATGCCTTTTAAAAGCAATATGTAGTTTACCACTGGAATGTAAACTTGATGAAGATGGAAGGTTTACTAACTCTCCAAGTGTTTTATTTCCAGGGTCTTTAAGCAGTGCTCAACACATGATTGATATTCAATAAATGCATATGTACTTAAATATATACTTATACTTTAAAAACTTTTTACAAAGGGTCCCTCTGCTTATTCCTGGCTGATGTAGAACCCCCTAGGTAGACCAGGCTGGCCTCAAACCCCATCGGCCTCTGCCTCCTGACTACTGGGACTAAGGGTGTGTGCCACATACCTGGATACTTATACCTGGTTTTATTAGGAAGAAATTACATTTAAAAGCTGGCAGTGGTGGTGGTTGAACCCGCCATTAATCCCAGTATTTGGGAGGTAGAGGCAGGTGGGTCTCTGTGAGTTCAAGACAAGCCTGGTCTATAAATTGAGTGCCAAGGAAGCAAGGACTATTATACAGTGAAACTCTGTCTGGAAAAAACAAAAATCAAAAATATTTAAAATTATTCAGCACAAGCCACATCCTCTTCTCAAGACAGTACTCCCTTCCATAGCTACCTCATTTTGAAGTATTCAGAGTAATTTTCACAAAAATATTTTTTTTCCCTAGAGTTAGGAAGTTGTTTACCTTATTTCCCCTTGCCCCTGCCCCCTAAGTTGCTAGATACTGAGGAGTTGGAAAGGGAAAATTTTAGGCACTGTCCTATAGTCTATGATCTATTCTCTCAGAAAATCTATTTTTTTTTTTTCTGTTCTGAAATAATGTCATTTAACATGGGACACCCTTGCACTAACACACATTCATTCTCCCTCAATCTCTGGCTCCACAACCCCATTTTTCAAGACAAGGTTTCACTCTGGAGCCTAAATTAGCCTAGAACTTGTGGCAATCAATCTCAGTGTGAAGTACATGGGTGAGCTACCACACATGCTTGGCTTTGAACTATTGTTTCTACTCCCTTACCTTCCCAAGTGCTAAGATACCCTGGCTGGAAAAACTGTAGTATAATGAGACACTAATTTTATGTCTAATTTTGTTGTCTTCCCTATCATTAAAATTACATCAAACCAATTAATGTGTACATTAACTATGGTTATATGTATCGGGATGAGGGGGGAGGAAATCTCTATAAAGGAGAGTAAAAGAATGAAGTGGTTAAGAAATATGCTTCAAATAGCATTTGCTTATATCCAATGAGTGGTCAAATGAGGACTGATCAGAAAAAAGATATTACTGTAGAGAGGTGATTTAATTCTATTATGCAAAGAGGGGCTAGAGAGATACCTCAGAAGTTAAGAGTACTGGCTGTACTTCCAAAGGGCCTAGGTTTGATTCCTAGCTACCACATGGTGGCTCACAACAATCTGTAACTGCAGTTCTGGAGGACTGGATGCCCTTTCCTAGTCTCCCCAGTCATTAGACACACACAAAGACATACATGCAGCAAAAACACTCATATGCATAAATAATAATAATAAAATTGAAATAACCAATGAGGAGACAATGGATAATAACTTTAGAAGTGCAATGGCAAAGCTCAACAGAAATCACATAATTCCTAAAAGTGTTACAGGTGTCAAGTACTGGCCTAAGCAATGTGTCTTCAAAAACCACTTGAAAAGTTTAGTGCCTTGAACTTGTGCCTATAAGGGAATGATCATCTGAAGTTGGAGTGATTACTCATGGACTTTGGGTAAACCCTTCAATTTTGTAGATACAGTGTCAAAATACATGGAGATGAAATGATCTACCTTAAGGTTAAATTTATTTGTATCCTCAGTCTTTTAAATTTTGAGTGTTACTATGTCCCACAGCAGATGAGTCAGAATACTCTGTGTACTTGTTGAATTCCCATTCTAGGGAGAGGTAGGGTAAAATGCTGCTAATACACAAGGAAATAAGGAAATCTTAGGCATTTAGGGAGCAGTAAAATAACTAAAGCAAGGTGAGGGACAAAGGAGAGAATAGTATTTGGGGTGTGAAATGATAGAGAAGCATAAGATATGGGAATGGCCAAAGTCTCCACAGACATGATACATTAGGTGGGGTTGAGGGTATATTTGGAGTGTATTTCAAACAGAAACACTGATAATAATTATCCTAAGGAAACTTTGTATCTTTTGAAGAAAAACAAAGAACCAGTTAGAGCTGAGCATGCAAGAAGGAAAATGTCAGGAGATACTGTCAGAGAATTAGCAGGAACCAGACACTGTTTGGTCCTGCAGGCAATGGTAAGAATACAAATTTCATTCCAGAACAACAGAAAGCCATTGAAGGGTTTTGTTCAAAGGGGCAACCAAGTTCACTTGTGTTTTCAAAAATTATTATGGCTACCATGCTGAAACAAGCTGTGAAAGAGTAACAGTGCAAGCAGAAGGCCACTGTGTAAGTAGATGAATGCTTGATAAAAGGAGGAAGGGGAGGTTATGCAAAGCTAATTGGGTTGAAAGCAAAGTATGAAAGGAGACAAGGCTCAAAGATGTCTCCAAATTAAGAGTCTGAGCAACTGGGGAATGCAAATACCATTCAGTGAATGGGGGGAAAAATGGGGTTAAGTTGCAGAAACAGGTTTTTAGGAGAAATATTAAGAGTTCTAAATTAAGCTTGGAAACATCATGCAAATAGGCATTCTGGAGCTTAGATACATGTCTAAAACATGGGGTGATTAAGGTTATCCAGAAACGGGAGTGGGGTGGGGGCACAGGGCACAGACAAGAAATCCTGTTTTCCAAGTTCTATCCTCTAGTGTTTTATGTTGTATGGTACTGTCTTTTATAAATCATCATTGCTCACATAACAGAAATGTTTGAATTAAAGGGAAGAAGTGCTAAAAACAAAATCAGTAATACCCAAAGCAATCACAAAAACCTTCAGTCATGCAAGCAGCACACAGGAGATCTGAAGGAGAGCAGGGATGGGAAATGAACAGTGTATTATAGGATTCTAGTTAAAGCCCAAATTCCAGGGGAAACACATTAGCACCTGTGGATGGCAAAGGTAAAGCAAGACAGTGACTCAAGAAATATGTTTTGTGAGTGTTGGAGCAGAAGTCCAATACATTAATGGGAGGATGGTCAAGGGACTACTGTAAAGGGAGCTTCCCTTATGACTGAGAAAAATAGCTAGGGGAATGCATTATGTGGTTATACATCACAGAGGACACAAAAATATTGAGGTGCACAGTATATAAACATTATACACAGGGCAAAGCCCATCAAATAAAATGTATCTAAATAAAGGAAAAGGATTATATGTTTAATTTTATTTAAAATAACCCTATAATGAAGTGAATTAATAATTGTTTTTAAAAAACTTAAAAAATAAATCATTAATAAATGAGAAGCATTACATTGTTTTTTCTTTTATAAAAGTTCTTGAAAACACCAGAACTTAACCTGTCTTAAGTTTTGTTTCTGGTGTAGGTATAAAATACTGACCCTCCTCAAAAGAAAATCCACCCCAAAAACAAAGCAAAAGAACAACAACAACAAAAACAAAGACAAAAATAAAAACAAACAAACAAAACCACTTTGGGACAGAGGGTTTATTTTGCTTCACAATTCCAGGTTATAGCCTACCACTCCAAGGAAGCCACAGCAGCAGTAATGTGAGACAAGCGGCCACATCACACCCAGGGGCAGGGAAGCAACAAATGCATCCACACTTGGTGCTCAGCTAGTTTTCTCTGCTTTTACACAGCCTATGACCCAAATCCACGGTGTGATCCATAGTAGACTGGGTCTTTGAAGCCACATCATTTCTTGTAATTAAAATTCCCTACCACACAGATAGCCACAGGACAACCGGATCTAGACCATCCTTCATTGAGACTCTTCCGTTGTGGTCTAGAACAGATTGCATCAGGTTGACATTCAAAACTAATGATCACATAACCCTAACTCAATTCATAAGATGTATTTCTTGGGCTTGTCATCTAGGAAACCAAGGAGAATCCCAGATAAAGGAGGCACCTGCATCTACTTTGATTACTGTCCTAGCTATAAACAACCTATTTGCTATTATCTTCTAAACAGCTGATTTCTACAATCATCTCATGTTAGCTAATAGTACTACTATACGGCTTTATTGAAGCATCATTTGGAAAACATTCAACTATATCTTATTTTTCCTATTTAGGTTCATAATCTAACAAAGCCCTGAGGTTTAAATTCTTTTTAAGTAAATGAAAAAAATTATTTATATTAATGAGGGAAGGCTTGCATAAAAAAGGAAACCACTTAAAGGTATGTTCACATTATTTGGTAGCTTAAACTGTTGTTGAGATTTTGGCTTTGAATCAGATAGCAGAGTCTTTGGCTCTTAGCTCTTTTTCCTTACCATACAAAATCTGTATTTTATAATGGAGATACATACTGTGTTCAGTTAGCTTTTATTTTTTTTAGATATGCTAATCACAGGATATTGACTTATTATCAAGCCCATAACCACGTAAAGCCATAAGAAAATAAACTATTAATCAGGTTAAGGAAACCTGTCATACAAGTAACACAGCGTGGGGATTTTTTGGTGGTGGTGGTGTTTTCTTGGGAGCTGACAACAGAACCCAGGGTCTTCTGTGTGCTTAGACAAACGTTCTACCACTGAGCCACACCCTCAGCCAACCAGTTCTTGAATTGAAGCTTCGAGTTACAACTTTTATACACTTCTTAATTACATTATGTTGCTTTATCAGCCTTTACTTTTATTACACTTTGAAAAGTCAATTACTTGCCCTATCAACATAAAAGCCTATTATAATGCTATAGTAATTAAGATAATGTAGCACTGAGAGACAAGCAAGCCATGGAGCAGAGTGGCAGCAAGTTTTACTGTGAGCTCTGAGGGAGGAAGCGCTACTGCTCAGCGGAGCAAAAATGCAGGGAATGCTAACTGCTACACACACTAGGCATGGCTACAATAAACTATAATTTGTTCCTTTCAGGAAAGCATTGGCTTTAAATTAAAGTGGCACAGGGTTGGGCAAGTAAAGAGCTGCTAGCAGTTCATTCTTTCATTGTTTTATTTCTGGTCTCTAAATCTCAAATTATTTGTGCCACTGTGAAAATACATAATAGGATTTCAATCCCCATATTTTCCTTTGATCACTGGAAGGAAAACAATAAAAATTCACTTTTCAAACATCTTATAAATAATCTTTGTCTTCTAAACAGAGAGACTGTCATCTTAAGGTAATTACTTCTTATAAAATTAAGAGCAGCCAGCATGGCCAAATTCAACAACTTGGGTTCTAGGAACTTTACCAGTGACTGCTGTATAACTATTTACTGTCTAAACAAAAATGAAATGGTTAAAGAACAAATTTGTCTCTCATTATTCAGGCTGTGACCACTCAAGTGAGAGGGAAAAGAGACAAAGGAGAGCAGAATTTGCCTAATTAAGAAGGAATGCCCAGCAGAACATAAATGCTCAGACATTACCATAAAATCTTACTAATACCTGACAGATCTGTCATGCATGTATCAATACAGACTGCACCTGTTATTTAGCTAACCCCATAGGAAAAGCCAAAGCCAAACTTACTCAAGAGCTTAAGATGAAAATAGAAACAACACAGTTATCTCAATTTTGCCTTGCTGGCATTATGAAGAAGCTGTACTTGATTAAGCAAAGAGCAACATCAAACTCTACATGACAAGTGTTGATCATCACTGATGTTATTGTCTGTCTTACAACAGGGAATAGCTAGAAAATAGAAAAACAACACTGTCCACATAGACTACACAATAATAAATGCAATAAGTGGGAAACATAAAAATAAAATTCTCTTAATTTTGGTGAGCATAAGAAATGATAACCCTCATACATAGTGTTAACAATGACACACACTGTTGAGAGTGTAATTTTTATCTTCGATTAAAACAAACAAACAAACAAACAAACAAAAAAAAAACTAATGTTTTCTTCCTAAAACAAATCACACAAAAAGTAAATTATTTGGGAAAGTTTTGTCTTGTTCAAATGCAAAGTAAAAAATAATCAGAAAAGGTAAGTCAGTTTTTACAGAACAGTAAACAAAACAAGCAATGTCATAACCAACAGCATTCTCAGCCTTGTACACAACAGAGAGATCTTTAAAACTTCCTTCAACTGTTAAAAACTTCAAGATTTCAAAAGCAAGCAAGCAAGCAAGAAGCAGAAATCTTATCGGGTGTGAACCACGGTGTGAATGCAGTGGACCCTCTGTTAAGAGCAGTGAGTGCTGCTCATAACTGTTGAGCCATTTCTCTAGCTCCTTAAATGCTGTGCTTGCCTGGAAATCTGTTACAGTAACTTCCTAGTCACTTCTAAACCCCAGGATCGGACAAAAGGCTTTCTCTTCCAGAGATATTTTAACCTGGCTATGAAGTGCTGGAAAGATAAATACAATCTCTGTGTACTTAACAAATTGTATTTTTTTGTTATTATAGAAATTTCAAGCTGTTTTAGTAGGTGTTTCCAGGTCTGTTTGTTGTTATGTTTGTTTGTTTGTTTGTTTCTGGTTCATGCTAAGAAGGTGCTCATTTTCTATGGAAGAAAAGACAGGAAGAACTTACACATACTTCTGCTTTAGTCATGCCACTTATCTGACTCAGTTAACTTTCTTCCACTGGCTATGAACTCCTTCAAGACAGTGGCTTTATCTTAAATCACTCCCCCTTCTGTAGCAACCTCAACATGCAAGAATAGAAGCATAGTAATTCTGAATTAATGAGATTCTTAAAAGAGGAGAAAGTAAGGTGTGGTTTCTACATTCATTTAATTTTACATGTGAGAAGAACTTTAGATATCTTGTAAGATTTCAGAGCTCAGGCTGGGGGTGTAGCTCACTAGATAAGAGTGTTTGCCCAGCATGCATGAGAGCCCCAGAAGCACATAAACTGGGTGTGGCAACTCATTTAATACAGGCATTTGAGAGGTAAAGACAGGAGGATCCCAAATTCAAAGTCATCTTGTACCACATAGTATTTTTGAGGCCAGTTTGAGCTACATGAGATTTTATCTCAAAAAAAAAAAAAAAATCAGAGCTAAAGAAATCATAAACTAAATGACTAATGTAAAGATACAACTTCTGAGTGAAATACCAAAGTGTAGAAAAATGCCTTTTCAAATACATCAGTATTCTTGCATAGAAAAATATTACATAAAATATTAAGACTGGGGTGGGGGGATGGGAGGGGAGAGTGGCCAGGGTGAATGTCAGAGGGGAAAGAGGCTAAGAGGGAGGTAGGGAGGGAGGGGAAACTGGGATTGACATGTAAAAATTTTAAATTATATTATTAATAAAAAAAAATACTAAGACTACATGCTTTGGAACCAGGTAGTCTACATCCAAATTCAGTCACTGTATGACTTTGGTTAAACTGTGTTTCATACTTAGTTTCCTTATTTTGTAAGATTATTCTTTGGCTCCATTGTCAGTAAGTTAACATCAGAGGGTGTCCTCTGGCCTCTACATATGTGAGCACATACTTCGAAACATACTCTATGTACACACACACCTCTGGCAGAAACTATAATCATTAAACTGCATCAGTAATGTTACATTAGTTAAAAACTACCAAAATTACTTCTCTTAATTGGTGCAGCAAAACTTTCAAAGACTGGTAAGAATATCCTTTACTGGCAAGTCTAATAGTGACATACAAGTCATCTTATTTATTTAGTATAGTGACATAGCAATATTAAGTTATAGTAAATATTTTAGTTTTGGACATAAGATTATAACCAAAGTAGTGAGACTGCATGGCAAGTCTGACAATTTACATGATAGGTACCAATCACTATTAGGAGTTCATTACATAATATCCAAGGTTATATAGAATAATGTTTGATGTTGGTCAGGGGCTGACAAATTATAACATGTAGGCTAAGTCACTCTTTTGTAACTAAAACTTTCTTGCAACATTTGCCTCCATTTTTATGACCCTTTTTGCAGACAGCAGCAGAGCTGAGCACTTGGCCACCAGAGCTCCCATATTTACATTTGACCCTTTAGAGAAATACTGCTGTGTCAATTTATAGATCATGACAATGACACTGAGTTAAAAGTGAGGGAAAAAAGTAAACTAGTACATGCCCATAATCCATAATCCAAACACTTGGGAGACGGAGAGAGGAGATCAGAAGTTTAAGGCCAGCCTCTGCTACACAGCAAGTATGAGATCCAGCCTTGGATGCCTGCCTTTATGACCCAAAACACAAAGCACAAAGTTTAAAACCAGGTATATCTACAATGCCACTTAATTGAGCTCATAGCTTAAGCTGTTTTATTCCATGGAGGCCATAACAGCAGCAGCTTGTATCTTTATTCTGCAAGAGACTTGCTCTGATTTTTAGGGAATTTGACTCCTTTTCTCTTTAACATAAACCAAAAAAAAAAAAAAAAAAAAACCCCAAAAACAAAAGCTTGAGAATAAACTGATTGAACTTAGAAGTTACAAACAAGATAGCTTCCACTTTAAAGATTAGTAGTTATCTTCACCAAAACACTGGAACTATGTACTTACTATGTACTTACTAAAATATTCATGGTTTAAGGAGAAAAATACTATTTCCCTCACAGCCCTAAGTATGGCTGATTCTTTTGAAACTGACTAGCAAAGGGAACACTCCTATCAGAAAATGAAGCTAAAAACCAACAAATTAGATTTAATGTCATCCTGCTATTTTTGTATTTTTCTGAATCAAGACTAGATAAACAACAGATGGCTTGCCTTGTGTGTCTGGAAGGGTAAATGATGTTTGTTTTCCTATAAAAATGTATTTTTTAGATTCTGCAAATATTTCTAATGTGAACTCGATAGACTGAGCTATGGCAACATACTTTCTATGTCTGAAGCAAAAGCTCTAGTGTCAGATGCCTTGGGACATATAGCACTAGGTTAGAGGAATCAGACATGAGAAAAAAGAAAAAATATCACATGCTTTTGGAAATTAATGTTTAGAAGAAAATTGGATGATTACAGTAGACAACATAGGAAGAATTATGTACTTATCCTTACAGTGAAATTAATGCTCTATATGAGACACTCAGGCAAGAGATTAAAATTTATCTTGTTTAATCTTCATAGCAACTTTAAAAGTAGCATTATTTTTACATGGATAAATAGTAAAAACTTGATATGAACTCAACCCATTTGATTTGTTCCAGTTTTAAACTAACATGTCCTGTTAACATTAAAAAAATCTAATCTAGGATTATCAACAACTTTTGAGAAATATAACTTTTATAAAGTGCTTCAAATTTAAGACACACTCAATAAATAAACAAATAAATGGAAATGCCTTTTAAAAAAAAAAAAGGAGTCTAGAGAGATGGCTTAGCAGTTAAGAGCACTGGCTGCTCTTCCAAAGGATCTAGGTTCAATACCCAGCACCCACATGGCAGATCACAACTGTTCCTAACTCTAGTTCCTGGGAATCCTACACCCTCACAGATATAAACACCAATGCACATTTTAAAAAAACAAACAACCTCCCATGTACCTAGGAAATTATTAACATGGCATCTGCTCTGGAAGTAAATGTTACTACTTTTAAAGACATTTTTTAAATTATGTGCATTTCCCATAGAGAACAGAGGAGTCAGGTCTCCCTGAAGCACAACAGATAGTTTGGGTGCTGGGAACTGAACTCAGATCCTCCACAAGAACAGTACACACTCTTAACCACTAAGCCATTGCTCTAGCTCTTTCACCCTTTTTCACTTGTGAAATAAGCATTGCTCTGAGTAAATTTAGGACTAAATATTCCTTTCTTTAAAAAACATTTGGAGACAGTATGCCACATATCACTGGCTAGCCCTGAATTCTGTATGGCCAACAATGACCTTGAACTTCTGGTCATTTTGCTCCTACTTCCATTGTGCTGGGATAACACACATGTACCAGCAGCAGTTTACATGCTGTTAGGGATGAAACACAGTGCTTCACGCTTCTTAGAAAAACTCTACCAACTGATACATAGTCTTGGCTGGCCCTATAATGTTTTTTAC